>CAJQZJ010031933.1:8884255-8932552 GCA_907164525.1 Lophiomys imhausi | reverse complement strand
TGTGTGTGTGTGTGTGTGTGTGTGTGTGTGTGTGTGTGTGTGTGTGTTGGGACTGGTTTGTGGCCTCCCTGTTGGGCCACTCCACAGTAACTGGATGCAACCCTTACATCCCTTAGGCTTTTCCTACTGGGATGTCTTCTTTCTGAACCAGTCTAGAGCAGGACACAAGGCTTTCTCCCTCGAAAGTCCAAGCTTGGACAGGAATGGAGTCACACGTCCCCTTCTGACGGCCTTCCCTGTCTCATGGGGTATGGGGTATCCGATGCTCTGTATTGCTCTTTCCCTCAGGGCTGGTGTAGAGCCATCAGGCTAGAGGCCCGTTGGACCATGCTTGACCAGCACTACTCCTCACTTCCTGCATCATTTTTGTTTTTTGAGAAAGTGGCTCAGGATGGTTTCTAACTTACTATGTAGCCAAGGCTGCTGACCTTGAATGCTGCTCTCATGAGTGCGGTACTGGCCACTTTGTCCCATAATTCAGCAATGGATAGCTCAGAGAGTACTGCCCAGTTCCCCACACCTGTCCACCCCTGGTGTTCACCCTAGACTCCTAAAGGGCAGAGCCCTGTAAGGCATGCCAGCATTGGTCCTGTGTTTGGCAGGGCCAGGAGGGCTCTCCTCACTGCACCTCCTTGCCTCACAAACCCTGCCCTGAATATGTATACATTGTATATGTATTCTGGGGTCTGGGAACAAGGGGTGTGAATAGTGGCATGTGTACTGAGGTCCCGCTCTGCAGCAGCCCAACAGTCCCTTGAAGAACTGGTATATCAGAGGCCTTGAAGAACTGGTATATCAGAGGCAGGGAAGAAGCTCCACTCTCCTGTCCTGTCAGCCCTCCTCACAGGCCACCTCCTCAGGGGCTGGGGCCAACAGTGGCCCTTCCCCAGGTTCCCCCTTGTATTGTCTCTTCACATCTTGATTCCGTCCTGAGTTGTCCATTTGTGGCTTGGCTGACTCTCCCAGGCCCTGGGCCCTGGCCAAAGCAGCTGCCCAAGCCAGGTTCACTGCCTGTGTTGAAAAAGGACCTGGTGACCAGGTTGAAATTGTACCCCAGGCCACTTAGAACTGGAAGTCAGGGACCCCTGGGGCTGGTGGCAGCACTGAGGAGTCTGGAGTCAGGCAGCTGCTCCTTCCTACCCAGCTTGTTTGTGGACTTGAGGGCTGGCAGCACGTGTCCTGTGGGAGCCCAGGGCTTAGATCAAACCATCTGCCAGGCTGGGCCCACCCCAGGTTGTTCAGTGTCCAGAGTCTGCTGCAGGAGGACTGACCTGAGCCATGTTGTTGCTGCTCCAGTCTTTGTGGCCCACAGTGAGCCCTTAGGAGGTTCCTCCTTGCCCTATCCTCATGTGGGCTCAGGAGGTAGGAAGGGGGGGAGATCAGGTGTGGCTTCATGGAGGGGTGCTTTGGAGTACACTGGCTGCCTCAGGCAGAAACAGTGCCAGCTAAGTCAGGGGGAACCACAAGGCATGGCTTCTTGGCCAAGAATGCCTTTTGGGCTGGAAGTAGATGGAGTGGAGTCACACCACCAAAACTAGCTCCACTGCACCCTTCTTGGGGTCACCCATAAGCCTTGCCTGTCTAGTACCCACAGTCTTGTTAGAGGATTTGGTGGAGACTCATCAATAGACAAAATATTTTCCCTTCACAAGAGAAGATGTATGAACTCTGGCCCTGGGGTGCAGTACTGCTGTGCCATTGGTCTCCCAGGTCCTTTGTTTGGCTAGTGGCCTCAAAGCTCAGGGTCAGCACTGGATTGATGGGCTGTGATCTCTTCCAGGAGCTAGACCCAAAAGGACACAGAGGCTCAGTGCCGAGACCTGGGACCTGCTGCGGCTCCCCCTGGACAGGGTAAGCAGGGGGTCAGGGCTGGTGGCCTAGGGACCGAGGAACAGATGGCAGCAGAGACATAGCATGTGGACTCTGGGTTGATGAGCCCAGTGTGCAGTATTTGCTGAGCCGTCAGCACTCTCTTTGGACACTTAAGCCCCGGGAGATAAAATGTCCCTTCCCCAGCAGACTGAGGCCCTATAGGAGGCCATTTGTCACCATTCCCTCTTGAGTGGCTCTGACTCTATCCCTTTCCCTGGGCGGCATGTCCTGGGCTCCTGTTTGCTCCCTGCTGCTGGACTCTGTCTGAAAGGAGAACAGCTGCTATTGTTGGAGAAGCTGGTGGGTTTTGGCAAACCCCAAATCTGGGGGGACTAGTGTGGGTACTACATGGCCCTAGGCAGTAGCCTGACCTCTCTGATCTAAATAGCCTTTGGGGCATAAAGTGAGTTTCAAGGTCAGGGACACCTGTGGTCACCTGTGTTGCCCAGCACTAGGAGGCTGACATTTAAGGAAGTTGGCACTGCCCAAATGTCTGTGCTGCCTTGTTTTGTGCCTTCTCTACTTCCTGTTCCTTCCTTCAGAGACCGAATCCCTACTGTGTGCATCCACAAAGTTGGGGCAGCTGGGACAGCTGCTGAGGGGGCTTTGGTTTTAAATTCCCCTGCCCCGTGTCCAACCTGCCTTTCTCTGTCCAGGAGCAGAATGGAGACACCCACTACACAGGGGACTGGAGGGGGCCAAGTAGGGACTCGCTCCCCCTCCCCGTGAGGAGCAGGAAGTACCAGGAAGGTCCCGATGCCACTGAGAGGAGACCCCGGGAGGGCAGCCACTCTCCACTGGACAGTGCTGATGTAAGGGTGCAGGTGCCTCGTATGGTAGGTGCCTCCTGACTTGAGAGGACAGCTGAGGCCCTTCCTTCCCTCTCTGCCCATCCATCCTGGCAGCCTGGGGGACAAGGCTAAGCTGGTTACTTGGGGAGTCAGGGCTGTAAACTGCTGGGCCTTCCACCTGACCTTGTGCATCCAGGCCTCTTCAAGGTACAGAGCTCATAACAGTTGGGTGCACCTCAGGGAGCCCTGATAGGCACTACAGGTCAGCCTTCCTGGAGATAGACTCTGTTTCTGTCTTTGGCCCTCAGTTTCTACCTTTGTCACTGGTCTTCAGGTGACCTCTGTCTGTGTCCCAGTCCCTTTTGCCTTGCTGGCACCCTTGAGACCTGGCTACAGAAGCTAAAGGAGCTGGGGCCGTACAGCCTACCCCAGGGATGCGTTCCACATCCCAGCGGGCGCTTGAGAGGTTCCAGAGTGCCTGAGTACAGGCCCAAACTCAGGGAAACCTGGCAGGAACACTAGTTTGGGAGCCCTCTGCCTCGAGCCTAAGAAATGGTAAAGCCAGCCACTCCTCAATGTGCTTCAGAGTCTAAGGGGCCTTCTGGGGAGTGTCCTAAGTTGCAGAGTGGTGGCCTTGAGCTGAGGGATATGAAGGGTGTCTGGAGAAGGCCCCAAGCTTGCCCACAGGGAAGGTCCCAAGGGAAAGGCCCCATTCCTGGAGCAGTGAGAGTGGGCACATGCTCTATCCCTGGTCTTGGGGACACACTGGGTGGCCAGTGCACAGCTGTAGACCCAGTATGGAAAGGACAGGAGGGAGCTAGCATCTGCCCAGTGTTTCCACAGGTCATGGGCAGGGAGGTCCACCTGCCTTACTGGGACCCACAGCACAGCCTGGATGCTCAGACCTCCCGGGGGCACTCAACTTTCCTGTCCGCACACAGAAATGTGTAGCTGGGTAGCTCAATGGCCAGATAAAAGACTAGTGGCCAGTGGGTGGAGGCTGGGGCCTGCCAGAGAGTGTATTTAGGCTTAAGGGTCTCTGTGCAGCGTGCTTAGGTTCCTGAGGCTCTTAGGAAGTGGCGTTAAACACCCTCACCCTGCCACAGGCTCAGGTAGCCTGTGCTGCATGGAAGCCTTGGTTTATTCTTAGTGCCTGGAGCCCACCCTTCCTGCCAGGGTGACTGCCTCCAACTCCACTCCAGCCCACTTTATTCCTATCACAGGGAGTGAGGAAGGGAACACATAGTCTCTTATCCCTGAACTCAGGAAGGTTGTGGTAGAGCCAAGAGGCCACCCTGCTGATGGCAAGGGCTTCCCAGACCAGAATGGGAGTCCATCTGGGGTGACCTCAGCACCAAAACTGAGCGAGAGACTGCTTCTCCCAGGGGCCTAGCTTTAGCTTTGGAAGGAAGCCCAGGGGTTGGGTGGGAAAGGGCTTTCAAATAAGCTGTCTACCCCCACAGCCTTTAGCATGCCCACCCACAGGCCTCAAGGGGTGTGCTCTGTAGAGCTGGGGGAAGCCAGCTCAGTGTTTACAGAGTAAGAGAGAGAGAGAGAGAGAGAGAGAGAGAGAGAGAGTGTGTGTGTTTGTGTTCGTGCTTGTGAGCTGCAGCAGCGAGGGCGGGTACTGGGAGAGCCCAGCCTTTTCCCTGGCTCTTAAGCATTAGGCAGATATCGTGGGTCCCAGCAACAGCAGTGAGGAGGCACTTGGCACTTCGAGCAGGTGGTAGCAGCTGTGCCTGGCACCTTGGCATCCTGCCTGGGCTGCATGTGGCCTGGTGCCCATACAGCTCCTGATTGCTGCTGCTGGAGGGAGCCTGTGATCATTCGTGAGTGTGGGTCCTTGGGCATGCTGGGACTTCAGTCATCCAGGGTAGGGGTGGGCTGACCCAGGTCTGTACACTTCTTTGGGAGCTGGGTTTAAGGTTAAGTAGAAAAGATTGCAGTCAGACCGCAAGAGGAACTCAGACCTTTGGGAAAGAGCCTGGACTTGAGACAAAGGAAAGATTTAGGTGGTGGGCAGAGGACAGGGAGGCTCTTCACAGTCAGTCCTCACAGGACCCACACACATGCCTATGGTCTCAGACCTGGGACCATGCTTCTGAGGGCATGAAAGGGAGGGGCAGAGCATAGGTAATCCAAGTTCCAGGTCTCCAGACTGGATATGGGTCCACTGTATCTTGACCACTTAGGAGTGAGGGCATGAGGGGGTCACAGAACAAATCCACAGACCCTCAGGAGCTTCTGTCAAGCAGGGAAGTATGGAGCAATGGGTGGGGTGGGGGTGGAATGGGGTTGCTCTCTGTGATGTACTTGAACCCTGCAGGCAGGCAGCTTCCTCTGAGCAGGTGTCCAGCCCTCCAGAGACACCTTAGGTGTGCAGCCCTCAATGGCCCGGAGAAGTGCAGACTAGCCCCTGCTGAGCCCAGGCGTTCATTGTCCTCTGGCTGGAGGTGTGTCTGTCAGCTTTCCCCTTTCTCTTGGCTCTGGTTTTTCTCCTGGCTCTGACAGTGTGGGGCTGCAGGCCTCATTTAGGCCACAGAAGGACAAAGCCTGAAGGAGACCAAGGTCAACCTGGGAACCAGATCGGGTAGGGTCTCTCTCTCCTCTGCCATGTGATTCATAGCTCCCACAAATGGGGTCCCATTGCCTTCAGAATCCTAAGCTCAGTCCTAAATTGGGGTGTCCACCAGGTCTGCTTGTATCTGGATCCAAGTTCTGTTCTTACCTCTGTGTGACCTTCCCAGGCACAGAAAGTGCCCTTTGGTAGAAATCTTCATGTATTCAGACGGCCACAGCTTTGCAGAGCCAGGCCTTCCCAGTCGTTACTTCCTTGCCCTTTGTGTGGACTTTGGCGGGCTGGGGGCAGGTTCCAGCTTCGTGCAGCAAGTGATTGCCATCCCATCCCATCCATTGCCAGTCTTGGTTGGACTCCAGACCAGGCTTCCGAGGCCTATCCTGCAGGGTATGCCAGAGTCATGTCCCTTCCCTCCAAGGATGTGTAAACTGAATCTGGACCGGCACAGCCTGCTCCAGTCACCTGATGCTGAGGGTTCATAGGCCCAAAAATCTCCCTTTGGAAGTAGCTGGCCCCACCCCCGTGACTTGCCTGGGCTTAGGACAGTCATCCCTGACCTAGGCCTTAGACTACACCACCACTCAGCTGCCCATACACACTGATCCTGTGTGGATCCGGTCAGCCCAGGGATCCAGAGCCCAGTAAAGACTCCAGAAAGTTCTTCTCCAGGAAGGAACTCTCAGCAGTAGGCAGCTGTATACCTCAACCCCTGTGGAGGTCCTGCCCTTGACCTTTGGTCACCTAGGCTCTCCCCTTAGCCAGCTCACAGAGGACCTAGGGGTGTTAGTGTCTTCCCTCATATACTGGCCCCCACATAGCTGCTGTCTTCTGAGCTTGACACTGGTCTAGGACCTCTTCATCATGTGACCTAAGCCCAGAAAGAGACAAGAAGACATTCGCCTCCCCACCTGGGTCTCCACGCGCTCGGATCCTCCTATCATTGCCAGATTGACTTCCTGAAGTCACATACCTAGTGGCCATCCCGGCTTCATGCTTGCAGAGGCCTGCTCACTGGACATTGGAGGGTGACAGGATCGGGGACAGGCACAAATAGAGCTGCTCTGGGGAAGAGTACAGGAGGCTTCCTGAAGATGGTGGCTTCTGACCTGGGTCAGCGGGGGAAGAGTCCAGGCTGAAGCTGGGTAGGGGTAGCCTAGGCCAAGGTAGCAGCAAGGCAAGGAAGTGACTGAGACTGCTGGAGGGTGGCAGCCACAGAAGTGGGGACAGGCAGATTTGGAGGCATTGTGTTAAGAGTGGGAAGGTCGGGCTGGAGAGATGGCTCAGCGGTTAAGAGCGCTTCTGTTAGCTGCTCTTCCAGAGGTCCTGAGTTCAATTCCCAGCAACCACATGGTGGCTCACAACCATCTATGATGAAATCTGATGCCCTCGTCTGGCAAGCAGGCATACATGAAGACAGAACACTGTGTACTTAATAAATAAATCTTTAAAAAAAAAAAAAAAAAAAAGAGTGGGAAGGTCCCGAGACCCTAGGTCTTAGAAATGTGTGTGGTCACGTGGGCAGTCCTGCCGATAGGTCTAGGAGGCTGAGGACTAGGGGCTGAATTGGGGTTTCCCTCCCCACCCAGGGTATTCCCAGGGCCCCATCTTCTGAGGAGGAGTGCTTCTTTGACCTGCTGAGCAAGTTCCAGAGCAGTCGTATGGATGACCAGCGCTGCCCCCTGGAGGAAGGCCAGGGAGGGGCTGCTGAGGCCACGGCTGCCCCAACCCTGGAGGAGAGAGCAGGTGAGTACAGAGCCTGGGTGGCCCACCAGCCAGACCCAGCACTAATCCTGGTGGCCCCCAATGGAGCAGGATAGGCCAGCTGCAAAGTGCCCCTGTCACCTAGAGCTCCCTCTACTCTTGTCCCTGAAGCTGCATCTGGGGAAGTGTGTAATTACCCTGCCCTGAAGAACACGTCATGTCTGTGCATCCCAGCCTTTGAGTGTGTGGGAGGCCGAAGCTTTCTCTGTCAGCTTCTGAAGTCCTAGGAGGCAGGGGTGGGAGGTGGGGTAGGGGCAGGATGGTTAGGAGCAGGCATAAAAGACTTACTGGGGCCACACTCCCTTGGGGAGAGCTGGGCCAATCCCTGATCCCAGCACCACCAGTGGCCCTGCTGCGGGCCTCACCTTCTGCCCCTCCCTTGCAGCTCAGCCCTCTGTGACAGCTTCACCACAAACTGAGGAGTTCTTCGACCTCATTGCTAGCTCCCAGAGCCGCCGGCTGGATGACCAGAGGGCTAGTGTGGGCAGCCTGCCTGGGCTACGCATCACCCTCAACAATGTGGGGCACCTACGAGGCGATGGCGACCCCCAGGAACCAGGGGATGAGTTTTTCAACATGCTTATCAAGTACCAGGTGGGCCTGCACTCAGGAGATAATGGGTGGGCCTCTGCTAGCTGTACCAGAGATAGCCAGCAGGCCCATAGCAAGCTGTGGCCTCTCTGTCTCTGGTCTTGTTTGAGGGCTCTCTATCTGAGGGAGTCAGAAGCAACAAGCTGGTGAGTGACAATGGCACAGCCAGAGTCAGGGATCATTCACAGATGCTCAGGCCTAAAGCCCTCCTGCTGAGGGGCCAAGGATCTCCTGAGACAGCAATCTCAGCACACTTTGGTGCCAGAGTTCAGCCTGGGGCTGCCAGGTCCCCAAATTCAGGGGTATCCCCACATTCACTTCAGCTTCCACATCTGGGCAGAAGAAGCTGAGGGTGAAGTGGCACCCTGGAATTGGGACAGAGGGAGGGAGGGAAAGCTGGGATGTTAGCAGCTGACTGGAGGAATAGGAGCAGGAATGGCTCTGAAAAAGACCACACCGCATGGGCAGACAGGTAAGATGGAGAGCCTAGGCCTGGGAAGATAGAACCAGGGCAGGGCAGGGCTACCCATGGACGGGCCTCGCTATATGGGAGGGGTGAGGCTGGGATGCTGTGAGCTGAGCCACCAACCCAAGACCTGGCAGCACAGGGTGGGTGGCAGGTTTACCGTGCAGGCCGGCTGCCCTCCAGCTGGAGTGTGTACATGGTGGGGCTCAGTCAGACATGGGAATGACCAGGATCAGCATTCCACTTCTGCATTAGGCTAAGTTTCCAGATCAATGTTCATTCTCACAGATGAGACAGAACCCCAGCAGCGCCCAGACAGCCTCCTCTAAGCCTCCTGAGAAGACTTCCCCACTCAAATACCTAGGCCATCAGCTGCACCGGCTCCAGTCCCTTCTGCTCCAGACCCTGAAGAGAAGCCAGCACCCTTCAGGCCCCCCAGCCTCCACATCACAACAGGCAGAGCCTGTGGTGTCAGCTGATTGATCCAAGGGAGACCCTTGGTGGGGTGGGGAGTTTTGGGTGGTGATTTCTAAGCAACAAGCTCTAAGCTATGGCTGCTGGTCTCTCAGGGCAGTCCCAGCTTCCAAGAGAGTTCTAGGGGTGCAGCATCTGGATCAGCAGGTCCCAGGAGTTGGGCTCAGGGCTGCCTAGTAGCTGCTGGCTTGTTCTATGCCCATAATATATATCATCCAGCCCTTTCTATTTGGTTTTCCAGCCACAGCTCTTGGGAGAGTCTTCAGGAGATGCTGCCAAGGCAGGGCTTCTAGCACTACCCCAGAACCAGGGAGTCAAGAGGTGGCTGAAACAGGTCCCACTTGGATTACAAAATTCCTCCCAAGCCAGTGTTTGCTACCCTCAGGTTCTCAATAAGCCTACTACCCACCCAGTGCCAGGATATGCCCTCCAAAGGGGCAAGAAATGCAAGACTACCAACCTACACTGTGTGTCTGCCCAGTCCTCCAGGATTGATGACCAGCGCTGCCCACCCCCCGATGTGCTTCCCCGAGGCCCCACCATGCCTGATGAGGATTTCTTCAGCCTTATCCAGAGGGTGCAGGCTAAGCGGATGGATGAGCAGCGTGTGGACCTTGCTGGGAGCCCGGAGCAGGAGGCCAGTGGGCTGCCTGATCCCCGGCAGCAGTGCCCTCCAGGTGCCAGCTAAGGCCTCACCCTTACAGCCGGGCATGCCGTACCCTGGACTCTGGGGGCTCACAGTTGTTCAGTGGCCATGATCCTTCAATAAGCCAAATCCTCCCAAGGCCATGATGGAGAGCCAGCCCAGCCCCTTCCCACTGAGTCAGATAGTGGGCATAGCCCTCAAGGACCTACCCCTACCCCCAGGGTGGTGGACTCAGGCTACAGCTGCTGTATGAGGGAGGGCAGCTTCTGTCCCCATATGGTCCACAGCTTCCTGCAGGCCCTGCCCTGCTCCAGGCCGGGCCTTCAGCATGTTGGCCCCAAGCCCCGGTGCTGCCCAGACTCTTCTCCCACAAGCCCTGCCCTGCCAAATGTGAAACTCTGCCAACTCCCCCAAGGGGCCTCAAAGACTATTCCAGTGGGGGGAGGGCTATGGTGGCAAGGCATGTTCTGTCCCCCAGCTGGTCCTGGGATGGCTACGCAGGAAGTACACTCTGAGCTGCCTCACCTCCCCAGGGCAGGCCCTTTCCCGGCCTGTCTTTGCCCAACTGCAGGAAATTGGCAGCTGCAAAGTCCAGACACCCTGACCTAGACTCCCCAGTCTTGCATTTAGCCTTTGAGGAAGGATGGATCTTGTCTCTGGCAGAGGAACAAGGCAAGCCTCCAAGCCAAAAACATAGGCAGGGTCTTATCCCAGGAG
The DNA here is from genome assembly GCA_907164525.1 of Lophiomys imhausi. NCBI lineage: Eukaryota > Metazoa > Chordata > Mammalia > Rodentia > Muridae > Lophiomys > Lophiomys imhausi. The sequence continues at coordinate 8,922,656 of CAJQZJ010031933.1, read as the reverse complement.
CCCTGGCTGGCAGTGGGCATTCATGCTCAACTAGATCCTTCAGTCCCCTTTGTGAACATCCACCCCATTTTACTAGGGAGATGGTATCTTCGCTTTCTCCCCAAGGAAGGGTCCAGCTGTAATATCTGAGTTGGACACAGGGCACTGTAGTTGGGGTAGAGATTCAGGCAGGGATCCTGGGCAGCCATGAGACAGACCCTTTGGGGACCAAGGTTGTAGTTCTTGCCTGCAGGTCCTACAGGTAGCCCTACTGGAGGGCTCTGTACAACCTAACTCAGAGCCTCTTACCCCGCAGCCTAGGAGGGGGCCAGGGCAAGGGAAATTGAAGGGCTGGACCTGGGGACCCAACTTCTGAGAGGCAACGGCACCCTGAGGGCAGAAGCAGATAACAGAGCACAGGGTCTCGGGCGGGACATGGCGGCCGCCCGCATACTTGAATGTACATGCGTATTTATTGTTCACACATTTGCCATGTTGCGGGTCCTTTCCAACCCAGGAGGTACGTTTTTGTTTCACCCAAAAATAAAAGTCTGCCAAGTGAGTGTGGCTTCTGTTGGAATTTGTGTCAGTCAGCCTTCCCCAGACATGGTTTTGGCTTGTCCAGTGCAGCATCCTCCAGCATACAAGCCATCTGAGGTCGTGAGAGAGATGTTCCTGCTGCATCATTCTCTGCTGTCTTCATAATCAGAGAAGCCAGGGATGTCTTAGTGCATTGGCGAACACTGCGGGGACTGGCCCTTCTGAGTGGCCTCCCCTAACTGGACTGGACCAGTCACAGGATTTCCTTTGTCCTAGTAGTTCATGTCACAGGGACTGGGTTATGCCAGTTTAAGTAACAGGAGCTTGTCTTCAGTGCTCATGGTGAGTTCATGTCCTGATTGGGCCCTCTGGGGAGAGGCCTGACCTGGGCCAAGGGAGGCAGAACCTAGGCTAAGGCCAGTAAAGAAAAAAAAAAAAAGTCTCTTTAGTCTGGGGCACTGGTTGCTCTAGGGGCAGCTGCACTTTCAGGCAGACTGGAGTTGCTCGGGTACTGGAAGGTCAACTTTGGAAGGTGGCTGCCGTGGAAAGGGAATGTGGCAGGAAAGCTGAGCCACCCCACAGGAGTCATACTGAAAGCTCTGGCCAAGGAGTACTAAGAATTTGGAGTGGTGCTTTACTAGAGTCTCCATGGAGAGGGAGAAAGTAGACACCTTAATTAGTAATCAGAACAACACGCTGTAGGGTACCTGGCCACATGGTTGGGAACAGTGGCCCAGGGTGGGGTGCTGAGTCTGCGATAGTGGACTGTGTGGAGGATGAGGCCTAAAGTGGAATCTTGATGTCCAGGAGTCTTTCCCTGGAAAGAACAGCTCTGGAGCAGCAGGGCCCCAAATGAGGAGCAGCAACATGCAGAAGGCACACACAGGATGTAAGTCCAAAGCATGGGCTTTGACATCCAGGGGAGGAACCCTAGATCCAGCTCTGCACCATTAGGTCTAGCCAGCTCCAGGCCTCCTCACGCTCTGGTCCAGACCCTTGAAGGTGAGGCAGTCCAACCAGGCTCCACTAGCTTCCTGCACTTGAAGGCCCACAAGCAACGCAGTCAGCCCCCATCCCCCCAACCTCTGTGTTCTCCACAGGGAGCAGGCTGGAGTAGGAGGCTGGCTCTGCCTCTAGGACTGTGACAGTTTGCACAAATGGCACAGGAGGCTCTGGGTGGGGATAATAGCAGGGTGCTTGCCGAGGGAAGGACAGGGGGTAATCGAGTGGAGGCACAGACTGAGTGCACCCGGCCTCCCACAGCCCAGAGCGAACTGCTAATCACTAGCTGGGTCCCAGGAGACAGGAGGCATTGTTTCACTGTCATACTGCACTCAGCTGCCTTCTCCACCCTCCTGACCCAGGTCTTTCCTTGCCAGATGGGCTGGTGATTAATGTTGAAGGTCACAGGGTCCAGAAACTTCTGCAGACAGCCTGACCTGGGCTTGCATCTGCTTGCTTTCCTAAACACAAGAACATCCTGAAGGCATGTCAAACAGAGTTGGAAGATGAATCACATACCAAGGTAAGCATGGTGTGGCCTCATCTCTTCCACACATTTCCTCTTAGGCCTCAACACAGGAAGAAGCCTTGGGAGGTGCAGGCAGCTCAAGGTGGGGAGTTAGTGGTGTGTGTGTGTCTCCCTGTATCACACTCCCCTTCGCTCTACTGGTCTATGGCCACACTAAGTAGCCTGTTCTACTACTTCTGTAGGCTGGACTTGAGACTAGCTCACACAATGGAAGCCAACAGTGCTAGCTAGAGGATAGCAGGTAATGTAGGAGGACGTAGTAGAGTGCTCTGAGGAGCAAAAACTGCCCAAGGCCACAGTCTAACTCAACACCCAGCCCCAGGCCTACTTAGAAAGGAGAACTATCACCGGGTGTGGTAGCGCACACCTTTAATCCTAACACTCGGGAGGTAGAGGCAGGTGGATCTCTCTGAGTTCAAGGCCAGCCTGGTCTACAGAGTGAGTTCTAGGCCAGCCAGGGCTACACAGAGAAACCCTGTCTCAAAAAAAAAAAAAAAAAAAAAAAAAGAAAGAAAGAAAGGAGACCTACCACACACAGGGATGAAGCGACACCCCTGAAGAGGTGGGATGGTCATGAGACTGGGGTCCTAGAGCCACAGAGTTGTTCTGACTCCAGAAAAGAAAAATAGGAGCCCAGGCTGATAGCTATTTACTGACAAGGAACAACAGGCTTGAGAGGCTCCAGGTGAATGAAACAACTTTTGGGAAACTCGAGGCCACAGCTGCAGGAGTGTACAGGTCAGCTGTGTTCCATCTTGCCAGGGTGGGTGGGATCCTCGCCCTCTTCTGGGGGAGCAGGGGGCCCAGCAGCCTCCACAATCAGTTCCAGGGCACCATCACCAGACACCCGGTGTACCTCCTCTCCTCTGGCTGCTAGGATCTCTTCAATGTTCCTGCAAGAGAGGAAGGCAGCAGCATCAGCCTTTACACTGGGCTCCCTCAAGGGCACCCACAGTCAGCTTGGGTGGTCTGGAACACTTGTCTCAGCACCCAAGGAACACCAGTACCTTGTAGTGGCACCTAAGACACCTTCACCAAATGTGTGTGTTAACAAGTGTCACCACAGAAACCATCTCCCCTGCACAACGTACCACGAAGGGCCTTGGCCCCACCTCTCACCAGGTAACAGCCATCCCTGCATTCTGTCCCTGCATATCAGAACTGAGATTTCTCTGCAGCACAGGTGAACCCTAGAGACCCAAAGCCTGCAAGCTTATGCCACAGGCTCTCCTTGTGCCTACTCCTGTCACAGATCCCTCCTCACAGAACACTAGGAAGCCATCAGGTATAGCCATAGACCCATCCTTCATACTGGCTCCTGGCCCTCCCCACTACTCTCCCAAAAGTGGGAAGACCAACTGAAGGCCAGTGCCCACTCTACAGTCTGACACATACCCTCCATCTGTCCAGAGTTGGCAGAGGACAAAAAGCCTCCACCAGAAAGTGACAAGGCCATTGGAGAGATCAGAGGTCAGGCAGTGACAGAAGCAGAGCAACAGAAGTAGACTGAGCTGCCCTAGAGGTACAGTTGGCCACGTTTGGTGGCCACACATGGTTTAAGTTCAAATTCAACTTTTTCCAGATTCACGTGGAAGCTGGGCTGTCCAGGTAGAGAGAGGGGTCCCAACAAAGCCAGGCAATGCTCCCCAGGACCCAGGTTCTTACAGGGCCACAATCCTACTGTCTCCTACCCTCACAGCTGACCTCACCTCTTCCCCTTCAGATCAGAGAACCAGCCTAGGTTGTCTGCGATGATGTGGTGGTTCTGGCAGCCAGGGCAAGTCACGATGACCACGCCTTGGTGATAGGCCAACTTTGAGATGCGCTTGGATGACCGGGTCCCACAGACCTAGTTGGGTTAGAGAGTTGGTCAGGCCAGGTACACACAGGAAAGCCTCTCCCAAGGACTAACTCCACTCTGAAGGCCAGCCCCAACCCCTTCCCAGGTGGTCCCATTTAGGAGATAGCACAGCCCGTTCCTTCCTAAGATGCCCATCTCCTTCCTGATAACCCAACCCATCTCCCAGAAGGCCGTGGCCGGTCTGAAGAATACTTCCACCCCTTTCTGCCAGAACCCTACGCCTTCAGGAAACCATCCAGCGATCAGTGCTGCTGACCGCGCCCACCTTGCAGGTGTAGACGAGCTGGTAGTGGTCAGCTTCCACGCGCCCCAGCGCCGCCACCCGCCGCGAACCCTGCGCGGAGCTCGAGCTCCGCCAGCCCCAGGTCCAGGCCCAACCCCGACGTCTCTCTGCGGTCCTTAGGCGAGCCCCCGAATCCCAAAACCGCCAAGATCCGGGAAACCGGGTCTGCACACAACGGAGTAGTGTCGGCACGCGGCCCAGCGCTGTCCGCGACATCCCGTCTGCGGTCCTTGGCCGCCCCTTCTTGCACCACCCCGTGCAACTGAGGCTGCTTCGGCCATTTTGGAAACGGGCGCCGTGGCCGGAAGCGGCCCTCCTCGGCTCCCGTCCACCATTGGCGCGCTGTACTCTGTCGCCCCCTGGTGTCGCCCCGCTTGCACATCCACCCAACAGGCTCGACTCCATGGTCATTTTATTTAGTTGCATTTTCCAATACTTGTACAACGCATGCATTGTGTACAGTTAAAAAAAAATGCAGCACCCCTTCACAATGACACAGATGCTCAGCCTCCACGCGTTCCGCTCAGGAGCCCTCGGTGTCGGTGTTGTCGCTGCCCGTGGTGTTCCCGAGGTCCCCTTCGCCCTGCCGCCAGCTGTTGCAGCTGTTCTGCACCTTGCGGAGCGCCCGCTTCCTGTGGGACCCGCAGTGTGAGCAGGTTAAGTGTAGGTATCCCTCCCGCCCTGCCGTGCTGTCCGCCGCCCTACACCTGCGGTAGTTCTCGAAGCTCTCCTTGAGGCGCCGCCGCTCCTTCTCCGGGGGTTCGCTGCTGCTGGGACCCGTGCCCTGCAGAAGGAACCGGGTGGCAGCTGGACACCGTGACCTTCCCAAGACTCCGACAGGTCGGACTCCAATATGAGGGAGCGTGGGGGAACTATCCTTTAGCCGGGCTGACTGGAGGACTTCTTTGCCAGAGAACGGCTATACCAGCGCCCTGTCATCGCTGTCCCCTCCCTTATCCAACCACCCCACATCTAGGGTTCTGTCCAAGAAGAGGGCTCCACTTCATGCACCAAACACACCACACGCATGCACTGCAAAGACCTTGTGATCCCCAGCTGTCCAGGGGTACAGGTGGAGTCACCCTCCTCCCCAGGTTCGGCCATTTAGTCGTCGGGCTCTGGGCCCCAGTCAGCCTTACATGGGTCTGTGAAAGCTTCTCCTTGTTCAGAGCTATGAAGGGCTGCTCTGGGCTCTCCCTGTCTGCAAGGGCACCTGAAAGGAAGAGCTGGGCTTGTGGGGCCCCATCTGGCATGCCACCACCTCCCTCTGCTAACAGCCTAACAACCGTTAGCTTGGGCCAGCCTTATGGGCTGGGACCCTCACACCAGTCCCCTGGAGACTGCATTTCACAGACAGGAACAGGCTGAGCCCTCTGACTGTCACCAAACATACAAGGACAGATGGGTAGGAAAGACTCCAGGTCCCCAGGACAGTTTGCTCATGTATGCCCCAGGCCATGTCCTTGTTGGCTTGGCAACATTTTTGTGCCTCGTGGTTCCCATGGGTCTGGAGGGAGCAGCCTCAGTGGAGAGCTCAGGGCTTCTGGAGGCAAGCAAGTATACTACATTAGTGAGAAGAACATTCCAGGTGGCTAGAGCCAGCATGCCCCAGGTCCTGGGCAGACCAAGGCTCAAGCCTCCAGGCAGAAGGTGTCCAGAGAGGGCTATGGACATCAAGAAACAGTTATATCCAGGAGGACTCAGGGTATGAGAGCAACCAGCAGCCCTACCCACCCCCCCACACCCCTCTAATTTTTGTAACTCCTGGCATGCCTTCCCAGGAGCTGGCTGTTCTTGGGTTCTCCTCCTTTTGTGTCTACGTGGAGCTTAGTGGCCTCAAGTTGGGTCTTGGGGGCTGCAGTGGGTGACCCACGTCCACACTTCTCCATCTGCACCACTTGTTCCCCTTTTGCCTTTGGTTAGAGCTTGGGGTAAGGCTGAGCTGAGGAAGTCTGACTTCTCACGAAAGCTCTCAGGGTTCCTCCCTGCACAGAACCCCTCACCACCCACCTTCAGCTACTTCAGGGCATGCTGGTCTCACCAGCTCCCCCAGCTGCCATCCCCAGGACTAATGAGCCAGGCATTAGATCAGAGGAGGGTCCTGTCTGGCAACCTGCTACCAGTGGACTTGCACACACCCAGCCTCCTTGCTTGCTGCCCTGTCCACAGCTCCACCCTTCACTTCCTCCTTGAGCACACCTGGATACTGGTGGCCATTATCTCCCTCTTAGGAGGAAGGCTGGTAGGGAATGGTGGGCCCAGGCAGGGTGAGGGCTGAGACCTAAGTCCCATGTTCAAATCAGATTCCTTATGCTCTGGGTGTGTTAAGCCCAGGAATTTGGCACTTGACTATTGCCACTCCCTACTTAAGTTTCTCCATCCTTGGAGTGATGTGAACCCTGAGACAAAGTAAATAGTCACACAGTTTGTGTGCTGAGGATGGGCCAGGGTTCAGGGAGGCAAGGAGACCACAGCCTAGATGCCTTGGGCGGTACATAGCACCCCCACCTCCTCACCTTTGTCTGAGAGCTGGGCATCCTCCTCCAGGTCCTGAGGCAGTGAGAGCTTCCAGACAGAGACATGCCACCCAGTTAGGCCATGCTACAAGCCACCGTGGCTCTTCCAGGACTAGATGTGGCCCGCCCCACTGCCCACTTGACTCCAGCTCCTCAGTTGGCACAGCCATCACTGTCACCCCTGTGCACAGAGATCCTCGGGGACTCAGTCCCAGGCAGGCTAACAGGCAAGGGGAACTCTAGCATGAAGTTCCTATCCTTAGAGGCAGGATATGGGCTCACAAGCAAACAAAGGCTTCGCAGTTGGCCAGCACTCTTCCCTGTATCCAACCCAAAATGGGAGAGAAGGGACAGCCCAGTTCAAGGGAACCCGGCTGTGTGGGAGATGGGTGTGAAGTCAAAGGCCAGGGAGAATCCCACTCTGTGTCCACCCTTTGGATCACACTCACCTCCTGGGAGTTCCTGGGTGAGTTATCCTCCATGTCAGAGCTCTGTGACCACAGAAAAGGGAGTTGGTCAGTGGGCTGTAGGGGTTCCAAGCACTTGGGCATGTGGTGTATGGGGGGTATGATGAGTGCCCCATCACAGCCCCATTCTCTAGGGAGGCTCTGCGCATATCTCAGCCATGCCAGCACATCTCTCCAGGCCCCAGCCCAGAACATGGCTTCCTTTACACTGTCAAGCCAGCTGAAGCATTCTCCTTGGTCAAGGCCACTGTCCCAACAGTCCTGTGTGCTGACTGGACCTTGAGTTACATCTGTGGCTGTCACCCCACCATGAGGACCTCCAAAGAGGAAAAAGGGGACTCAGGAAGAAGGCCTAGGCGTTTTCTGAGGCCACAAGCAGAGCACCGGCCATGCCAGGCTAGAAATGAGGATACTCCTAGGCTGTATGATGCCTCTTGGAATCTTGCCCTGACCCCACGTCCTCCCCAGCTGCCTCACTGCCCAGACTAGCCCAGACGGAGCAGACACAGAGGCCTACCAGGATGAGCATGTCCAGCTGCTGCTGCTTGAGTCTGTTCTCAGCGGCCAGTAAGCGGCCCTCACTCTGGAACAGCTGCAGCTGTAGCTCATCTGCCTTTTCACCCAGCTCTCGAACCTGCTTTCGCAGCTTATCTTTCTCCTGAAAGCTCTGGGCACACTGTGCATTCAGCTCTTCCCTGGAGGCCATGGCCTGCAGGAATAGTAGAGGGCATACTCTCCGCAAGGGACCTGGCCAGAGATGCTCTTGGCTCTCATTTGGCAGTACAGATCCCAGTCTCCATCAAAGGTCCTGGCTGGACATCATCCATCCTGCTGTGCAGTTGGAGTTGCTGAACTGGAGGGATCCTCAAAGCAGCCTGGGCTCTCAGTACAAATGAACAGACACTGGGTGGGGTAGGACATGCCCACAATCCTAGCATTTGGGAATAGAGGTAGGATCAGTAGTTCAAGGTTATCTTTGGACATAAACTGAGTTTGAGGCAAGACTAGGTTGCATGAGACACTGTTTCAGAACAATAAAAAAATAAATAAAATTAATTGTAAAAGAAAAACACTATAAAGAAGCAGCGAACAATCTCCATGGTTCATACTCAAGATAGCTCCTCGGGAGAAGTCCTACATCGCCAGCAGATAGTGTGTGTCCCTGTCCCACCTATGTGGCATGTTTTATAAATTCTGGATGCAGCTTGACATCAAGAACATAATCGATGGCTCTTCTTAAAATGAACACAGTGCTTTTTCTTTTGTTTCTTGGGAGACAGTTTCATTATCCCAAGCTGGCCTCAAATTTACTATGGAGCTGAGAGTGGCCTTGAATTTCTGACTCTCCTGCCTCCACCTCTTAATCCTGGGATTACAGGAATGTGCCACCAAACCTGGTTCAGTTGCTACTACTTTTTGTTATTTTTGGCTTTTTGAGACAAGGACTCTCATATTGGAGCCCAAACTGGCTTGGAACTCACTGCGTAATCCAGGCTGGCCTTAAACTCACAGTAAGCATTTGTCTTACTCTCCAAGTGCTGGGATTACAGTAGGAGCCACTACTACTGCTGCTGCCGATACCAGGAGCCACCACCAACCCTCCACCAAATGCCCCCAGCCCTGGCCACCACCAACCCTCCACCAAATGCCCCCAGCCCTGACCTGTGCAGCTAGCAGCTTCCTCTCCCCTATCAAAGTCCCCTGCCCAACACAGGGGCCACGGTGAGTCCCCTGCTACATAAGCTCTTCCTTTGAGTGAACAGACTTTCCTGTGTTTGTACAAACAGTTCCAGGTTTTACCTTTCAACACTGCCAAGTTACCTTGTGCGTAAATAAATAAAAAGTGCTCTGACCACTGCTCCAAAGGCTGCTGCACTAGCACCCCAACCCTCTTCTTGTTCTCATCTTCTGAACACAAGTGTGGCACCTACCTGGTCCCGCTCAATGGAGACCTCCTCCATCTGCTGCAGGATAGCCTCGATACGGTCCTTGTACATCTTGGCGTCCTTGCGCAAGGCCAGGCACTGCAGCTCGAACATCTCCTTTTCCTCCATGCACTACAGGAAGCACTGTTCAGTCTCACCCACTCTCCACTGCCCACCTGGTCCCTGGGCTGGACTCAGGGAAACAGCTCCAGAGCACACAGGATCAGGCTGGCTGGGTTGATGGGGAAGGTGCTGGAGTCCCAGGTTATATATAGTAGGCTAGCCTGGTCCAAGACCATGACCTCAGCCATCACTGGTCACAATGTAAACCCAAAAGGTGACCCTAGCTGTGGACACGGCACCAGTGTACACCAGGAACTGGTGAAGGGGAGACAGTGAGCTAGGTCCCAGACCCCCAGGTACCCAGTGGACACTGCTTGCCTGCCCTGGTCTCTTACCCGGGTCCTGAGGGTCTCAGCCTGGCGGAGGTCCTTTCGTAGGGAGAAGATGGTACTGGCCTGCTTCTGGTGCTCCTGCAGTGCCTGGCGCCAGTCCTCTGCCAGCACTTGAATGTAGGGGCTGTTCCTGTCCAGCTTACCTTCCTGGAGGTGGCAGAGGGCAACAAGCCTGGCTGAAGAGGCCCATGAAGCCATAGCCACTGGAGTTGTACCATCTAGTGTGCCCAGCTCGAAGCTCCTGCAGATGTGAGGCCTGGTGTGCACCTGCTGTCATCCCTACCTGCACAGAGACCTCCAGCTCCTGCACCCGGGCCTGCAGCAAGTCCTTTTCCTGCTGCAGTTCCCACAGCAGCTCCTGGCTGGGCCGCTGCTCCATGGCGTGCCTGAGCTTCAGCGTGTGTTTGCGCTCTACCTTGCAGTCATCCTCCGCCTTCATGAGGCTGTGCCGGAGCCGGTCCACCTGCGGGTGGTCCAGTCAGCCGCAGCCTCCTCCAGACCACCACCCCCCCTGCAGGTGGGGCAAGTGATCACCTCGAGCTGCAGGTCTCGGTTCCGCATGAGCGCTGCACCCTTCTCCTCGCTCAGATGTGCCAGGCGCATGGCTAGGTCGTAGTTCTCATCCTTGCAGCGCTTCAGCTCCCCGCTGCTCAGCTCATACTCCTCTTTGAGCCGCTGCACACGCTCCTGCTGCTTGCGCAGCAGGCTGTCCTTCACCCGCAGCTCCTTGATGAAGTCGTCCTTGGAGCTCAGGAGGGCCGTCAGGTCCTGAACCTTCTTCTGCAGCTTCATGACCTCTGTCATCAGCAGCTGGGTCAGGCCCGACTCCCCTGATGCATCTGGAGACCGTGTAGTGTCAGATGGAGCCTGTGGCTGCCACCTGCATACCCTGTGCTTGTCCTCGTCCAGAAGCGTCTGCTTGAGGACCGGCAGTTTAAGGGACAGAGGGAGCACTGCTGGCCTCCCACAGAGAAAGCTGGTAGGGAGGTTTCCTCAAGACTGAGTGTGCCTTGCTGCCCCTCACAGGTGAACCGACAGAGATTCTAACTCATCGCCAGGGCCACTCACATGCCAGGACTCCAGCAGGTCCTCTGACCCCCTCTTCTCACTATTTAGTCCAGGCTGGCCTCTAACTCAGAGATCTGCTGGCCTCTGTGTCCAGAGTGCTGAGATTAAATGTGTGCGGCATCATGCCTGGCCCTGTGTCTACTCTTACAATGATGTTTATGAGATGAGTGAGGACTGAAGGGGTGTGGTTATCCCATCAGGAAGGGACGCCTCTGTCCCCTCTGGAAACTGTAGGACTCTGCCCTTGGATGATAACTGGGCCCCGTGGAAGTGACACTTTAGAAGGGTCACCGTTTCTCAGTGACTATTCCCAAGCTGCAAATAGGAAAAGCAGGGAAGGGCTCCCCTTCTGGAGACCAGCAGGACCTCTGCAATCCAGGAAGCCCCGGACCCTAAGCACCTGAGAGTAGTCACCAGGGACCACTACCCTGTTGTACGCTATAGGGCTTGTATCAGCCTTATTCACCCCAAAGCAATCACGGAAGCCAGGACCTCATAGCACCGGCTCACCCACAGCACCAACCCACACTGGTGCCCCTCACCAATGATCATGGAGAAGACTCGCGCTGGCTCCTTGCCAGTGACTTTCCTGTATAACTGAGGGTAGTAGAGTTCCAGACTCTCAAGGAAGGCCACATAGCCTTTGTGGCCTGTCCGCTGCAGGATGTCCAGAAGCACACCTTCAGGTGGAAGAGACAGAGTCAAGCCCAAGGTCTGGGTAGGTGGGGGCTCTTGGGGCTGACAGTGGATAATTGTGTCAAGCTGTAGATCCCCTGCCCCTCACTTTTGGGCCCTACCTAGCAGAGGGATCTGGGCCATTGCATAAGGCGCCCTACAAGTCTCAGTGCAGGGCAAGTCACTGCCTTCACTCTCGTGACTCTCAGGGCCTGAATAATGGTGAGAAACCCCCTCCCTCCTCTGGGTTGGAATGACAAAAAGAGAGGAGGCTCTCACTCATATATCCTACGTGAAGATGGAGCTGGGGCTGGTGGGGAGACAAGGCCAGGGCAGCAGAGCGTGTAGCACCATCTGGCTAGATGTCTCGTGGGGATCATGAGGGGCTAGGGCCTGCTGTTGTGGGAGCAGCCCTCACCCACTTTCCGCTTGCGGATGACCAGGTTGGGGTCACTGAGCACCTGCTCCTCATCATCAGGGTTCAGGACTTTGCACTGGCGCAGATAGGGTGTGATCCGTGAGGGGTCAATGACAGAGATGAGCTTCACCCGGAAGCTGTCCAGGGCGCTCCAGCACTCGTCGTCGTTCTCATAGTCTGACATGTCCTCTGCAGACTGTGCTCACGGCTATGGCGGCAGCCGAGCAAGTGCCCACCTTCTTTTCCCCCGCTGAGCCTGGAGCCGGCAGCCTACGATAGGACCCAGGCCTGTGAGTACCAGGTCAGGGCTGTGGGCAGGCGCATAAGGGACTCATTCTATGGAGGGTTCAGCCTCATCTCCTCAGCTCCATGGGCAGTTTCTGAGGGAGAGCAGAGGTATACTAACAGCCCCTCCTCAGGCTACCTGTCAAACTCACCTTTCCCAAGTAGCCGTCCTGCCCCTCGGTCACCTCGAGCTTCCTCCCTGACTCACTTGGATGTCAGGGAAGGGACAGGCTGGGGTCTAAGAGAATACTTCTTGTACAATGGCCCTGCTCTGGCTTCTGCTCTCTACCCTACAGTGCTTTGGAACTCCCCCTGGAGGTAGGAGCTTTTGCCCCTAGTGGCTATCCTACATAGCACCTTCTTCAGTGGCATGGACCCTGGCTGGCCAGTATCCAGGTTGGGGCTAAGATGCAGGTTGGCTGGAGGTTTTCTCACTCTGCCAGGGGACCAGGCCTGTAAGAGACTTCCTCATTCCCTGACAGGCTCTGTGTCCTTCAAGCCTTCCGTTGCAGCCTGCCAGTGATGCAACAGCCCTACGGCAGCTGCCTGTGCCATGGTGCTATTCTGGGAGGGAAAGGGAGGGCTGACCGCAGGAGCATGTCTATTTCCCTGCTAGGCCAGGGTACATTGGAAGGGCAGGCAACGTCGTTTAGTCTCCAGACACCTGCTGCGGCTCCTCTTCAGCTTTTCAGGTGCTGGGCACCAGCGAATCCTTTGCTTTTCTGGCCCCATGAGCCCTGGCCTCTGGCCACATGCTGGGGATCAATCAGGCCAGTTGAACTTAGGGGGATTACTCATTGGAACCACCCACCACTTCTACATGTGGACATGTGAAGCCTCAGTGAGTGGCTTCGATGACTACAGGACTGAGTTAGGGTGGCCAGAGAGCCCCTGGCTCAGTCCCCAGTCCCTGGAGAACACGGAGATCCTGCCCAGAGGAGCTGGATCACTAGTTGTAGACCCAGCCATGGCAGGCTTATTCCTCACAAGCACTTCTCAGCTTCCTGCTGCACCTTCTGGTTGACCCAGTGGACATTCCTCTGAACACTGGGCCTACTACTGGTCACTCCAGCCCCACAGCCACACAGTCCCAGCACTGGAGGATTACACTGTGATGTACACGGACTAATCAAATGAAGGGGAGACAGTGAAAGAGACTCCCTGACTGCAGGTGCTTGCTGCTGCGCCAGGGCACATGCTCCAGGGTCCCCAGCAGACCGCCACAGGCTCCCACCCACCTTCCACCTATGGCTGAACTTACCTTTTGTGGGAGCCACTTGCCCGCGGGACGCTGCCTGGGCTATGGGCACATGAGGAGCCTGGGTCTCTGGGAGTGTGGAGATGCTCCCTGACTGGAGAAGGGTGGAGCCATCAGGGAGGCTGTGCACTTCCTGATGTATTATGGTTGACGCCAAAAGCCAGCCACAAGCCAACCAGCCCTCCCGCAAGGGGACAGTCCCTGCTGGTCTACCTTCTGATTGGCCCATCCAGGAACACAACAGAGGGAAGTAGAAGTACTCTGGGAGCAGAGAAGCCCTCCCTGCCTGCTCATCTGCCTAGCACTGGGAGCCCGGAGCCAGAGAGTATCTGAACCTCTGGCATTGTAGATGAGCAGTTGGTCCAAGGCCCTCCTGGATCCAGGCTTCTAAAAGCTGCTTTTCCAACATGGCACTGTCTCGTGTCCTCACCTACCATCTAAGGACAGTGGTGGAGGGTAGATGTGGCAGGTCATGGTCAAGATTATAGGGTTAGGGGTTTAGCTACAACCCCAAGCTCACAGGCTCTTGCAAAGCTGACAGTTCACAATATGGCACTCAGTAGAGATATGGTACCCCAATAACCTTCATATCCATCATTAGAACATTCCCACCCTGTGCTCCTTCTCCTCCAGGACACAAGGTCAACTTACAGCTAATCAAGGGAGCAGCAGAGCCAGTCTAGGCCCCAGGACAAAGCCTGGTCAAAATGCACAGGTTGTAGGCAGCTGGAACCCTCCATGGACTGGGTGCCACAGCCTCTACTTCAAGGGTGGCCCCTCTAGAGTCAGCCTGAGACGGGTGTGGGGACCGGCCAGCCCTGCCCAGCCAGTGCAGCTGTTTGGCTGGTGCTCATGCCTAGCCTGCTAGATTGAGTTGAGGCAAAATCTCCCAGGGCTGTTGTGGGCAGTCTACACAGAGCAGAGCTCTAACTGGTCCCTTCCTTTGTGGCTTTCTTCCCCTCTGCTGGCTCCTGTGGGGACAGTGGCCTTGAACTTACTTCTAGAAGCAGTAGTTAGGAGTCCTCTTTGGCCTTAGGGGAGCCACACTGTGAGGGACTGTGCCTTGCCTGGGTTTCTAGGATGACAAGAAGGGGCTCACAGTATTGCAGTCACCCCAGAGAGGGAGCACCAGGCCTTCACAGCTGTGTCCCCAAATAGTAAAAACACAGGTCATGGTGTCTTATTTTTTATTTTTGTTTTTGTTTTTTGTATTTTGAGGCAGAGTTTCTCTGTTAACAGAGGCTGTGCTTTGTAGACTAGACTAGCCTCAAACTCACAGAGATCCGCCTGCCTCTGCCTCCCGAGTGCTGGGATTAAAGGTGTGCAAACACCACACCTGGAATGGAGTCTTCTTAAAGTGTTAACAAAATTGCCAACCTCTTGGCCATAAAACTGAGGTGGAAGCTGGGCATGGTGGTGCACGCCTTTAATCCCAGCACTCAGGAGGCAGAGGCAGGTGGATCTCTGTGAGTTTGAGGCCAGCCTGGTCTACAGAGTGAGTAGGGCTACACAGAGAAACTCTGTCTTGAAAAATGAAAAAAAAAAAAAAAAAAAAAAAAAGCTGAGGTGGAAATCAATAGCACAAAGATACCTGAAAAGCCCCCAAACTGAGAAATCCAATGGGGCGGTTAGAGGTAGCCACAAAAAAGACTGGTCCCTGGATGCATGATGTGCCTGAACAATGAATGGGCATTCACATCTGGTGGTTAGTGCATGATGGGCCATCTGCTAGGTTGAAGGGTTATCACCTGCTAACACAGCTGGACAAGCACCAGGACTACGTTGGGCACATTTACCCTTTTACTCTGAGCTGAAAATTTTCCACAGAGGATGAACACTTGTAAGAACCAAATCCTGGAAAAGCCAAGGGCCCAGGACTCACAGAGTCTGGTGTCTTGATGACAGCAACTAGGAAAAGGGTACAGCAAGACCCAGCGGGCTCTTGGCCCCATGCCAAAGACAAGCCTACCATGAGAGGGGGGCTGCTGCTGTGACGGATGCTGATCCTAGGGACCCTGCCTGGGGGACAGTTGACACATTTTCATGAAATGGGAAGAAGGACTGTTTCTCCATTCTCCCTGCTCTCTGGCAAAGTACTGGGTCCAAGGGCTGCATGGGCAGCCAATGGGTGTGGGAGGCTCTCAGGACTGGCAGGCAACCACATCCCCAGATGTTGGTGGGTACCCAACACCAGACAAAAACACAAAAGGCTATGTATTGCTTTTTAAGTAAAAAATAGGCATTTACTTTATTCCCTAAAATATGTGAACTTGCATTCAGTAACAGTTACGCCTGTGATCACATGGCCACTGCTATCAGAGCCCCTGGCTCCTGGTGCTGGTTGCAGAAAGGTTAGCCTGAAGGCCTATGCTTCCTGGCCTCAGCTTCCTCTTGCAGAGGTTTGTGGGCTTCTGGTCAGGCCTGGGCCCTGACTCTTGCCTGGTGTAGGAGTGGGTTTCTGGCCCTGTGAGTCCTTGTCCTGAAACACAGGATACTCTTGATAGTGTCCGTGCCTCATCAGTCCCAGGCATTGAGACCGACGGCACGGATGGTGCTGCTGAGGAGCAGGGACTAAGTCGGCACTGTACCGTGAGGACAGGCAGTACAGCTGATGGGGGCCTCTCACAAGCCGACCAAAATATCCTGACAGCCCCTCACAGTCCCATCAGCTTCCTTGCTTACCCTGCTGACTTGGACCCAGGGATCCAACAATGAAAGAGAGGTACAGTCTGGGGTTTGTGGTCAGAGCTGCAAGTAACTATGCTCATGGGCTGTATATGGTGAACACCCCGAGACTTACAATGAGTTGCAGTGCCACCCCCGAAAAGCAGTCAGATAGAGTGTTTCTGAGAGCTGATACCCCAGGAAGGAAGGGATAAACCTCAGGCAGAAGGGAGTGGTGCCAAGACTTAGAGGCACACTGGGCAACATGGGGCTTCAGGTAGGGCTTTCCTGGGTGGCAGGGGGGCAGCCTCCACTCACCTTGCTGCTCATAACTGCCTCTGTTTCCGGGAATGCCGAGCATGCCTAGTCTTGAGCACATTAAGGTCATCAGAAGCATCCAGGTGGGAGGAGGCAGAATTCTCACCAGGACCTGGAACTCTCTGAAACATCAAAAAGCCAGGTCAGGAGGGACAAGAGTGACCCCAGCCAAAATAGGCAGGGAATGGGAAAGGGAGGACTATGAGGACAGCTCCCACTACCACCCCAACCAAAACATCAGGGACAGGCAGTTGCTAGGGTATGCTTCGCCAGGACAGGTACATGGGAGGAGCTAGGTCCCAGCTTTCTGCAGTTTTGCCCCTCAGGTAGGGTTTCCAACCAGTAGGCGATTCCATGGCAACCACTTTCTGGCTCTGAGGTGTGGGTCAATGGAGACAGAGACAAGAATATACTCTAGAAATTCCCAGGTCACCCTGGAACTAGAGTAGCACTACCAGGAAAGGAGTGATAGCTGTGGGAAGGCTCCACACATCTAACCCTTGAAGGGCACAAGGCTTGGTAGGGCTTCTTGGGAGTAGGCTGGGAAATGGGCCTACACATTTTGTCCCTAGGTTCCTATGAGAAACAGTCTTATCAGGCCAACTCTCTGTGAGCAATGTCTGCTGAGGAACTCTGTACCCATGAGAGCAGGAACAAGGGCAATTGATACCTCCACTGTACCTACAGCCTACCCCAGGGTCATGTGTTAGGCCAATCTCTCTATCCTGAGTTTGGGTGTGTGGTGTGTGAGTGGGGTGGGTGTATATGTAAGAAGGCTGCCTCCCTCTCCTGCTACACCCAGCCCAGGAGCGGCAATTTCTGCCGAGGAGACCTTTCCTAACCGGGCAGACTGGACAAGCTTCCTCCTCCTTTGGAAACCCACAGCCTTCTCCCTCGAACAACTTCCACCTGTCTAGCTCACCACTCCCAGCACGCCAGACACTTGGAGAGGCACGGCACCCTTTGCCTGTCACAGCAGAAGTGGGGCTGCAGTCTAGCATCCTTACCTGTACAGGGTCTGTGGGTACAGGGCTTGCTTCTATTCTGCAGGCCATGCAGTCCAGCTGCCTAGGCCTGTCCTTGAGCTCCACGTCACCAAGGAGGTCTTCATTATCACTCTCAGAATCCATACTCATAGTTGGTGATAAAGAGGTGGGGACACCATTGGGTGGGAGAGTGGCTAGGAGCGCAGGAAGGGAGAAGATGGCCTGGAAACGTGTCTTTAGTAGGAGGTAGGCTGGGTTGTCCTGGAATTGCCTCTGTACCAGCTCCACAGAGGCTTGTAGGTCTCCAGCCTTGGGCTCAGGTGGGGCCCCAGCTGCCTGCCTGGCCACTAGAGAGGAAGCCTTCTGCGCTAAGTCCTGTTTATGAAGGAGGAGGCTAGACAATGCTCTCAAGCTGCACAGGTACGGGGGATGATAGGGCATCCTGCTCTCCAGTGGAGGCACACAAGCACCTTGGCACCCCTTCAGCCATGTGAATGTAGTTGCCTCACTTTCCTGGGAAAGCAGACTTAGGTCCAAGGTTTTCTTTTCAGGCCCAGAAGTGGGTGTGGGTGGTATTTCCTGGCCCTGATGCCCTTTGGGCTCCATGTCTGTACTGGCTGGAGGTTGTCCCAGGAAAGCAGGAGTCTTGGCAGGGGAAGGTAGCTGTTTTGCTGGCAGTCCTGTGGTCTCTGGGGTCATCACTGACTGGGGGAGGCCCACCACAGCTGGCACTGGCACAGAGGGTAGCTTCTGAGTTGTGAGAACCCAGTTAACAGGAAGGCTGGCCTTGGTTGCCAGGGGCTGCCCACTTGCCTGTGGGCTAAGAAATGGTGACAGACCGAGGGGCTGCATGGACAGCTGGGTGATGCTGGGGGCTGCTGGGAGAATGGGCAGGACCTTGGGCAGGGCCTGCTTCTGGGAAGTGGCAGAGGCCTGAGACTGTCCTTGAGTACTTGGAGGGCAGCCTGTGGGGACCTGCCTTGGGGCCAGGCTCCTAAAAGCAGCAGGGGCGGCAATCTGGGTCCCTCTGTGGGAAGGAGTTAGGGGAATGGTTTGCAGGTTGGCGGGCTGCTTGTTTGTGGCTGAAATCCCAGCCACCTGCCAGGAACCTGAAGGACTTGAACTGACCATCACTGGGGCCACAGGTACAGAAAGTTCCACACTGGATGTTGCAGGGCCTGCTACTGGGGAACCCTGGGGGGCTGGCAGTAGAGGGGACTGGAGGATCACAGGTGAGGAGATCAGCAGATGATTGTTGAGGGCAGTGAGGGCTTGAGTGGGCCTCTTGGCATGGGACTCCCGGAGCCGCTTTTCACGTAGCAGCTCAGATACAGTCTTGGGCTTTGACCGGGGGCCATTTGGGGCTGCTACAGGAACTTGAAAGGAGGTGGCCTCAGCCCTGCAGGACCCCAGCCGTGGATGCCCTTTGTGGCTGGCTCTCTTTGTGGTTTGCTGATCTGGAACGTTTGGGAGGGGGCGACCTACAGGGAGAGACAAGCAGCTTGATGAGAAGTTCAGGCTCTGTGCCCAGGGACACTAGCAAGCCTACCCGTGGAGCTCCAGCTCACCTCATGGGCCCCCAACCCAAGGCACCCTGTTCACAGAGAGGGCAGCAGAGACGGTTCAGTCTAACAAGCTGAGAGATTGGATTCTAAACCTCTAGCACCCTCAAAATCTAGACCCTCATGTGACACAGTCCCCCCAAGTCCCCAGTGGCAGCCTGAAGGTGAAGGCCGAGGCAGTTTCAGGCCCTTCTAGCCTATTCTCAGAGCCATTGGCTGTGGCTCAAATGCATGGCATTTCCCACCGTAAGCAAGAAAAGACGTGGCACGTAGTACCTGTGCTGTCCTTGGCACTGGAGGACGCCTGTGAAGAGAGAACAGCCAGCCTGGAGAACCTTCGCTGGCCCCACCATTCTTCCCACTTACACCCACTGCAGCTCTGGGTCTGCCCATCTGCACTGAAGCTCGGGGGTCCCGGGAAAGTGTGATAGCTGCTGCTGTAGGCTTTCGGTGCAGCCCCACTAAAAACTACCTGGACAGAGGCTATCAGGTTTCACCGGACAGGGTGGGGATTATGGACCATGGCCACCAGAGTTCTATTTTCGTTCACTGTCTCTCTAGGTGGCAGGGTTCCAAGGTGATGCCTCTCCCTAACTGAGCTCATGACTTTGTTTTCTAGAACAGATGTATTAGTGATTTGCAGAGACCAGGGCTTACAGCCAGCCTGCCCACCCACAGCCTACCTTGCACCCCCCATGGGGCTTTTCACACACGCCTCCCCGGAGAAGGTATGGTAGGGGCTGTTCAGAGGGAGAGTCACACTTTATATGGAAATGTCTGGGAATTGCCCCTCTAAGGACGGGTTGAGATGCTGAACCTGGGCCATTCTGGGACAGGGGATGTGGTCAGGGATAGGGAGTACTTGCTCTCACTACTTTTTTGAGGCAGGGTCTCATGTGGCCTCAGTTGGCTTGAAACGCGCTATGTAGACCAGGTTGGTTTTGAACTCACAGAGATCTGCCTGTTCCTGCCTTCCAAGGGCTGGAATTAAAGGTGTTTTCTATCATACTTAGTT
Source organism: Lophiomys imhausi (assembly GCA_907164525.1). Lineage (NCBI taxonomy): Eukaryota > Metazoa > Chordata > Mammalia > Rodentia > Muridae > Lophiomys > Lophiomys imhausi. The sequence goes on along the minus strand of CAJQZJ010031933.1, from coordinate 8,902,850 downwards.
TGTCCTTTTTATTCCCACTGCCTGTTACCTGCAGGAGATGTGGCTGGGGGTTCTGGGTGCCATGCTGGAGAAGTGAAGGTGGCTGGGTTTTTCTCTCTCGAACCACCACCATGCAGCCCGCTGTATCAATCTGCAACAGCTGAGAGAACTGAGAGTAAGAATTTCCCTGCTCCACCCTGCACTGGGCCAGGCCCCAAGATGGCCAGGGAGATGGGAGGTAGCTCTGACAAAAGTGGTTCCAGGAGATCCTAACTCCTAAAGTCCATGACTTCCCTGGGAGGTCATGATTGTTTCATAACCTCCAATCAGGACTTGGGCTCCATGCTGCTGTTCCTTCTTCCAATGGGCCCCAACACAGGCTCCTATCGTCCCAGGCCTGCCTCTTCCTCATCTTAGACGTGGGGTCCAGTACTTCTCTCTTTTCTAAGTCATTGTTTAACTCAATGGACAGGTAATGGTGAAGAGCCGAAAATTCTTTACACTAATCTGCTTGAAAGCTGTAGGCTACCAGGGGACTGCTTTCAAAGATCCAAAATGCACTGACTGTAACGTGTGAACCTACTGCAAGTTTCAAGTTTTTACAACAAGAATAGAACAGAGCAGGCAGCACTCTGCCGAGGGAGGACTTACCTGAATAAACAGCGTGAACACTGGAGTGCTGGCCAGGCGGGCAGACTCTAACTGTGCCCTGATGCTGTCGGCTAGAGGACAAGGGCAAAGTGGCTCTAGTTTTGATGTCCCCTCAAAGAGGGTCCCCACGACAGTGTAGGGCAGAGCAGCCTTGGAGCAGAGGGCAGGTCCCCCAAGCCTCTCACCACCACCCTGAATCCAGCTGGCCCCTGCTTCACAAGGGCAGGGAGAAAAGGGTGGTCTAAACTGCTCACTCTCAACCCTTCAGGGATAGTCGTATCTATCCTTCATGGACTTGCCCCTCCCCTATGGATCACTTCCATGGCTTGCTCCCACCCCAGCTCCAGGGAGCTCCCAAAAAAGCCCCCAGTAGTACCTTGAGTCTGCACTGTTGCAGGTCTCCGGGAAGCTTGTGTGCAGAGCAGGCTGATGTCACCCACCCAGGGCATCACAGCCAGCAGAAGCCTGTGCTTAACAAGTCTGCGGTGCAGAGCCTGTCTCTTGAGCCTCTTCTTATTCTGGAAAGTTCCATGCCACAGCCGCCGCAGATGGAGCCCAGCCATGCTGTCACCAGGGTCAGACCCTGAGCGTGAATTCACCAGTGTGTGACTCTGTGTGGTTGGGTGAGTCCTGATCAACTTCAGCATTTTCTCTAGGGGCACTTTCAACATAGGCTGTACATCAAAAGAGACCCTGTGAGGCTGGCTACAGCAGGACCTGGTGCAGGCCTGCCATAGTGCAAATTTAACATTCCTTGTGAGACCCCACAGCATATATCATGAACACCACCTACTATTTGGGAAAGCATTCTGTGGTAAGGCAAATATGTGGCCCACATGGCAGGCAGTACCATGGTTGAGCTGACTGCACCATCCCTCCAGTAACCCCTGGTACAGAGCAGCAGAGCAGTCTGTGCAGCCCGTGCAGCCTGAAGGTTGCTCCCAGCACTCCAGAGCTGCATCCGGCCCCAGGCCCAACTCTGTGGACAGCGGGGGAAAGATATGACCAGCTACATTGGACACCTCAGAGATTCACAGCAGTTGAAGGTGGGGAACTGCCCACTCAGATGTGCCCTGAAGCAAATGTCCTTACAGCCTTTAAAGCAAATGACTTGGGGACAATGGAGACTGCAGCTCCTATGGAAGCCACTGCTAATGCACAACTCTGAAACGAGTCCTAAGCAATGCATTCTAGTAAACAACAGGACATGGCAGTTGGCAGGTCAGAAATCAAACTGCTGACCAGAGTGATAGTCCTAGTGACCACTAAGAGCACCCACTACTCCCCTTGCTCACACTCTTGTTGCACAGGGGCCCACCTTGCAGGATGGGTCCTTCACGGTTGCTAGGTGAGTGTCCGGTAAGTGCAGCAACTGGACCCCTCTTGGAACAGCGCTGTGGGTCTCACAGGGCACCTTCACCTGGCTTATCTCAGGAGCGGAGACTGTGGTGGAACCTTCCTTGTGGTGCCTTTGAGTGGCACCAGGAGTGTAGGAAGAGACAGCAGGGTGTACTGGGGAGCGCCCTGTCCCTTCTCTCTGTGACTGGCTGGAGATCAGCCTGGTAGGAACCCACAGGTCAATGTCTGGCACTCTGTACTGTTGAGGACCCAGTGCTCTGCCATTCTCCACACACTCCTCCAGCTCCACATCTGAGTCTTCGCTGCTGTTGCTGCTGCTGCTGCTGTGATAACTCTCACTGCCGCTGCTGTTGCTGCTGCTGCTGCTAGATTTCCACCGGGTGCTGTGACGGGGCCTCTGCCCCCTCCTCCTTTGGAGACCATGCTTCTTCTGAGGGAGGAATGGGGTGCTTCAGGTCTCAGCCACCCGGGCATGTAGGTAACAGACATATAGGATAGCCTTAAGGAGAGGTCCCAGGCATGAACACTCCAAGAACAGGGCACACTACGCTGAGGTATGGTCTCCCTCTGTCCTTGGCCTCCGGAAGAAGACGTGCAAGGGCCAGACCCTACGCACTTCTCTCCCCACCACCGCGACACCTCATCTTGCCTAAGTACTCCCACAGGTTTCGGGTCTTTCACTTGACCTCAAGCAAAGCAGACACACAGAAAGCAAACGAATGTCTCACCCTGGCCAAGATTTTCCACTTGCTCAGACACTGGGAGCCTGACCGATGGGGCAGTTCGGAAGCTATTCTTGCCCAGTGACCTGCAAAAACAACCACACTAGACCAGCCTCCAGGACAGAGGCTCGGTCATCAAAATGTACTTCCCTCACTGGGCCAGAGGCAGCCAACCCCTGGGCCAGGGCACCTGGTCCTGGCTGTGTCTAAATCTGATGAGCCCTTTGAGGAAGTCCTGGCACACACAGGTAGGAAGGGAGTCACTCCAGGCCCTGGTGCATCTGCTGCACTCGGGCTCGAAGGAGACACTACCAATTTTTTGTTCTTAGTGATGAAGAGGTACACCGTGTGTTGCACTTATAGGGTAGTGTGACACAGGTGACACTTTTGTGTTTTGCATGTCCCTCAACTACAATTAGGTTTTTGTTTTTACCAATATCAGCAAGATTTAGCTCCACTTAGCTCACTCTTGCCCTACAGTAAAAACTGGGAATCACTGCAAACACCAGTCACAAAAGACTTGACTGAAGTCAGGCATGGTGGCGCACGCCTTAATCCCAGCACTCGGGAGCCAGAGGCAGGTGGATCTCTGTGGGTTTGAGGCCAGCCTGGTCTACAGAGTGAGTTCCAAGACAGCCAGGGCTACACAGAGAAACCCTGTCTCAAAAAAACAAAAAGCTTTGACTGAATAGAATAGCAAGGCAGCTTTGAAGCCAAGAAAGTAGGACCAGAAGGTTCCTGAATGGCAGCACGGCTGTGACAATGTTGGTGACACAGTGACTGCAGGTGCCCGTGTGTGAACGTGAACATGGAGGCCAGGGGTAAGGCGAGAGTAATGCTCCTCAGTGCTTCCACCTTGTGTCTTATCGAGCTATTTGTGTGTATGTGTGTACGCGTAAGGTTGCACATGCCTCCTGAGTGCCAGGGTTGAAGATATGCACCACTCCATCTGGCTTCCCAATTTCCTGAAGTGAATATCCACTCCTTTGTAACAGGGAGCAAGGGACTGGGGTTGGGGGGCATGCTTGCCTAGCCAGAGTAGGGTACTGAACTTCACCTCCATCCCCATCCCTAGCACTAAAACAAAACAGAACAGAACAGAACAAAAGAGCATTTGCAATTGGGAAGAGTGAGGCAGAAGCTGGTATGAGGACAGCAGCCTGGGATCTGAGCAGGTGCAGGTCTCCAGACCTGGTGTAAGAATTTACAGTGTGACCCGAGCCAGCAGCAACAGGAAGTGCCAATAACTCACCAACACCATACTTTTCTATTAATTGGATCAGCTGCTGCTCTTCTTTTGCATTCCATCGTCCCTTCTTCAAGCTGAAATGTAATCTTCTGATATAGCTGCAAATGGCATGGAAAAAGAGGGATATTTTAGGTGCTAAGATCCCTCACTGCTCTCCTACCTTCCCCAATGATTCCTTAGAACAACAACATAAGCAAATAGATGGATAAATAAATGAATGAATGAAGAAATAAATAAAGTGAAAAAGCCAAACTGGACTTCATCAAACATTAAAAAAAAATGTTTTTTTCTCTGTCCTAAAACTCATTCTGTAGACCAGGGTGGCCTCGAACTCAGAGATCCTCCTGCCTCTGCTTCCCCAGCGGTGGGATTAAAGTCATGTGCCTCTACCACCTGGCACATTTTAAAAAAAATATACTTTAAGGCAATGGTTCTCAACCTTCCTAATGCTGTGATGCTTTAATACAGGTCTTTATGTTGTGGTTACTCCCAACCATACAATAATTTTTACTGGTACTTCATAACTAATCTTGCTACTGTTATGAACTGTATGTAATATAAATACCTGTTTTCCAATGGTCTTAGGCAACCCCTGTGAAATCCAACACCCTCCCCACCAAGGGGCTGCAACCTACTGGCTGAGAACCACTGCTTTAAGGGATCTGGTAAGAAAGGAGAGACAACCCATAGACTGGAGTATCTGAGCAAATCCTGCATCTAACTAGGGACCTGCATTTGGAACACAAAAAGAGCCCCCAAAAGACAGCAATGCCAAGACAAGTAACTTAAACCAGGCAAAGGACATGACAGATGTTTTCTTCAAAGAGATATATACACAGAAGAAGCCAGCAGGCATAAGCAAAGAGGGGCTGCTGTGAGATGACACTGTGAGGGACCACTCGAGGGGCATGTGGAAGGGTGCAGCCACAAACAGAGAGAGTGACAACAGGGACAAATGCTGGGGTGAATGTAGGAAGCCTTCCATGCTGCTTGTGGAAGCACAAAATAGAGACACGTTGAACAAAGTCAAGCAGCTCCCCAAAAAGCCAAACACAAGAGGGAGTGACCCAGGGACATTCCTGAGAGAAATGAGCATGTCTTCATAAACAGCAAGTTGTCCAAGTGTTCAAAATGTTCTCAAGGCTCGTGCACCTTTTATGCAAATGTATCACACAGCATTTATCAGAATGTCCCTCCTCGAAAATGCCACAACTCCGAATTTGTATCCACACTCTCTGACAAGGAAGGATGTTCTATGAACATTCTCTGCTTGGGATCCTTGAGTTTTGCAGGTACAGACTACATTGTCCCAGCACAATGCTGCCTCATGTTCTGGTTCCTCTGGAGGCTGTGATCTGCTCCCCGGGAACACTTGTTACTATGCTGTGTGAGCATGTGTGTTTAAACAGCTCCTCTACATGTGTGTCAAATATTTCACTGTGGTTTTGACTTGCATCCTGAAATCAGTGACTCAGGGCATCTTTTCATGGCCTTTTGGCTACTTGTGCACTCTGGAGATAAGTTTGTTGAAGACCTTTGCCTGTTTTGAATGGGATTCTGTGGGGCTGCTGAGCGTAGATTCTTTGTAGGGTGATCAAAATGGTTTACATTAACAAGGTAAAGTGAAACACATCTGAATGAACAAGCCACTGAGAGAAACTAGGGAGAAAGGCAGAGAACCCCGGGGCCTGCTGGAGGCCCCCCACCAGCAATGTGGGGACATCTACAAGAGCAGCCACTAGCATTTGACTCCTTGCGCGCAACAGAGACACGGAAGTCCTGCTTCCCCACAGTGCCAACCCTATTTCGAAAAGCCCCTGTGGGCATATCACTTTTGGGCTGCTGTCACCCAGCCTCTCTACAAGAAGTATGACTCAAGCAAGCCGCTCCTTCAGCCAGCATGGGCAACTCACCGGTCTCTGCATTGGGCATCGCTCCTACCTGGCACCTCTTCCCGGATTTTAAACCAGTCCTGCGCCCCATACTTGGCAACAGCTTGAAGCAACTTCTGCAGGAAGGAAGTGAACAGACAATGCCTCCACGGGATAGCCATGCCTTCCTTCCCCACCCTGAGGTCTCTCAGCTAAGAAGGGATCATGACTGCACTTAGAACAACCAGGCAAATTTCCTGGGAACAGTTTTCTCTGGGTGCCAAACTTACAGTATCTTCTTCTGGGGCCCAGAATCCCCTTTTCAGGCTGGGATCTAAGCTCTTGGTCCAACGGTAGATTAGTTGCATGGAGTCTCTCCCTTCCATGAAGTAGACAACTGGGGACAGAGAACACGGGGACTCATCTATCTTATGTAGGCAATAAGCAGGTACCGAGGGGCCTCCCAGAAGCTACAGAGAGGAGTTACTCTGGTCACTAGGACCTTCATGCCCCATCCCACTTCTCCATAATACCACTGTAAACTCTTCTGCAAGTCTCTGCTTCCAGGCACCTGGGGCCTCAGGCCTCTAGGGCTTGGAGCTGCTCAATGTACTGGAAGACGTCTTTTGGTGTGCTAGGCTTACTCCTGCGGTATGGGATATGGCTCCCAACTCGCATCTCCTGGACCAGCTGGGTGAGCATGTGGTCTTCCTCCTCTGTCCACTCCTTGCGTTTCAGGGCTGTGTTGTACTGCTGGAATTTCTGCAGGCACTGGAAGGCGCTGCGGCTTGTCTTCCCAAGGCAAAAAAGAAACAAATGGGCATCACTGGGCTTCACTGTGCACATGCAGAGAGACCCAGAACAGCCCCTCCAAGTGCTTCTAGGAGACAGACAGGCCTGAGCCACAGGCAGCACACTGTACAACAGAGCTCTCCTCTACCAGGCTCCTGGGCGGTCATAGTTTATTAGACCATGGTAGGAACCCAGGGCAGGAGCAGCTTGGAGAGGGCTCAGTGGTTTATAGAAAGAAAACTTGACCATAAACAGCTGTATTGCTAATCCCTGAATTTGGGAGTCTGAAGCAGAAGAAGTGCCAAGGGTTTGAGGCCAGCCTGGACTACAGAGTGAGACCCTATCTTTAAAACAAAAAAGAAAAATCCCTGTGACAGCTAACTCATATATCCAAACAACACTGCCAATTCCTAGAGAGATGGAAGGAAACGCCATGGGAATGCCTCTCAAAGTCTTTCACAGGTATCCCTCCAGCTAAGGCGGCTTTAGAGTCTTTGATGAGGATGCCATAGGCTGGGATGAGGGGCACAATCCAGCAGATAAGCTATAGCCATGTGACACTGCTGCTGTGCCAGCCCTATCACCCGTCCCCTCAGAAAGGCTTTTCCAGTAGACTCACTGTCTGACCCAGCTCTGTAGACATAGGACCCACAGCCTAGATGTGGTTAGTGCTCAGCTATAGTTTGCTTCTAGGTTTTTCTTCCCACCAAACAAAAAACAAAGAAATGAAGTAAATGGTGACATTTTCACCAGGCAAGATGGAATTTAAAGTTAAAAAGATGAAAGTAAAGAGACATATTAGTTTCTTTAAAAGCATAATTTACCAAATTAATTTTTTTTTTTTTTTTTTGGTTTTTCAAGACAGGGTTTCTCTGTATAACAGCTCTGGCTGTCCTCGAACTCAGAGATCCACCTGCCTCTGCCTCCCGAGTGTTGGGATTAAAGGCGTGCGCCACCACGCCTGGCTACAAATTAATTCTTTTTTTTTTTTTTCTTTTTTTGGTTTTTCGAGACAGGGTTTCTCTGTTTAACAGCTCTGGCTGTCCTGGACTCGCTTTGTAGACCAGGCTGGCCTCGAACTCGCAAAGATCCGCCTGCCTCTGCCTCCCAAGTGCTGGGATTAAAGGCGTGCGCCACCACTGCCCGGCTACAAATTAATTCTTAATATTGTGTGTACCGCACTACACAGCACAAGGACTGAGCTCCACCCCTAGCCCCGAAGCCCATGTCCTCTCTGCTTTCCAAGGCCTCTCAGACCCTGGTCCTTACCCCTAGTTCCTCTGCAACCAGATGCCACTCCAGGTGGCCACGTGTGGCAGCTACAGCTTTCAACTGCTCTACCTCCTCTGTGCTCCATTCTTGCTTGTTTATGCTCGGGTGCTCAGAACTCTGCCAGAACTTCCGGATTTCCTCTGCACTGCGGCCTCCTTCAAACTGTACCCATGAGAACACAGCCTTCAGAGGGGTTGCTGATGCCAAGCATACCAAAGACATAGCTCCTGACTGGGCTATCACTGTCTGCCAGCCAGTGGTTTCTGTAGCCATTAAATGGACTCATTTGTGCAGCCAAACGGCAATGAAGAGTGGTCCATCTCAGGAGGGGCACTTTGTCAGTTATGGAGGGTCCCATGAAGCCCTTTGCCACTTCCAACTACTAGGCATACTTGACTGGAGACTTTATAATGGGTTAAGGCACAAGGGAGAGTGAGGCTCCACCACCTAGTTCCTACCCACACTTGGCTCAGGAGCAGTATTGCAGCTGTGGGCAACCAGCTTGACTTACATTAATGTTGGAAATCTTCTCCCAGTCATGGCTGTCCAGCCGGTTCCCCAGCAAAGTTTCCTCTGGGAGCTGGCTAAAGGAAAGGACAATGAGCTGGTACCATGCAAGGCCTGCAGCTCTTCCCAGGACCCAGAAGGCCCCAGCTTACTTGATGCCTTGAATCTCCTTCTCTGCTTCCTTAATCTGCTCCTCCAGGGCCTGCTTCTCCAAGTCACTGGAGACTCGACTCTGTTTCTTGTGTAGGTACTCAAGCCTGCAAGGAAGGGAGAGTGGAGGACAGTTCTGGATGGGGTGTACTATGTAAGCGCAGGCCCTGCGCTCTGAACTGCTCTTCTCCGAGTCTCATAGATCCTTGTTGGAAAGCCCACACAGGAACATGCTTTCTCTCCTGCCTTGGTCCCTTACCACAAAGGAAGCCCTGGCACCACCTCTGGAGCACCCCTACATTCAGAACAGTACCAACCAGGGAAAGAATTGTCAGGTTGTTTGCAGAGGCAGCTGGTAGTTGCTTGTATCTCAGAGCCTGGACCTTCTTGCCAAATCTTGGCTTCCAGGACACAGACATCTCAGGCAGGCCTGACTTAGTTCTGTAGCTACTGCTACAGCAAGCAGAACTGGCCGGGAGGGAAGGACTGGTTCTCACACTTCAGGAAAACCGCCATTCCTACCATCAGTATTGAACACCAACACTGTCAGCAACAGAGTGGACGTGTCTCTTAGAGCTGGGCCAGAGGGTACCAGCCACCTCTGGACTTGTGTGCCCAATACTGACGGTGGCAATTTACCAAAGCAATAGTGCCCTTCACTGTGTACTCACATGGGCACTGCATGATGCTCTTTGCTCATGTGATATGTACCCATCAACAGACATTGACATCCCAGTGCTCAAAGGGCAGAAGAGGCAGAGACCTCCACGACGAACCTCACCAGCCCCACAGCTGCCTGGCTTTCAACTATGGGGAAGGCTATGTGGACCTGTTTCCAGACTTACTTCAGCAGCTTGGGCTGAAGCAGGCGTTGCAGGCAGTCACTCACTATAGATTTCCTGAGCAAGGCTTTCTCCCAGTGCTTCCCTGAGGAAACAGAAATAGTGGTATGATGCCATGAGGCCTTGCTTGTCCCACAGACAAGTGTGTCCACTGAATCCTCTCTGCAACCCAAGCCTAGCCCCTGCTCCCTAAAAAAGCTGGTGGCTACACATTTCTGGATGCCAGTGGTCCGGCTAGCCAGAACACTTTCTAGCCCATGAATTCATCCTCCACCCAAAGCCTAGCTCAGGGTATTCTTTTAGGGTTAGGTGTTCTGAGAATAGCTAGTTGGGGAGGGCTATGTGTGTGGCCCAGCCTGCACCTCACTCAGCACTGAAAAGGCAAAATGTCAAGTGGCCAGTCCCAGTGATAAAGGCCTGAAGGAGCCCATGATGCCATAGAAAGGACAGTCCTGAGAACTGTGGCATATGCCTAGGAGAGGCCAGGTTGTGGGGATGTCCTCTGTGGTTTCCATGGTTGGTGGATGCCCACCCGAAGGCCTGCCTGGGCTCTTACATTTGGTCACCAAGAGCTGTTCAAAGGCCTTGATTCCCTGGGCAGCTTTCTCTCGTGTGTCTTCATTGGCAGGAGGCCCCTGTCAGAGTGTACAGTGTCAGTACATGGTACACCAACCACACTTACCCTCTAGGGCTCCCACTGAGACTCAGGATCTTCCCTCCAGCTTCCTCATGTGCTGTCCGCATGCAGGGCCAGGCCCAAGACCTCTGTACTATAAGCTACTATCGAGCGAAAAACTCGGGACATGAACCAGTACACTCAGTACAAGGAAGTGGCCAGAGACTGCATGAAGATGACAGGCATACAAAGCCATCAGCAGTTTCAGATCTATACTACTGTCTTACTAAATGCTGTGATTCTATTTCAGGGAACATACCCCAGAGGGCAATGTCCAGTCTAAAGCCTTGACTCTCATCAAAGGATGAAGCAGTTTAAGGATGATGGGGGAGTTAACCCAAAGACCCAGGGGAACTCACAACCACTTCACAGGCTGTGAAGAAGATAGCCCCTTCCTCCAGACCACTCAACCAGCTGCTGAGAGAGGAGTCTTTACTACTCACCACTCCAGTGACCTTGTCCTTGAAGTATGGCTTCATGAAGTGGCCTATGTACATGTATGATGGCAGGCTTTTACCATCCTTCGCCTTGGGGCATTTGGTCCCAGCCAGATCAAACAGGATCTCCTCCTGGGACAAAAGCAAGGCCGTCAGTGGGCCAGGGAGAGGAAGAGAGCAGGTGGTGGGTGAGCAGATCCACTCTGAGCCCTGTCCTGGGAACTTGACCCTGTGGTGTAGGCACTGAGGGTCAGGAGGGGTTGCACAGGCCTTGAGTAGACCATCTTACCTGCTGTGCCTGGTTCTGGGCTAGCAACAGGCTAACTTCTGCCAGCTTCTCCCGGATCACCTCCTGGTAGACCATATTTAGCTGTAGACAGGTTTCAGGGTCTTCAGGAAGAGCTTTGTCCTTGGGGTCTTCCTCATCATTGCTGGCCTCACTCCACCTTTCTTCTTCCTGGTGAGAAGCCAGATGGCAAATGAAGAGTTGGAAACATAGGCAACCCCCTCCTTGTTGCCAAGCTCAAGCCTAAGACCATAAAGGACACCGAGGCAGCCCTTGTAAAAGACCACTGGATGTGGAACCCTACTGGAGTGGGAGGAGTTACACAGAGTGCATTATCAAGTTACAATATGTGCATCTTTTGAAATCAACAATGCCTACTTGTACAGAGGATCTGCTTGTACTGAATGTGCTGGGTTTGGGGGTTGGTGTACTGGAGCAAGCAGTTTCCATTTTTGCAACAGACATCTGTGTGAAGCCTGAACTTCATAGCACTTTCGTTTTGCACCCAGCACCTCAAGTGTCAGATCTCGGCATAGCCATCAGGGTCAAAACCTGAGAATGCCAAATGTCCAATGACTACAGAGCTTTGTCAGTCTACTGAGCAGACATAGTCCTTAAACACTAAGAGACTCTACTCTTGTTTGCTTGGTAAGAAAACTGGGGGGCTGGAGAGATGACTCAGCAGATAAGAGCACTATCTGCTCTTCCAGAGGTCCTGAGTTCAATTCCTGACAACCACATGGTGGCTCACAACCATCCACAATGTGATCTGATGCCCTCTTCTGCCCTGCTCATGTAGATAAAATAAATAAATAAATCTTAAAAAAAAAAAAAAGAAAAGAAGAAAACTGAAAAATTTCCCCACACAAAATTCTTCAAGTGAACAAAGCACAGTCAACAACACTGGTGTGGACAGATCTCTGCCAGGTGCTTTTCTTTTCTTTTTTTGGTTTTTTGAGACAGGGTTTCTCTGTGTAGCCCTGGCTGTTCTGGACTCTCTGTGTAGACCAGGCTGGCCTTGACCTCACGGAGATCCGCCTGCCTCTGCCTCCCAAGTGCTGGGATTAAAGGCGTGCGCCACTACTGCCCGGCCTGCCAGGTGCTTTTCTAAGTCACCTTAGATAGTTGGTGACAACTATCTAGACTGGGAAACAGGCACAGCGGGTTACTTGCAGAACATCTCCCAGATACATGGTACGCTGCTTCTCACATGTCATGGTTTTAACATGAGCTTAGGAAGAGCCAGTAGCTGTAGTCACCAGTCTTTTAAGAGTGGTTACTTCTGGGGCTGGAGAGATGGCTCAGTGGTTAAGAACAGTGGCTGCTCTTCCAAAGGACCCAGGTTCAAATCCCAGCATCCACATGGCAGTTCACAGCTGTTTGTAATTGCTGGGCATGGTGGTGCATGCCTTTAATCCCAGCACTTGGGAGGCAGGAGGATCTCTGTGAGTTCAAGGACAGTCTGGTCTATAGAGTGAGTCCAGGACAGCCAGGGCTACACAGAGAAACCCTGTCTGGAAAAACCTAAAAAAAAAAAAAAAAAGAGTGGTTACTTCTGTGGACAAACTTTAGGTTTAATAATACCTTGTGTTCAGGGGTACAGCTTAGTGATAGAGTGTGAGTTTAGTGTGCATGAGCCCCGAACTCCACTCTAGCACCACAAAAGTAAGTAAATATTTTGTGATGCCTTAGTTTCACAATAAATAAGCATCAGCTGTAAAAAAACCCCACAGGGATGCAAACCAAGCCCTCTTACGCCAGTTTGGAAGGGAGTAGCAGATATGACCCAGTAGCCCAGCTTGGTGAGCAACAATTACCAAGACGGGGGCGCCAGCAGATCCCAAGTCTTCATCAGGCCCAGAGTCTATAAGAAACACAAGCACATTATGTTGGAGTGGGCCACGAGTAACAAGAGTATGATGCAGATAAAGAAGAACATTCACAAAAAGGTCTCACTGGAGGGGTATCCAATAAACTCAGGGAAGAAACTCTGGGTGTCTGGACCATGGAGACTACTTAAGCTGACAGACTGACTCTGGGCCCTCCCCTCCTACCAGGATGCCACTATGGTCTAGAGGGCACCAGGCCAGATGGCAGCAGGGACATGGTATGCACACATCGTCAGCAGGCCTGAGAGCTAAAGACTGAGGGACTGGAAGAAACTTTCTTGCTGAGGCAAAAGCAGAGGACAGTTTCCACAGCCTAATACAGATAAAGGGCACGTAGAGCTGTCCCAGCCATGCCATGCTAGGCCAGGCACATGGGCACACCTGCGTCAGAGTCCGAGCTGAGGCTGGATTCAGAGACCTCCAAGTGGATGCTGGAGGATCCAGGGTACAAAATCCTTTCGAGCTCCTGGATCTCCTGTGTTATTTTCTCTCTCTCGGCGTCTATGTCCATGGCTTCAGCCTGCTGTCACAGTATCATGAAACAAGAGACACCGAGTGTACCTGGACAGCAAGAGTATGATGCAGGTAAGGATGAACAATCACAACATCCTCCCTCAGACACACACTTGGTGGAGATGCTAGGAGCTTGTTCAAATGCAGGCAATGGGCTACCCAGACAGAAGCCCAGGCTCACAATCAGCTTGGGGAACTCCTGCTCTTGACTCAATGCCTGAAATGACCCTGCTTTCCTTGAGGCAGAGGTAAGAACACAGTCCACCTGTGTGGCCTCTGTGCTGTCAGCTGCCCAGCTGGTCACCACGTACAGATAGTACAGAGCAAAAGACATTCATCCCGTGATCTAAACCCATACCCACAGCTTTAGGTGCCCCTGCTCTACACAGTACTGAATGGCTAGCCCCCAAGCAAGGCTTTGCTTGCTCCTTGATCTATCTTTTCAGAACAGTACCTTGCCTGACGATGAGCAAGCATCTGCTAAACACAAAGAAGGCTTTTTCTTGGCCACCCTGAGAGCACAGTTTGAGGGTGAAGGAAATTGGGAAGAGAGGAGTGAAAGACTGTTATAGAAAACATAGGCTGAGGTGGGTGAGATGGGTCACCATGTAGAGCCATAATGATCTGAGTTTAGTACCAGTAACCACATGGTGGAGAGACCCTACTCCAGGTTTCCCTCGTACTCGCCCCTCCCAACAAATGGCATGCTCACATACACACAAGTAAATAAACAAACATAATAAAAAGCTGGGTGTGGAAGTTGGGCATAGTGACACAGGCCTTTAATCCCAGGAATCAGGGTGCACGTGGATCTTTCTCTACAGATGGAGTTCCTGAACAGCCATAGCTACACGAAGAAACTTTGTCTCAGCCGGGCAGTGGTGGTGGTGGCAGTGGCAGAGCAAGTCTTTAATCCCAGCACTCAGGAGACAAAAGCAGCCGGAACTCAGTGAGTTCGAGGCCAGTCTGGTCAAGCTGTTACACAGAGAAACCCTGCCTCTAAAAACAAAAACAAAACAAAAAAAACTTTGTCTCCAAAAAACACAAACAAAAAGCTGGGTGTGGTGGCACACACTTTTTTTTTGTTGTTTTTGACACAAGGTTTCTCTATGTATCACTGGCTGTCCTGGACTCACTCTGTAGAACAGATTAACTTCGAACTCACAGAGACCCGCCTGCCTCAGCCTCCCAACTACTGAGATTAAAGGTGGGCACCACCACACCCAGCAATTACAGACAGCTGTGAACTGCCATGTGGGTGCTGGAAGAGCAGCCAGTGCTCTTAACTGCTAAGCCATCTCTCCAGCACCAACCAGCACACACTTTTTTTTAATTTTTTTTTTTTTTTTTTTGGTTTTTCGAGACAGGGTTTCTCTGTATAACAGCTCTGGCTGTCCTGGACTCGCTTTTGTAGACCAGGCTGGCCTCGAACTCACAGAGATCCGCCTGCCTCTGCCTCCCAAGTGCTGGGATTAAAGGCGTGCGCCACCACCGCCCGGCTTCAGCACACACTTTTAACCCCAGCACTTGGGAGGCACAGGCAAGCGGATCTCTGAGTTTCAGGCCATTAGTGAGATCCTGTTTCAAACAAAAAAATCAAACACAAGTTCACACTCAGGGCCAGAAATGAAGAGAAACATCCTGTTCCTTAGCTTGACTTCTTCCTACTGAGATGTTGACAGCAGCCTTGCCTGACTGCAACAAAACAAAGCAATTCCCTTCAGCGATGTCATTTTTGAACAAGACGCCTTAGTTACACAGGGAACCAAGCTTGGCTAGAAGCAGCCAGATCTGCAGACCTAGCAATAACCATTGCCACTGGAGACCTAGCCTCCAACGAAAGAGTAACGAATGTTTTGAGGCATCAGCAATTCCATCTCCCCTACCTCGCATGGCCCATGTAAAAGCAGAAAAAGTCACATGTTCAAGTCCTGCGTTGGGAGCCACAGGCTGCCCTCACTGACATCACAGATGCCTTTCTGCCTGTACCTTCTAAGGACATAACCTGACTCTGGGCAAGGAAGTTGGGGACCAGTGCACCGTCGTGGCTGGATTCGATAAGCCAAGGGGGGCCTGGCCGCTGGCGCTGCAGCGCCGTAACCGGGAAGAGCAGCGGCTCGGAGTACAGTACAGCACTGTGCAAACCGGGCCCTACCTATGTCTCACCAGCTGCCGGATCTCGACTGGGCTCCGGATGCGGGCTTTCCGCTCGGGCAAGGTCGTGGCCACTCCAGGCCTCGGTTTCCCCGCGCTGGCTGCTTCCCCCTCCTCCTGGACACAACGCCGGCTAGCTGCGGCCCACTGGTCCTCAGCAGCTAGGCCTCCCTACACACTCTACAGTCCGCTCCGTCACCCCGGCGACCACAGCACATTATACTTAGGCGGCGGCGGAACTCCGTAGACTTTACCAGAAGTCCCGCCCCGGGTCGCGGCGCAGAGCATTTTGGGAGGTATGCTGGGGGGGGCGGGGACCTAGCGCAGCAACTCCGTTTCCTCTAGCTTTTCTGGGAGCTACAAGCTTAGACCCTGGTGTCCTGGGTTTGGATGAATGGTCAGTGTATCCCCAAGCATCTGCCTACTGCGTCCTCGGAGCCCACAACCTGGGACCGCCCGAAGTGGACATTCATTTATGCAGGAACATTCTGCTTGGCCAGCATTAAAGGCCAACTCGTCACAGGGCTGTTGGCTAGGGGAATTGGGGGCAGGGGTCTTCCTAGTGTCTAATAATGCATGTGAGTAGCAGGGCAGTGGCTTGAGGCTCAAGTCTAGTCCTCGCTTTATGGAGAACTCAATAGAAGCCACCTGCAACACTACTGGAGTGGGGACAAAGTGACATCGTGAACCACAAAGATCTTGAGTCACAAAAGAGAATGATAGTGCACTCCTTTAATCCACCACTCAGAAGGCAGAGGCAGGCAAATCTCTGAGTTCGAGTCTAGCCTGATCTACATAGCAGGATAGTAAGGACTATACAGACCCTGTCTCAGACAAAAAAGAAAATGGTCATGTCAAGTGGGGCAATAAAGGCGATCTGTTGGTTCCTGGTGTTCAAGATCCTGCTTGTGTGGGGCAAGCCTGGTACAAACTGTTGGGCAAATTTCACCATGGTACTTAATAACTATTGGGTTTTTGTTTTTCGGAACAGGGTCTATGTAGGACAGGATGAACTAGAACTCTGAGATCCTTCTGCCTTTGCTATGAATAAACGGAAGCACCACCGGTGCTTGTGAGATTCTAATCTAGAAACATGTCACACACAAGCCAAGAGATTAGTGTGTGAGGAGCCGTGCAGCTCCTCTCATCCCACTTGTGTATGGTGGAGGTAGACTGAGGGCTGCTCTTGATGGCAACTCTGACTTAAGCCCTGTGGGCAGGAGCACTAGCCTGGTCTCCCTACATGTCCCTCCACTTTGCGCTTTGGTGGGCTCCAAGTCACTGACACCAACAGTGGGGGTGGGGATGCCACACTATGACTTCTAGAAAGCTGTAACTTTCCTTTAACGGAGTTAAAGGGCCCGGTAGTTTAATGCCTTATTTGAAGATCTGATGCTAGGCTTCCATCCACCCAGCCAGGATGTGGCTCACCCAGCACAGTGACAATGTAATGATTGTGATTTGCCTGATGGTTTGATAAGCCAGCAATGACAAGAATGCCCTCTCGAGATGCCAGCCTTGAGGTTAAAAGAGCAGGGTAGCTCTCAAGCATGAACCCCTAAGCCAGAATGACAAGGCAGTAGAAATGATCTTCAGGATTTATTTAGACAAAGTTGTCGATGTCAACAGGAGGGGAAAAGGAAAATTAAGAAAAAAAAATCTATAGGAAAATGGCCCCAAACACCCATCCCTCAGCACATCACAGGGTGAGGATTTTGTCTTGCTTGTCCTGGAAAAATCGGACAGTCCAGAGACATAGTGCTGGTACCCGAGGGGGGTACGTGCTTTAAATTCCAGTCTGAACTGTGCAAAAGGCACACTGACATGTAACATGCATCAAAACTGACAGCCCAGCATGGCTTTCCAAAGCTGAAGGCTCACAGCAGTGAGTTTATGGAGCTTTGCAGTGTACAATGCCTGTGACCCTGGTCCATGGTCCTGTGGAGGACAGCAGCATCTACCAAGGGGTTGCTGCTGCCTCAGGGGAGGCTGCTGACTGCAGGAGCCACCCTGAGGTCACCCTGTTAGCCATCAGCTAGTGAGACGCTGGATGTCAGCATGTGTCCCTGTATGGGCTGCTAGCTTCCACACTAGCTCACTGAGTGTTCAGCTTAAAAGGTTGAGGGTTAGAGCTCATCGTATAGCTAATGAGAGGGGACAGTGGAAGAAGCTTCTTACAAAAGTGCTGTTTCGCTTTAGTGGTTTCTAGAAATTGCTGGATTTTATAAAAATGTCTTCCAGTAAATCAGTGAGTCTATCAAACAGCAGGACTTTCCCCAAAGGACTGCATGTAAACTGTTAGGTGCAGCTGGTGGAAAGGAGTCCGCACTACAGGTGGCCAGGGACACTGCTTAGCCGTGAAATGCTCTGGTGAAGACTGCTTATTTAGGAGCACATTCAGAGGACGTGTGGTGACATTGGTGCAGAGGTGGCAGGGACGGGTGGAGCTAGTGCGTCTCAGGGGTTCGTCTCGTCTTTAAC
Source organism: Lophiomys imhausi (assembly GCA_907164525.1). NCBI lineage: Eukaryota > Metazoa > Chordata > Mammalia > Rodentia > Muridae > Lophiomys > Lophiomys imhausi. Next base: position 8,885,020 of record CAJQZJ010031933.1, on the reverse strand, counting down.
TTCGGTAATTCTGTCGATAGACTTAAGGATTTCAGCAACAAGGTTCAGCGTCTCTGCTCCAGACACCAGTTGCCTGAAACAGACAGATACCAGGGCCATTATTCCAGCTGTGCAAAAGCAGTCAGAGCCAGATCTAAGGGGGGGGGGGGGGGGGGGGGGGGGGGGGGGGGGGTCAGAGAGAGAATGCTTCAGATCCACCACTGTTTGGCACAATGGACTTTGTGTGGCTGCCCTCAGGTCCATATGCTTAGGCACTGGCCAGCCACCCTACAGCAGAGTCCAGGGAAGGCAGGTACAGATAGTGCATTGGAAGCCAGATAAGTTCATCACAAACTGAGTCTGAATTTCGGTCTTTGCCTAGGCCAAGTTGGTGGTGCAGTGCTGTCAATGATGTGGGCAGCTAGTCACTGCCAGCCACATCACTAACAATGGAGAGAGCTACCAGGAGGACCACGGTGCTTCGTGTTCAGTAGGTCAGATGAACTAAATACATCTTGACAGGTTCACCAGGCTTGGTTGAGTGTTCAGTCACCATCATGAGTAACTGACTAGCGCACAGTGTGCTCACTGTGGTGGTCTTCTGGATGGGGGTGCTGCATCATCCCTTTCATTTAGAGCGGCAGTGTCTACAGTTAAGGAGCTGGATTAAGTCATGGTATCATCTGTATCTCCTATGTGGGAACATTCTCTGGGACAGATTAAAAATAAAAATCCTGCCGGGCGGTGGTGGCGCACGCCTTTAATCCCAGCACTTGGGAGGCAGAG
>CAJQZJ010031933.1:8864479-8883855 GCA_907164525.1 Lophiomys imhausi | reverse complement strand
CTCTGCCTCCCAAGTGCTGGGATTAAAGGCGTGCGCCACCACCGCCCAGCTGTTTTGGTTTTTCGAGACAGGGTTTCTCTGTGTATCCTTGCTGCCCTGGACTCAGTTTGTAGACCAGGTTGGCCTTGAACTCACAGAGATCCACCTGGCTCTGCCTCCTGAGTGCTGGGATTAAAGGTGTGTGCCACCACGCCCGGCTATAATGTATACCTTTAGTTCCAGAACTTGGGATATAGAAGCAGGCAATCTCTGTGAGTCTAAGGACAGCCTGGTCTACACATAGCTCCAGAGTAGCAAAGGCTACACAGTTAGACTTTATCTCAAAAAACAAGTCAGGTGTGGTAGTGCATGCCTTTAATTGTAGAACTCCAGGGCAGAGGCAGAAGGATCTCTGTGAGTTCAAGGCCAGCCTGGTCTACATAGTTCCAGGCCAGTCAGAGATACAGTGTGAGACCCTGTCCCAAAAACAAATGAATAGCCCTGCTTGACTTGCCTACAGTGTGACCTTGCAGGGAGCCAGACTACTTAGTACATTTCCTTTCCTGGTCTAGTTGGACTGAAGAGCTATAATATCTGGTAGTCAGATCATTCAGGGACTCACTTTATGGATGCATGTGCACTGTTCATGACAACATGGAGGTTCTGCAAGGCCACATCAGTGTTCTGCTTCACCACTGAAAGACTGGCACCCTGGCCTGACTGCAGGGCTTCATTTTCTCGCTTCAAGTTGGAGAGCTGTGCCTAGAAGGAGGGTGAGCGGTTAGTGCTACAAGGCAATCCAGCAGAACACCAGTACATCACAGCACTGCCTGACAACAGAGAGGCACAGACCTGCTCACACGGGGCTGAGTCTGGCCCTGGCTGCTCAAAACAAGTGCTTCTTACCCTGTAGCCCAGGCTGGCCTTAAACTTATGACTATACTGTTGCTCAGCCTCCTGAATGCGGGGATTATAAGAAAACATCGCCATGCTTGGCTCACATTATCGTTTTCCTCCCTGAACTCACACCTATGGGCCAAAGGGAAAAGCAGGGCTGGAGAGATGGCTCAGCGGTTAAGAGCACTGGCTGCTCTTCCAGAGGTCATGAGTTCAATTCCCAGCAACCACATGGTGGCTCACAACCATCCATAATGAAACCTGGTGCCCTCTTCTGGCCTGCAGATAGAACCCTGTATACATAATAAATAAATCTTTAAAAAAAAAAAAAAAAAGGAAAAAGCAAACAAAACCTTTTCTCTACTTACCTGGAGCAAACTTGTTTCCTGTTTCAGCTTCAAGACATGGTTTTCTGCTTTCACAGCCCGTTTCTGTGGCCCCCAAAATAAACACAATATATATCACCAAGGCTGTCAGTACAGGACACGTAGCTCAACAGACAGCAGTGAGCTATAACCTTCCTTCCTGGTTAACTCTGCCTATGGACACGACCCCTTAGGACCTGGGCTCTGCCTCTGCCCACCAGCAGCATCAAGGACTACCCACCCCACGCAAGAACCTGTTCACAGTATCAGGGCAGGCTGGCTACCTCACCATGTGAGAACACATACTCAGCATGGTGAAAGCCGTCTGCTGACCTCAGGGTCCAGCTGTGGACTCTGGCAACAGCTGCCCTGTCTCAGCAGCTTCATGTCCCCTGCCCACTACCCCAGAACAGAGCGAGCCCCTCCGTACGGTCATCAGTTCGAGGTTCTGTTCGACTTGCTGGACCACCGACTCCAGGTCATGGAAGTCACTCTCTTCCTTGATCATCTTCGCTTCCAACTTTCGTTCGAGCATCCTCACCCTCAGTAAGGAAAACACTGATTGAGTTCTCCAGGCCATTGTCAAGAATGCTTTCAATAGCACTTGTAGCCTAATTAACTGCTGAAACCCACTAGAGCCCATGGATGGAGATCTGCCTCAGGCAGCCACAAGGACCTCCAACCAAAGTTGCTCCATGCTCCCAGAGGAAGGTACAGAAACCATTTTCTCAAGCTCTGCCAACCAAGACAAAGTCCAGCTGACTGTGTTTTAAAAAGACTAAAACAGAACACGAAACATGTGTTTGCTGCTTTAGGCTTATGGATGACAAAGAGCTAGGGACCTCATCCCTTGGAACCAAGTTCCCTGCATTGGTAGAGGAGGCTTTTAAGGTGGTGCCTAACTACAAGTTTACATACATTTCTGTTTGAGTTTCAGAGAAGCTCTGAACCTCATTTAGCTTTCTTCTGAGCTTAGAATTTTCATCTTTCAGCTGTAGAGAAAAAAAAAAAAAACAAAACAAAACCTCATTAGATACCCAGTATGTCTCCCTCACAAACGGAACACATTTCTGTTCTGGAATATTTTGTCAGTCTGGAGGTGGAACCTTATGCATTTGAGGTAGGACTGGAGGTGTGGAGACACATCCCATTTGTCCATGAAATGTCTTTTTGAGTACCATCTCCTGTAGCCTAGGTTGCACTCTAACTTGTTCTTATATAGTCAGGATGGCCTTGAACTCTTGTTCCTCCTGTCTTTACATTCCAAGTGCTGGGATGACAGTTGTGCACTTCCATACCCACCTCAGGTCAATGGAAACACCCTCAAGCCCTTAATAGAGAAAATGACCTGTGGCAACATGCTTGAATGTTTCTAGGTGACTATAGCTTTTTTTTTTTTAGTTGTTTATTATTAATTCAAATTACATCTCCATCACAGCCCCCTCCCTGGTCCCACCCTCTTACCCCCTCTCCCACCTATCCTACACCTCCAGTGACTATAATTTTAAAACCTTCCTTCGTCTTGGGAGGCAGAGGCAGGCAGATCTCTGTGAGTTCGAGGCCAGCCTGGTCTACAAAATGAGTCTAGGACAGCCAGAGATGTTACACAGAGAAACCCTGTCTCAAAAAAACCAAAACAACAACAAAAAAACTTCCTTCATGTAGGACATTCAGTAGGATGACTCTTTGGTTTTTTTTTTTTTGGTTTTTGGTTTTTTTCGAGACAGGGTTTCTCTGTATAACAGCTCTGGCTGTCCTGGACTCACTTTGCAGACCAGGCTGGCCTCGAACTCACAGAGATCCGCCTGCCTCTGCCTCCCAAGTGCTGGGATTAAAGGCGTGCGCCACCATCGCCCGGCTAGTAGGAGGACTCTTAAGCCAACAGTCCAGTGGATCATTTGTTCATTATAGCTCACGCCTGCCTGGCTGCCTGTGAGCTCACCACAGTACTTCTCAGCCTGCTATACTAACTGCACAACCAAGACCAACCCAGGGGTGAGCTCTCCATGGAGACATGCCACTTTCTTTACAATTTCTCAGCATTGAGGGTCTAACCCAATAAGGACCTCCCAAGGGCTAGAAAAACACTACCACTGAGCCACATCTCTAGGCCTTTCCACGGGGAAATTCTACAGCAAGATATTATATAACCGTCTTGTCCTTGGCACTGAGCCAGGCCACTCAGGAAGTTGATGACTGCAGCTTTGCTCTAGAACACCGCTCAGCTGTGTTGGGTGCCGCACTTCCCTCACTTACTGCTTCATAACTTATCTGCAGCATCCGCAGGTGTCTGTCTCCCAGAGACTCTCCATGAGCTGTAAAGTCTGTATTAGGACTCACAGCTGGAGACGCTGGGGAGACCCTTGAGTCAGTGTCACTCATTGTCCATGGGGGCAAAGACTCAGGACCTGCCAGCTCTGATGCGTTGGAAAAAAAGGAAAGGTAGGTGCCACAGGGTGATGAATTCTCTGTGGCTCTAGAGGAATGATTCTGCTCCATGGTGGATGGTAGGTAGGCTCCATTCCACCCATCTTCTTCATCCTCCTCTAGGTTGGTGGCTCTTGATGGGTCTTCAAAAAATGGCTGCTGATATTCTAGGCCATATCCCACAGGCTGGGAGGCAGGGGAGCTGTGGTCTAGTCCCAGTAGGTGCCTCGAGGCTTCCTAAAAACAGTGGAGATAAATACTGCAGCCTGAAAGCCAATGCTCAGACTTCTCTATGCTCAGCTTGCACAAAGAAGGTACATCTCATCTACCAAAAGGGGCCAAGGAGCTGCTCCACCCACAGTTTCTCCATTAGCAGTCATATCTGTCCTGTTTTGTTCCCCATACTCAAATGTCTGTCTCCAAAGCTGTAAGTTAGAAGAGATGTCCTGAAAGGCAACCACTGACAGCTTCCCAGGTGTACCTTCGGGTAAATTCGACTGTTGGTTGTGTCTTCTTTTGACAGGCTGAGGTTCTTGGTCTTCAGGAACTCTTTGAAGGAGAATGGATTGGCTTCTTCAAGGTCTTCAAGTTTGTCACCTGAAATAATGGACACCACAAAGACTGTTAAAGGGCCCACCATCGTGTTACCACCACATTTCAGCTGTGACTCAAAGAATACTACAAGAAAGCTGCCCAAATAGGTTGGAGAACAGGCCTCCCCTAGACATCCCTTGCTACCTTAAAACAAACAGTGAAAAAAAAACAGGGATCTGCACCCATTCAGATGACTAATCTGCCCAGGCTGCCCAGTGAATCTCCCAGATGGCTGAAGCTGACTTCACTCCACACACTCAGTGTGGGCTGAAGATTACTCCTGCAGAGGCTTCAAAGCTCCTGAGATCCCATGGTGCCAGGAACTGCTTGCTTCATGTTATCCCTTCCTGATCTTTTCTCCAGGAACTCTAGCTGACCAGCCTCTTACCTTCCATCACACCTATCACACTCAGTTCTTTATGTGGGTCTCTTCCAGGTGCCAGCCAGAGTACAGTGGGCTTCTGCGTGACTTGTGTCCTGCTGACTCTGCAGGGCCCTTGGATGATACTCTCTACCTCTTAGGCACCTCTGACATCTTAAACTGTTTTGCCCTCACACCCAGTCTCTAATCCTTTGGCTTTTATATCCACTGCTCTTTTGGGCTCCAGGTACACCCCTTAAACCCTGCCATCCTGAAAGCCCACGGAGAGACCACTGCCTGGCACCGTGTCTGAGGAAGGGGAAAAGAAGAACCACTGAGCTACTCTACCTCCAAAACGTGTTTCACGGGCTCCGAACGGACCTTGCTTAGTGTATTTCCCCTTTCCATAGCCAAAATCTGCAAAGAGACACTCTCAGCTCACCGTGATCACAGCAAGCCTTATAACTGCTGCGTTTGTTCAGGGAGGTGAAGACCGCGGACCGCCTGACTCCCACTGACAGGCCCTGTTCTGGGACTAGGAGAATGTCTCTTGAGACTGGACGCAGTAAAACTACACACTCCTGCGCGCTCACGAAGCAGTTGCCGGTGGAACACCGACCCGCTAGGTCCAGCCCCTGGCCTCTCCCAATCCGGTGGGCTGAAGAGGTCTCCGAGCTCCACCAGGCACTGACCTTCCTGCCTTGGGGCGGGCGGGCGGGCTGTGGGGAGGGCTCCCCGCGCGGCTCTGCTCCGCACTGCGGCCGGCGCCCCGACTCTCACCTGTGTCTCCTACCGAAGCCAGCACCGGGCTGGGCACATAGCACATAAACGTCGGCCGAAAGCCGAAGAGGTGGGGGTGCAGGTCCCCGCCATGGGGGCGCTCACAGTCTAGCTGGGGGAGATAAGACCGGCGCTCATAGAACGCAGGAGCTGTAAGCGACAACGAGAGCGGCTTCACCGCGGGCCGCCGCCCCCCGCGCCCCCGGGCCCGGCCCCGGCCGCGCACCGCTCACCGTCGGGAACCACGAGGCTCCGCGTCCGCGATAGTGGGGGCGCGCCCGGCCGCCGCGCGTAGCCCGACATAGCCGCGCCCTAACCTGGCCACGGCCCCATGGCCCACCACGCCGCCGCCAGCCTCTGCGGCCGGCCGGAAGCAAGCGCCGAACGCCGCGGGGCGGGGCAGGAAGCGGAAGTGACCGCAGAAGCGCGGCGGCGTGATGGCGACGGCAGTGTGGGCGGCTGCGCGTCTCCTCCGGGGCTCTGCGACGCTGCGCGCGCGGCCCAGGTAAGCTCAGGCGCGCCCCGGCACGAAGAAGGGGTAATGGGGGTAGTAGGCATCCCGGGGAACTGGAAGTCAATGGGTTCTGGCGCAGATGACAGGCGCGTTGAGCCTAGAGCAGCACGGGCGAATTCCGGGACTGGAACCTGGATGGAGGGGTTGGCAGATTCAACCGGCTGGGGCTTTGTAGACCACGGCGAAGTTGTGAGGGGCGGGATTGGCCCAAGGCCTATGTGCAGGAACTGGTATCTCACACAGCTTGCTGTTCAGAATGGGCAGTGAAGACCCAAAGGCAGGGATTGGAGAAATGGCTTAGCAGTTTTAAGCGCATTGATTGCTTCCCTTGGGTTTGGTTACCAGCACCCACGTGGTGGCTCACAGCCATCCATAACTCCACTCCGAGGAGATCCAATGCCGCCTTCTGATCTCCTTGGACACCAGGCATACCCGTGATACACATCCATGCGGGCAAGCACTGAAACACATAAGAATAAGTAATTATTTTTCTGTTAAAAAGTGCCCAAGCCGGGCGGTGGTGCCGCACGCCTTTAATCCCAGCACTTGGGAGGCAGAGGCAGGCGGATCTTTGTGAGTTCGAGGCCAGCCTGGTCTACAAAGCGAGTCCAGGACAGCCAGAGATATTCAGAGAAACCCTGTCTCGAAAAACCAAAAAAAAAAAAAAGTGCCCAAAAGCCGGGCGGTGGTGGTGCACGCCTTTAATCCCAGCACTTGGGAGGCAGAGGCAGGTGGATCTTTGCGAGTTCGAGGCCAGCCTGGTCTACAAAGTGAGTCCAGGACAGCCAGGGCTACACAGAGAAACCCTGTCTCGAAAAACCAAAAAAAAAAAAAAAAAGTGCCCAAAGATTTGAAGCCTGATGGCAGAACCTGGATCTCCATCACTGTAAGACATTATGTTGAGGCCCATGGAGTGTTACTCTTCTGAAGACTTCCCTGTTGACTGTAGTGACCCTGAGTGGTCAACACAGGTGACCCAGCTCTGGTCTAACTGGTTGCTCTGCTGTAGGTTTGGACTTCCTGCACACAGACGGTTCAGCAGTGGCGCCACATACCCAAATATCCCCCTCTCTTCTCCATTACCTGGAGTGCCCAAGCCTATTTTTGCTACAGTTGATGGACAGGAAAAGTTTGAAACCAAAGTTACCACTCTGGACAATGGCCTTCGTGTGGCATCTCAAAATAAGTTTGGACAATTCTGTACCGTAGGAAGTAAGTTCTACCAGCATGTTGGAGGTGGGCTCTCCATTTTGGCAGGGGTAATTAGCATGTCCGTCATGGGCTACTCACAGGGGAAGGTTGTTAAGTATGAAAACTTACCCCAAATGATGGCCATATTTGGAGAAGGTTTGTAAGGTGTGCCTCTCCCTTCATTTTACTTTTCTGTAATTCTAGAAGTTGCCATTATATGTAGCACAGGATTCTATAAACATTAATTTGTAGCCGGGCGGTGGTGGTGCACGCCTTTAATCCCAGCACTTGGGAGGTAGAGGCAGGCCTGGTCTACAAAGTGAGTCCAGGACAGCCAGGGTTACACAGAGAAACCCTGTCTCGAAAAAACAAACAAAAACATTAACTTGTGTGCGTCTGTAAGACCATCACCAAGGATAACACATGTGTTCATTGTCCCCATGTAACAATGACTGACTAAGCTGGGAGTGATGGTACACGCCTTTAATCCCAGTACTCAGGAGACAAAGGCAGGCAGATCTCTGTGACTTCAAGGCCAGCCTGGTCTACAAAGTGAGTCCAGGTCAGTCAAGGATACACAGAGAAACCCTGTCTCGAAAAACCAAAAAACAAAAACAAAACAATAACTGACCAGTTGCGAGCCATGGTTTTAAAAGCTTTCTGTTGATTAAATGTTTTGAATATCTGGCTTAACCTGTCAATTTTCTTCTTTATTACCAGTTCTTATTAATTCAGGATCAAGATATGAAGCGAAATATCTTAGTGGAATTGCTCATTTTTTGGAAAAATTGGCATTTTCGGTCAGTGTTTAATTTGTAATTTTTACTACTTTTCAGTTTTTCTTTTTTAAGGACTTGTATTATTAGTTAATAGTTTAATGAAGTTGATGCTCATAAAAAACGTAGATAATTTTGTGTTTTTGAAAGCAAAAGTAAATTTTTCTTAATATTTTTTTGGTTTTGGATTACTTACTTAAGCTTTATTATTTTCATAGTCTACTGCTCGATTTGACAGCAAAGATGAAATTCTGCTTACACTGGAAAAGCATGGTGGCATCTGTGACTGCCAGACCTCAAGGTATTTTGTGTCCATGTGGAACTGTTCTCTTCATCCTTAGTCAGAGTCTCTTGGAGCTCCTCAAACCCGAGAGACTGTAAAGATTAACAGTATGCCTGACGGAGTGCTGGGGATAGAAAGCATACCATACTTGTTGCTTTCCAGACATCCTGTAAACTGCCAGTTGCCCAGGCCTTGACCTGTGAGGAATGCTAAGCTAGACAGCAGGCCCCTGACAGCAATGTGAAGCTGGGCACATTTCCACGTGAAACCACTTTTCATTTGGACCAGCTGGTTATTTAGTCAGGCTTGGGAAGCCTTGAGTAAGAGACTTCCTCTGTGGAGAGAGGGAGAACCAACTGCATCTGGTTCCATAGTATCTTGTGGAAAGCCTCACTGTGGGTAATTGAGGCCTTCACACCCAAAGAAGCAGTGGTGGAGTCTTGGCTGGCATGCAGGGCCTCCGGCCCTCAGTTGTCCTGTGCTGTCAACCTAGCACCTGCTACTATGGCTTCTTTCCTTCCAGAGACACCACCATGTATGCTGTGTCTGCTGACAGCAAAGGCTTGGACACGGTGGTGGGCCTGCTGGCTGATGTGGTTCTGCACCCCTGCCTGACAGGTGTGGCTCATGGCTGGGTTGTCAGGAGGAGCTTTGGGAGGGCTATCACTGTGAGGGAGGGCACTGTTGGAGCCAGGCACTCATGTGCCAGTGCTTAAGCAAACCCTTAGTGTTGTACATAATGCTTTGTACTTACAAAGGGTTTACTAAGATTCTTGTTGGGATGCCCTACACCCACACAATAAATTCTATTCAGAAATGCCTCTCATCCTGTGTGTAAGCATCTAATGCCATGCCTACAGAAGTTTCCCTTGCATGGTCTCCATTATTCCCCAACCTTTTGAATGGCAGGACTTGGATTCCTCTTAGGAGGATCTGGGAGGGAACAGCAGCTGGTCCCTGCCAGCTGCTCTTTGCTCAGTTTTACCACAGTCTGGTCTCATGTCTCCAACTGAAGAATAGAGCCCTGACTCAGTTGGTGTCTGCTTCCCAAATGCTGTCACATCCACCTTGTGTCCTCATAGGTGTTTTTTGGAACAGACAGCAGGTGAGGCAGCTGAGCTTGGAGCAGGTCCAAGGGGCTGCAGAACAGAACAAGACAAGAGGCCTGGGTGCCTATTCATCTGGCATCCTCCCTTGCACACACAGGTGCTCCAGGACTTTCCCTAGGTGGTGACTATCACCTGACCAGGCTCAGCTGCTCAGGTTAGTGCTGCCTTCTTCCTTGCTGGTTCAGACCAAGCCCTTGTCTGGATTCTTGCAGATGAAGAGATTGAGATGACACGGATGGCTGTCCAGTTTGAACTTGAGGACCTGAACATGAGACCTGACCCAGAGCCACTGCTCACCGAGATGATTCATGAAGTAAAATAGGAACCCGCATGTGCCTCTCCCTGCTGTTGGCCTTGCAGGTGGCAAGGTTTACAGAACAGGCGTGGCGTCTTGGTTGTTTTTGTGTTGTCCTGATCTCATAGTCTCCCTGCCTCAGCTTCTCAAGTGCTAAGAGTGCAGGCATGTGCCAGCCCTCATACTGTATTCTTCTGAACCTGACATGTCTGCAGTGGTAGCTGTTCACACTTAGGTTGTCACGGTCTTCACCAGTCCATGTGGCCCTTCTATATGTTTTCCTAATTTTCCTCTCTGAGGTAGAATTTACTGCTTGTATAAACACAGACATGGAGCCAAATTGGAGCTAATGCCCAGCCTTTTTGTCACAGATGTGGCTGTAGGCCATGTTGGGGAATCCTGCCTGGGGGGGGGGCTGATGTTTTCTTTCTCACTTGTGTTTGTTTCTCTTCTGCCTGCCTCAGGCTGCTTTTAGGGAGAACACAGTGGGCCTGCACCGGTTTTGCCCTGCAGAAAACATAGCAAAGATTGATCGAGAAGTGCTCCATTCCTATCTGAAGAACTACTACACTCCTGACCGCATGGTGCTTGCTGGAGTGGGTGTGGAGCATGAACACCTGGTGGAATGTGCCAGAAAGTACCTCCTGGGAGCTCAGCCTGCCTGGGGAGCTACTGGGGCTGTGGACGTTGACAGATCAGTGGCGCAGTACACTGGGGGGATCATCAAGGTAACTCAGTGGAAAGGCTCTCAGCTTGTGCCGTGTGTCCTCTCGGTGTGTGCTTTGATGAATGTGTTCATGTTTCTCCTTAGTGTACAGTCCAGCACTGTGACAGTATGAGCACATCCCTTGTTCTAGACAAGAGTTGACAGGGCTCAGGTCACCTGATGTCTGGTTGAGTGTGGCTGTTTTCTTAGTAGAGGTTTGCAAACTTTATTGACACGTGTCTGGCTGGTTACAGGTGGAGAGAGACATGTCCAATGTCAGCCTTGGTCCAACCCCAATTCCAGAGCTCATACACATCATGGTGGGACTGGAGAGTTGTTCCTTCCTGGTGAGTCCAGTCATAAGTCAGGTATACTAGTGGGACCAACCCACTGTGGCTGACTGGCACTGACTGGTGTACCTCTGTATTCCATAGGAGGACGATTTCATCCCCTTTGCTGTGCTGAATATGATGATGGGAGGAGGGGGCTCCTTCTCGGCTGGAGGGCCTGGCAAAGGCATGTTCTCCAGGCTCTATCTCAATGTGCTCAACCGGTGGGTACTGCTGAGTTACTGCTGCTGTGCCTAGGCTGCTGAGTGCACTGACTGTGCCAACACCTTCCAGCTACCCTGTTGCCTTCACCAGACACTGTATGTCCCCTCACAGGCACCACTGGATGTACAATGCAACCTCCTACCACCACAGCTATGAAGACACGGGCCTCCTGTGCATTCATGCCAGCGCAGACCCAAGACAAGTGAGGGCAACACTCGTGTCTATACAGCCCTCCCCTCTCCGGTGTACACTCCACAGCACTGCCGGCTCTGGGTGGGGTGGCAGGGGCATGCTTGAGGGGTCAGCCGGCCGGGGCTTCAGCTCACACCCTCATCCTTTGTAGGTTCGAGAAATGGTAGAAATCATCACAAAGGAGTTTATCTTGATGGGCAGAACGGTGGATTTGGTAAGGCCTGGAGGAGCATCCCTTGCACTCTGATACAGCTGCAGGAGCCACAGGCTGAGCTGCTCCACTGTGGAGCCTCCCCAGCACTACCCAAAGGATGCAGGGTCTTTTCTAGCCCTTTCTTGGCTCCATTGTATGTTGAAGCCTAAGGTGGTTTTTGTTTTGTTTCGGTTTGTTTCTTAGTTTTATTGTTGTTTTTTGAGATGATTCTCTTTAAGGAGAAAAGGCAGCATTATTGAAAAAATTAAAATATGCTTAAAAATGAATACCACCACCGAGCATGGTGGTACACGCCTTTAATCCCAGGACTCAGGGGACAAAGGCAGGCAGATCTCTGTGAGTTCAAGGCCAGCCTGGTCTACAAAGTGAGTCCAGGACAGTTAAGGATACACAGAGAAACCCTGTCTCAAAAAACCTTAAAAAAAAAAACAAAACACTGCAAGGCAAAGCAATTAATGCATGTGCATGCCTATGATCCCAGCTCTCAGGAAGTAGAGGCAAGGAGGTCATGAGTTCAGGAGTAGCCTAAGCTAATGTATAATCATACTGTCTAAAGACAAGGTCTGGGGGTATGGCCCAGTGGTAGAGAGCTGGCTGGGTATGCTCAAGGCTGGGGTCCCACCCCCAGCAAACCAAAATTAATGTTCTGCATTTCCACTAATATCTTGATAAAGTGCTTTCCACTAAAGTCAAATCTATTTGCGATAAATATACAGTATTAAGGATTTACCCGAAATTGCACAAGTGACAAATAACTATGTTAATACTCTTAAGATAGCCAGGCTGACCTTTGAAACTTGTAGTCCTCCTGCCCCCTGCCTCCTCCTGAATTCTGGCCTTACAGGCAAGTAACTACACATCTAGCTTGGTGTGTCCCCTTGTGGTCCTGATTCCTTGGTGCCACATTTGAAGTTCACACCTGGCCAGAAGCTCAGCTGTTGATTCTGCTGCCTCCTCAGTAGCTCCAGGGGATAGTGGCCTGGGTTCTGTGCTTAGGACTCTTGTGCAACCAGGTGTGGCTTCCTGATACATGTTGCTCTCCTGCGATTCAGACAGGCAGCAGAGATTGGGCATGTGTCTCTGTCCCAGGTGTGACGAAGGCCTTTCCCGTGCCATTCCTCCCATGCTCAGGAGGTGTGCCAGGCTGGAAACCAGACCCGGACAGCCCCTCCACTCTGCTCATTTTTGCCTTTTTACTGGGACGTGTTTGGGTCAGCCCTTTTGCCAGGCTGAGCCAGCTGTAGGTAACTGTGGTGTTTGGTCCTCAGGTGGAGCTGGAGCGGGCCAAGACACAGCTCATGTCCATGCTCATGATGAACCTGGAGTCCAGGCCTGTCATCTTTGAGGATGTGGGGAGGCAGGTGTTGGCTACACATTCAAGAAAACTGCCCCATGAGCTGTGCACACTCATTCGTGAGTATATGCAAAAGCCTGGGTTGGACTCATTTGAGACTGCCCTGGAGCAGTGAGCCAGATGGATCCTCTGTTGTCCGCCCTGTCACAAGCCCAGCCCTCCCCAGTAGTCCTTTCCCAGCTCTACCCTGTGCCGGTTAGGCTCCTCGGCCCTGGGAACTAGGTGTTGCTACTGCTAGAGCAGGGTCACTGGACTAGAATGATGTAGCGTGTTGCAGGCTCTGTCCTGGGCTCTGGCCGTGTGTCTCATGGCATGTGTTTAATTCTGGAATCGGGTATGAAGCTTGGAACAGAACTGTAGGTGAGGGCAGCTTGGGTACTGTCACCTGTCCTCTTAGCTCAGTACGCCTGCCTGGGTTTGAAGTCCTGCTGTTCTGGGACAGGTGTTTTCCTGCCCTCATGAGAGGCCTCTGGGAAGGGAGGGGTCTGGAATTTTTTTTCTAAAGACTGGAAAATAAAGTGGACTTATGACAGATGACAGTCCTCATAGGGTGGTCACACCCTCCATTGTTGGATTGTTTTTATGTCTTGCAGCTCAGACTGGCCTCAAACTCTAGATCTTCCTGCTCAGCCCTCTGAGTGTGCATCATCCAGCCTGGCTGCCCTCAAGTGTTTGAAAATAGTTTTTTTTGTTTGTTTGTTTGCTGTTGTTGTTTAGAGGGTTTGAGACAGTGTCTATCGTAGCCCAGGCTGATGTTGCTTCTGATCTCCTGCCTCTACTTCCCAAGTGCTGGGATTATAGGCATAGTCCACTCTACTCATCTTGAAAGTAAGTTTAAGCCACTGTAGTTCCCCCACCTAGTGGAAACTTACTCTGTCCTTTGCCCCGACTCACCTTTTTCAGTCCAGCTTCAGCTGAGCCTGAATCCCTCAGCAGCCTGTACCTCCTGGTGGTAGAAATGGTGTGGATCAGGGCTCCTCAGCCCTGAGGAGTGTACACACAGTTAGAGATGGAAACTCTGATCTTGCCCTCACTGCCTCTTACTCTCTGCTGTAGGCAATGTGAAGTCAGAAGATATCAAGAGGGTTGCTTCCAAGATGCTCCGTGGAAAGCCTGCTGTGGCTGCCCTGGGTGATTTGACTGACCTACCCACCTACGAACACATCCAGGCAGCACTGTCCAGCAGAGATGGGCGCATGCCCAGGACATACCGGCTCTTCCGGTAGAGTCCCACTAGGGCCCTTAGGGGCAGGCATGCAGAGTGCATGTTATTGTTGGTGTGGACACTTCATAAGGATGGCTAGCTTGTAAACAGTGCCAACAGTGAAACTTGGAAAACTTGAGAGTTACTGTTGCCACTGCACCTGTATGTCAAACACAGTGGCTTGTCCTTCATCTAACAAGTGTTTTTACTGAGTGCCTGCTCCAGCATCACTGTCTGGAGGGCTGGGGAGTAATGCATAGGCTCAAGGGCAGAAGATCAGAAGCCCTAGGGCTCCAGGGAGCAATCTAAAGCACATTCCCCAATGTTAGGGTTACAGGCAGGCACCACCACTCGTTCTATAGCCCCAGCTGACTTGGAACTGTAGACACCAAACTGGTCTGAAAACCAGAGACCTTGCTGTTTCTGTTATGAGCATGTCCCACCCATGGCCTCCTCATTTTTAAGGCTAAGATTATTTTTTAACAAGACTGAAGATATTTCATAGTCTCCCCACCCCTTTGTTTATTTTTGAGACAGCATCTTAATTAGCCATGGCTAGCCTATAACTCAATATATAGATGAGGCTGACCTCACAGTGATCTTGCCTTGGCCTCAATTACTGGGCTTCAAAGTATGAGTCACCATGAGAGTTGTATCTCACAATTATTTACAAAGCTCAGTTTCTAGTTTCCCCACTTCATTTGCAGTAGTTTAACTTTCTAACTGAAATGCCTGTCTAAATGTAAATGGTCATCATTGCACTTGACCCCACTACCCCCAAGCCTTTTCTCATGTGCCAGAGAATGTCCACAAAGAAACACCAAACCGCTGGGCAGTGGTGATACATGTTTTTAATCCCAGCACTCAGGAGGCAGAGGCAGGCAGACCTCTATTGGTTCAAGGTCAGCCTGGTCTCTACCAAGTGAGTTCTAGGACAGCCAGGGTTACAGAGAACCCCTGTCTAGAAGTACGCCCCCCAAAAGGCACCAAACCTTTCTCAAGGCAGCCTGCCTGGGGGGCGAGGGGAACACATTTCATGCTTGCATTACCACAAATTTTCCCAATGGGAATTTGCAGTTCATTGACCTGACATTCTGGCACTTTCCACATACATTTGAGTGGTTTATTGAAACAGGCCGACATGGCTTTGCTGACATCCACATTCTAGAAGCCAGTGCTGCCAAGTTTCATCTCATTTGTTGGCTTGTTTTACCGTGGTTCACTGGAGTCCCAATAGGCACTTCTTTCTCCAGCTGTTGCCACTTCTGGCTATGAACAGGGAAAACACCTAGGAGAAGGACCTGGGATGGGACTGACTAGAAGGGGACAGCTGACACCAAATTTGCTGCCTTTGACTTCCATTGCCCTTTTAAAACCTGGGGTGTCCTGAGGCCCTGGGATGCATGTAGGCTGCTTCTTCCAAGGTTCAGTCTTTGGTCAGAAAGAGCTTACAATTGAATATATGCATTTATTTTAAAAATATAAATATGAAAAAAATAAATAATTTAGAAGACTAGAGTGGGTGCCCCTAGGTGTCTGTACATTCAGGGCTCTGTCTTTGAAGGGATAGGGTAAGACTGAAAGCAATGGTGAGTCCTAAGCTTTGTTAAAGAGTGAATGCCAGCAAGGTGCTGTTGGTGATACCACTTCTAATGCCATTCTAGGGCTAGCAGCACAAAAGCAAATGTGTGAAGCTCCTAAAAACCATGGGTTTTACATAGCTGGGCTGGGCCTGTGGAGAGGAGAGGTCCCTACTGAACTATGGGTTGGGAGCCTGGGACCAGGATGTAGATCCTCAAAGCCTGCCCCACATACCTAGAGGTCAATGGCTTTGGCCTCTGGATTATAGGTCTTAGCCACTGAGTAAGCAAGCTACCAGAGGTTGCCTGATCCTTCCCTGGAGGTGGAGAGAGGCTGTTAGGACACAGACCTAGAGCCTGGGCTCAGGCATGAGAACAGAAATAAAGGGTTGAAGGGCGAGAGGTCGGACTGTTCCTGCAGGGTGTGGGGGCTGCTTAGGGCAAGCCTGCCTTATCTACAGCTTCTGTGTGAGGCACTGCTGTCCACAAGCCCCACTCAGAGCAAATCCCTGCCTTGTGCCTGTGGAAATGTGATAGAAGTAATTGAGCTTTGTCCCAGCCATAGCCCACTGCTGTCCTGAGAGGTGGGGTCTGTGGTGAGAGCAGGAGAGCCCCTAGCCATGGTTTATTAGGACCCCAACGTGATAAGAGGCACCAAACAAGCCCATCTCCTTCCTTGGTTCCAGAGGTGCAGTGGCCAGTCCTTGTCTGCTAATTTCAAGACACAGTGCAGACAGCACTGGAGCTCTGATTCTTCAGTGCTGCTTGTTTCTGAATTTCTTTTGAGATCCGTCTTTTAATCCCTATCAAGTACAGTTCTCGGTCAAACTTGCCGGCAGCTAATGGAATGCTGTGGAGGAAAGACCTTTCATAAGAGCTAGCTAGCCTCAACTTCACTCAGCTACACAGCTGCCGAGCCCTATAGAAAATGGGCCACTGTCCAGAGGTTCGAGCCATCTAGGCTGCCCTATCATCCCCAACCACAACCCAGGTGTGGAAGTGCCAAAAAAGTGATGCTAACCACCTTGGAGCTACTACTTCAGAAAGAGCTTGTCCAACTCCGGGGAACCTGAGGTCACAGAATAAACTACTTTTTCATGTAACCCTGAGGTTGTAGGGATACCTTGAGATCTGCTAGGACCTAGGCCCAGATAGAAGTAACTTCATATTAACCTAGGGGCTGTTGGCACCGTGCTGTCTGGTGAGTTACAGCATGAAGTGATGACATGCTCCACACCTAAGCCTGTCACCTCTCCCACAAAAGCCACCCCATCCAAGAACTGGCAGGAGCCCCCCAAAGCTTCAGCCAGCTCTGAGAGGCGAGCAGGGACTTACGTGTCTCGCCCTGGCCTCACTTTCACCCGGAACAGGCCATACACAGGACGATGGTCTGAAGTCTTGATCCCAGGGCAAGAGGAATACTTCATCGGACAGATGTCACCCTTGTAGCGGCTTTTGTATAAGACTCGGTCCTTCAGAAGGAATGGCAAAGCAGGGACAAGATTGTGTGCCATTGTGCTGCAGGGATCTCTAGCAAAATGTAGCCTGCGACCCTGGCTAGTTGTGTTTAGTTAGAGAACCCTCCCCACTGAATCTTGACCTCTTACTGTTAGGCATCTAAAGACCTGTGGTGGTGCACAGCTTTAATCCCAGGTCTCAGGAGGCAGAGGCAGGTGGACCTCTGAGTTCAAGGCCAGCCTGGTCTACAAAGCAAGTGCCAGGACAGCCAGAACTATTACAAAGAAACACTCTCCAAAAAAAAAAAAAAACCTATGTGGTATCATCTGTTCCCTTCTAGCCCTCTGAGAGCACTGGGGAGCTACCTTGTTCTCATGAATGTCCCAGGTCCCACCAGGTACCACTGTGTACCAGAGAAAGCCAAGGTCTGATGGAAAGGCCAGGTGGCAGTGCAGGCGTCTCCCCCTTGTTCTAGTGCCAGGCACATGGACTCAGGTGTGAGTCTAACGATGGCCGCTTAGCCCTGTAATACACTCGGAGACACTGTCTCTACCCTCTGTAGGCTGGGAGCATGCACTCACTGGCCTCAGGCCTGGCTAACTAGCTGGCTGCTGTGCGCCGAGTGCCAGTCCCACACCGCTGGAGTTGAGGCCGAGCTGAGGTCCCATACTGACCGTGTAAGAGGGTGTCCTTTGCTTGGAGGTGCTATCATAGGTGTCCTTTCCAATGTCGAACTTGTAGGAAGGGAGAAAGTGGATTTCTGCCTCCTCAAAGCCCTTGAAGATGGACCCTGCAACACAGGAGAGTTCAGGGAGGGCTGGCCACGCCTGAGGTGCTGCTCCCCAGGCTACTCACCTTTCTGCATCTCCCGGGTGAGCTGGTCATGTTGCAGGAGCGCCAGTACATCCACCTCTGGGCCCTGCTTCAGGCAGGCCTCCACAGCCAGTCGTCCACCACTCAGACGGAAGTTGAAGTCTCCAAACCAGAACACCTCATCAAACCGGGTAGTGACATCCCCTGGACACATGTGGCAGAATACATTGATGCTGGCCTCCCCTCATCTGCTATGACTGCTTACAGACGGATGGGCTCTAGGCAAGTGATAGGTCCTCCTTTGTCTGAGTCCCCTTCCCCACAGAATCACAGCTGGGTAGCAGCTCCCCCAGGAAGAGGCTAGTGATGGGAGCAGCCAAGGCTGACAGACATCTGTGTAATCCAGGTAAAAGGATGACCTTGATGCACACAGCAGACTAGCCATCCTGTCAGCTTCTCACAGCTCAGAGAAGGCCAGGAAGTGAGCAGCAGTGAGGACTCCTGGACAAAAAATGACAGCCTGGGGCAAGCCACTGGGTCTCACAGGTGCCCAGCTGCAAGCCTCGTGGCTATTTCAGTAATGAGGACTTCCCAATTCTCTAAAGTCCTCCAGTGGTTTCTGCTAGGCTGCCCAGGGACAAGGGACATGTGCTGGAGTATCTTGTGCAGCTTCGACCCTCACCTGCACTAGAGCGGTAGGGGTTTGTGTCTGGCACATTCCGGGGCAGGGCTAGGGCTTGGATGGTTCTGCTGTAGTCCAGCAGCCGCTCAGCTACCTTCCCATCTCCAGCTATGAGGCAAAACCAGAGTTGACACTTGAGCTTCTGTGAAGAGCCCGCCCCACACCCTGACTGTCCCCAACTACTACCCAGTTGTCTGCTGTGGGGCTCTGCCTCAGAGGACTGTGGCTGACAGCAGTGAATGTTCTGAGCACCAGGCTCTATCGAGGCAGAGCCCACTGTTGCGAGCCCAGAGTAACTGGCACCCCACCTGGACAGAGGCCTGTGAGGACAGGAAGCTGCTCACAAGCCAGTGTCATGACTACATGATTGGCTCAGAAACACTTACAGGTGAAGTGAGATGTGATGAAAAGGAAGGAGGTGCCGAAAAAGGTGAAGCTGACGCCCAAGGCCCCCTTGGTCTTGATCTGAGACACGATGCGTGTAGTTACAGTGGAGTACTCGACCTCTGCATGGCAAGGAGCGGGGATCAGGGCCTGCACAGGCACGCTGCACTAGATGTGCATGTGTATATTCTCAGACATGGGACCCTCAAGGCTGGATCCCAGGACTAAGTGTACATTTGCCTGAGAGGCTACAGGGTGCTGTGAGGGGGGCCTGTATGTTATTAAAGCTTGTGTGTGCAGACACCTAGAACCCTGGCAAGGCCCAGCAAGATGCCAAGCCTGAAGACCCAAGGAGCTGATCCATAGAATACACATGGTGGAAGGAGAACCGATTCTTTTTCTTTCTTTTTTTTTTTTGGTTTTCAAGACAGGGTTTCTCTGTGTAACAGCTCTGGCTGGCCTGGGCTTGCTTTGTAGACCAGCTTGGCCTCGAAATCACAGAGATCCGCCTGCCTCTGCCTCCCATTTGCTGGGGTTAAAGGCGTGTGCCACCATGCCCAGCGAGAACTGATTCTTGCAGGTTGTCCTTTGACCTCCACATGTGCTCTGTGGTACATGCACGAGAGAGAGAGAGAGAGAGAGAGAGAGAAGGAGGAGGAGGAGG
>CAJQZJ010031933.1:8849021-8864379 GCA_907164525.1 Lophiomys imhausi | reverse complement strand
GGAGGAGGGGGAGGAGGGGGGGAGGGGGGGAGGGAGGGAGGGAGGATAGAGGTGGAAGGAGAAGCCCCATGGTGCCAGAGGTGGAGGGAGAAGCCCCATGGTGCCACCTACCTGAGCAGAACCAGATGAGGTCCCTACGGAGAAACAGGGACATGTACAGGACCCCATGTGCTGCTGATGACAGCAGCACATACTGAGGGCCCAGTGTCTCCTGCAGGCGTGTCTCCCACTCCCGCCTGTGGGGAGGAGGCAGGTTAGAAGAGGGCATGGGGCCTTTCAGCTCCACCCTCCTCCAAATGATGCCTAGAAAGGCCCTGGAAGCATTCCTGGGGGACCCCACAACTGGGCATCATCTTGTACTGAGCTGATGGCATGTACTGTGAGACCCTTCAGGTTGGCTTCAGGCTCAAGACCTCGACCTGATGGCATATGCAGTTCTCCAATCCCACCTAAGACCCACATGAGCTGTCAGAAATCTGTAGGCTGGCAGAGGTGGGCCCCATGTCCACTTGGGGGCCTTGAGGACAGGCTCCCTTTCCCAGAGTATACAAAGCCTGCTGCTGTCCTCATACAACCCCATAAGCTGCAAAAGCAACACACAACTGCGGAGCCATACTTCCCAGGGAAATCACTCAGGATGCCACAGGATATGTGACCAGACAGTGGCAGCACAGAGCCTCTGGATGAGGCTGAGCTGCCTCTGAGCTCCCTTGGACAACTGCTGACGAAAGCTGAGACACTACTGACTTTAGTTACGCTCATTTCAGTGAGGCACGGAGTTGCTCATCTGGCCCACGCTGCTTCCGTTCCATCAGGGTCTCAGGTCTTTTCCTTCAGGCTCATAGGCCATTTTCAAGTGAACTGTTCAGGTAGGATGCTGGAGGCTCCAATAGTGGAGGCTGAATGGAGCCTCACCTGTCAGAGCAGCCCTCCTGAACGCCAATGACATACAGGTCCTGAGTGTAGTCGGCCTCAGTAGGGAGCAGAAACTCATCCAGGCTCGCTGGGAGCTCCTGCAGTGAAGAGCCACAAAACAGTCAAAAGGCCATAAGACTCCCTCAGGCCTGGGGGTAGAGGCTCAAGAGCAAGTTCCTGCACAGTCACCTGGAGGTGGCCACAGGAGAGATTCTTTTCAAGAAGTGTGCACAGCTGTAGGTTTGGTCTCCCAGGGAACACTGACATGTCAAATACTTCAGCTTCCCTCTTTGAGCCCAAATTTGTTTACCTGCCACCTCTCAGTCTGGGGCCTCTCCTTACCAGATATTCTAGTCTGTGCTGCCACCTGGGAGGTATGACCATCCTGCCAGGTGCATGCCCAACCCTGGTCCCTCACAAAGACTCAGAGATGGAGGTAGCCTACTTATCTTTATGTCCATGCTGTGACCAGTGGACTATGCTGAGGCCCTTTGGGGCGGGTCCCCAAGGACATGGAGCCCAGCTGCCTCCACCTTACCTCACTATGACCCCCTCTCACCTTCTGGCCTTGCATGTTCCAGGTAGCCACAAAGAGTGCCATGTTCCGGTCTGGGAAGTACCTGGCCAGCTCGTCTGCTCCTAGCAGGGCCCCGCTGGCCAGAAGACTTCCCTCCAGGTAGCTCCTGCAAAAAGAAGAGGCAAGGGAGTAGCCAGCTTCACTGATACCAGAGCAAGCCAGAAGCCTCTTTACCTAAGACAGTTACATTTGGGGCCACTCTCTCCAAAGGTATCGGTCCTACAAGCTATGTGGGCCCCAAGGACGGCACTGACCATACCAGGTTTAAGGGATCCCAGGGACAGATTACATAATGCTTTACTAACATTGAATTTTTTGAATGTTGATGAAAAAGGTACCACTGCAGCTGAGAGACACTGTTATAGAAACAACTGAAGAATTAAGTCAATCAATATACTATAAGGATATTTTGACTTTAAAATGGAAACTTGCAATAGTTTTAAGATGGGGACATGTTTATGCATATGTGTCTACAGGGAATGAAAAAATGTGGTTACTAACAAAACTTATAAAGATTAGATCTGACCAGAGAGAACCTCCTACTACCTGAGACATAAATGTCTTCACATGGTAAGAGTATCTTATTAACTGTCTGGTGCTCATGATGTTCCATTCTTTCATTTAGCATGGATGGAGTTTATGCTTCAAATGGACTTACAAAGTTAATATATGCCTCTCTCCTCTTCAAACTTAGAGTAAAAATTTATTTTCAGAACCAAAGACCGAATAACAATAACTACAAGACAAACAGGCCAGTTGATTCAGCCTAACAGACTGCTTCAATCACTATTTTTTCAAAAATTTGCATGTAAATCAATTTCAAACGGGCTAGCCCAAAATGATTAATCATACAGAGACTGGACAACAAAAGCTATAGCTGGCTATCCCAACTGTTTAAAGGGCACCCAAAAATATTTACACCTCCATTCCCAGGAGGTGGGATGGAAGTTTTTTGTTATGTGTCATGTTATGTGTTGTGATTGAGGGTGCTAGGAACCAAACCCAGGTCCTCTGCAAGAACAGCCAGTGCTCTCAACTGTTGAGCATCTCTCTAGCCACCCCACCCACTCCCATTTTTTGCGATGCTAAAGGTGGAGCCTAGGGCTTCATACGTGCTAAGCAAGCCCTCTACCACTGAGCTACAACCTGGATCTATCTTTCTTTCTTTCTTTTATTACGTTTATTTATTACTTCAATTACATCTACATCACAGTCCCTTCCCTCCACCCCTCTAGTTCCCACCCTCCACCCTCTACCCCCTCTCCCACCTATCCTACTCCTCCGGTGTGGGATGTCCCCACACCTCAGTCTGCCTCAGTTCATCAGTCATATGAGGGCTACGAGCTTCTTCTTGCACTGGGGGCCTACATGGCAGCTCCACTAGGGGAAAGTGTTCCACTCACAGGTAACAAAGTCCATGTTCCTGTTCCTTTCGGTCTGTTGGTTGTAGGGTAGTTACCCTTTACTATATGGCTAAAACCTATTTATAAGTGAACACATGCCATGTGCATCTTTCTGGGTCTGGGTTAGCTCACTCAGGATGAGCTCCTCTAGTTCCATCCATTTGGTTGCAAATTGCATGATTTCCTTGTTTCTGATAGTTGAGTAGTATTTCTTTCTTTCCTTCCTTCCTCTCTCTTTTTTTTTTTTTTTTTTTTTTTGAGACAAGGTCTTGCTGTGCCCAGACTGATCTCCAGACTTTCAACTGGAGATCTTTCTCCTCTGCCCCCAGTAGCTGGAATGAAGGCACGCTCCACAGTGCTCACATCTCCTTAGTATTTTTGCTAAACATACTAAGAATTCATGAACAAAACCATGTTTTTCTGAGTATCAAATTATGACCAAGTCTCTAAGAACAATATTCAACTGGCACCAGAATGCTCCTGAACCCCACAGGGCAGAACACCATAACAGTGCAACTCTATAAGCCTTCAGGAGGTAGACTGGGCTGTCACAGAGAGGAATCTTCTAGACCTCACCTCGAAACCGATGAGTCCAAACACCAGTCAGAGTGGAGCAAATCCCTGATTGTATCCTTAGGAAGAGACCACTGAGCACAGGGTAGACAAACTCTTGAGTCACCAGCCCCAAAGCCCCACCCCCTTCCTAGTAAGCTGTCTCTGCTTCCTCCAAACTAGGGAGCCACACAGTTTGCCCAGGTGGCTACAGAACGTGACTGGTGTCAGAAGCAGGGTAAAAGCTCATTCCTGTGCCCAGCCTTAGGAAGCACAGCCTCTTCCCAACCCATTTAGGGGAGGTCACCCCAGATCTTCTGAGAAAAAGTGACGTGGAAGCCTTTAATCCCAGGAGGCAGATCTCTGTGAGTTCAAGGTCAGCGTGGTCTATATAGCAAGTTCTAGGCCAGCCAAGGCTACAAAGTGAGACCTTGTCACAAGAGAGAAAAAAAAAAAGTGGCGGGTTAGGCTGGTGAGATGACTCAGTGGGCAAAGGTGCCTGCCACCAACCTGATGGTATATATTTGATTCTCAGACTTACATGGTAGGAAAGAACCAACTCCCGCAACTATCTTGATTTATACATGCTCATTATTGCATGCCCACGTGCATGCATACACACATGAATAAATGCAAAAAAGTTTTTTCTTAAGTTGTGGGTCAGCTACTGCAACCTGGGAGCATCTGGGAATAAAGGGCCCTAGTGGGCCTCTTCTGAAACAGCAGCTGGCAGACTGACCTAGGCCTGATCTAGCCACTAAGAGTAGTTTTCATGGGGTTGGAGAGATGATGGCTTAATGGTTAAAAGAGCTGGCTCTTCCAGAGGACCCAGGTTCAATTCCCAGCACCCACAGTGACAAGTCACAGTGTTGCAGTGGATCTGACACCCTCACACAGACACACATGCAGGCAAAACACCAATGCACATGAAATAAATAAATAAATACAGAAAGAATAGTTTTCACACTTTTCAAATTGCTAAAAAAGAAAAAAAAAACCCACTATTTTACGAGCCATAAAAATCAAATCTGTGTCCCAAAGTAAAGTGTGGACAACAACACTTCCCTTCCTGCCACACTAGTGCCAGGCAGTCTCCCAGCTGAGTGGCGGACAGGCTGAGGCTGAAAGGGCTGAAAATTGCATCATGCCGACCACTGATCTAGAAAGAGCTGGAGTTGTGAGTTGTGAAGCAGAACTGGACGAAGCCCCTGTTCCTGTGATTCAAGAGGGGTCCATGGGTATCACTCAGACTTATTTTCGCTTCGTATGGACTTGTAATAATGCTTTGAATGTGGTAGAAATGATACTCTCTAAAAATTCCCCTGTGGGACTGGAGAAATAAACTCAGTGGTTAAGAATGCTGGCTGCAGGCGGTAATGGCACACACCTTTAGTCCCAGGGAGAGAAAGGCAGGTCAGTCTCTGAGCCTGGTCTACAAAGTGGACAGGGCTACACAGACAACCTTATCTCAACAACAACAACAACAATAAAGAGTGCTTGCTGCTCTTCCATAGGATTCAAGTTTGGTGTCCAGCACTATCAAGTAGCTCAGAACTGCCTCTCCCTACAGCTCCAAGTAATCTAATAACTGATTTCTGCAGGCACCTACACTCATATGCACAGACCCACAGGCAGACACACAAACACACACACTCCTAATTAAAAAACAATTAAAAAAATACTTAAATATCTTAAATATTTAAAAAGGTTGCTGCCCTACTAGTGACTAGACGTGCTAGAAGGGCAACAGGGCAGGCATGTTGCAGAGGAGACAGCTTGGTGAAGAGGTATGGCCTAGGGGGACCTGCAGGGCTGCCTACAGGTGGACCCACTACAGATATGTCTATCCGAGCCCCTTCAGAATGTGGCTTTCTTTGGAAGTGGTCTGTGCTATTTATTTAAGCAGTGCAACACCTCCATGAGAGATAACCCTGTAGTTAGCAGGGCTGGAGTCATTGACTGGGAAACTTAGAAATGACCTGGAGATACGGGCAGAAACTGCACTGCAAGAGGCCATGCCACTCTCAGAGGAAAAGAAGGATCCTATGGCCTTCTAGATCGAGGCAGCCCTGATGTCACTCCGTCCTAGATTTCTGCCTCTAGGTCTCCTGTATGAAATCTTCTAACCCATAGTCACCTGTTTAGGCAGCTATTGGAAACAATGCAGGAGCCATCTCTAGATCCTCTCTATTCTTCCTTCCCCACATACCCCATGTCCAGCAATATGATTGTGGGAGAGCTTTAGGCAGGATTCACCTTACAGGCCAAAACCAAGACCCCAGGAAGGGACCAGCCTGGGAAAGGGGGCTCCAGATTTGGATAGGCCATGCTCTGGTTCTGTGCCCCCCAGTGGTGGATGTAGTCCCAGGAGAGGGGAGCCAGAAGGGGGAAGTCATAGAAGAAAAGGCTCATCTTTTCCATGTAAGTTCATACACATCAATTACTGGAGTCAGAGAGTCCAAGCACAAGAAACAGAGGTCCTGTACATTCTCAGGATGTTGTGTGGCAGCTGAAAGGTCTCAGTGGACATCAGCAAGTCCCCATCATGGACACTGGGACCCTGTGGCTCTAGACAGTGTGGAAGCTCTCCCAGGGGCATAGGGTAAGCTAGTCAAGCCTGTTCCTTGCCCTTCGAGTGGCCCCCGAGATGTCACTTGATCCAGCGGGTTAACTGGTGTCTGAATGTCTTGGTGACATGCTGACCTATGGCCCAAAGTGTGATGGGACAACACTCAGTCCTTCTTCAGGCATCACCGAAGCCTGAGTGCTCCTCACGGGCAGTGGTTGAATAATAATAGTACAGCTAAGGAAACCTGTGACTCGCCACACAGAAAAAAACAAAAAGGGCCAATTCAGACCCTGAGAAAGCTGCCCAACAGGATGCTACAGGTACAGTGACAGCATGACGGGGTGCTCTCATCTGCTCAGAAGAGGGGTGACGCACAACTATCTACTTTTACAGGTTCACAGTGTCGGGGGGGTGAAACCGAGCCACACAGGAAAGGTTCTGCAAAGACAGACAGAAGGAGAAAGGCGTGATGTCTGAGGAGCGGGAAACTTGCCTTATTTTCCATTTCTAAGTCATAGGCATTCTCTATGGGAATCCACTTACAGGGCCCCTGGGCAGCTTGTCTTCTTACATCTATCTATGTTGATGGTATAGGATGGCCTTGAATTTGTGATTATCCTACCTCGACGTTCTGAGCACTGGGATTACAAGCATGAGCCACCATGCCTGGCTCAGTTTGCACATCTGGATGACAGCCCCAGAGCTCCCTACCCCTCCCTCCAGGAAGCCCTACCTGCTTCTGATGTCCTTGGTGCGAATAGGGGCCAGAAGGCTGAAGGAAGATCTGGCTGAGTGAATGGAGTGATCATCATCAGCCAGGGGGCTCCGGGGTCTGCTAGGACCTAAGCTGCTGTGGGCCCTGACCAGTCTGGTCTGCATTCGGAGCTTGTAGTCAGTGTGCTCAGCATCAACCTTGTTTGCTGTTCTCAGGGAGCTGGAGGCTATGCTGAGGTCCATGGGTGGTGGTATGTGAGAGGCATGCAAACTTGCCAACCTGGGAGAGCCCCCACCTGGGGCAGCTTCTCCATGCAGGAGGTCCAAGGAGGTGCTGATCATTCCAGAAAGACAATCACTCCACAAGGATGGGCTCCCTCCCTCGCTGCCTGTCGCCCTTCGCGGCTTAGGGATCTCCTGCAAGGATGTGCTGAGGCAGGGCAGGGGCCTACTGTAGGCAGGTGACTGGGCGACAGAGTCCTGCACAGAGTCTCTGCAGGGACT
Organism: Lophiomys imhausi; assembly: GCA_907164525.1. Lineage (NCBI taxonomy): Eukaryota > Metazoa > Chordata > Mammalia > Rodentia > Muridae > Lophiomys > Lophiomys imhausi. The sequence continues at coordinate 8,857,145 of CAJQZJ010031933.1, read as the reverse complement.
GGCCCCATTCTGGACAGTCAGATCCTCCTGACTACCTCGGAAACGCCTCCTTCTCCAGCCCTTGTCATCGAGGGACAGGGTCCGCTCCAACTTGGGTCTCATGGGTGGCTGTGGGGTGATGAGGTTTGCCTTAGCTTGTGGGTTCTGGTTGCTTGGAATGTTGAAAGGAGGCACGGGGTTTGTCTCTGAACCCTGAGAGTCAGTGGCTGGCAGGGAGCCTGGTGTTGGGGTGAGCTTCTTTTCAGTGTTTGGAAGCTGTCCCTGGAGCATTCTGCCCTCCAGCTGCCCAGGTGCCTCCGTGTGATGCAGGCAAGCTGACTTGGAAGGCATAGTCCAGACCTGGTCAGCCCTCACCCACTCAGCCTGGCCCTCCTAAGGACAGGGATCCTCCCTGGGAGGTTAGCGAGCAACTCTTGTGGTCAAGGATGCACGTCAGAGGTCACCAGCTGGATGGCAAGAAAACTCGGGTGGCTCCCTCTGTGGCATGTGGCAGTCCCTTTGGAGCAGGGCCTGTAGCTGCATGGCTGAAGTCCTGAGTTCTCACAGATGCTTGAGGAAATCTGTAAAAATCTCTTAGTCTCTCTTAGCTCCCTGAAGCCAGCTTGCTGTTCGTTCATAAAGCGACCTCGTGAGAACAGGCACCAGGGGGTCGGCGCTGCACTTCCTCCTCGGAGCTGCAGAAGCCTGTCCAGCACCCCGGGCTAGCCCTCCACCCCACCGTGGCAGACTAGGGCAGCGCGTTCGGCGTCCTAGGCTCACCTGCGCCCTCCGTTCGGCGGCACACTCGCCGCCGAGCGCCCGAGGCCTGATCCAGCCCGGCCCAGCACTGGGGGAGGCGGGCCTAGCCCAGTCACAGTGGCGGCTGGAACAACGACTGCTGCCCCGTGCGCCGCCACCCGCCCAGAGTTCGCCCCAGCTCAGTCTAATGGTCACCCTGGCCCAGGCCCCTCTCTGTGGTTGCCCTGAGAACCGCCCCGCCCAAGCTCGCACAGCCGCCACAGCGTCCCCTGGCGGCTGGAGGACCACACTCCCGTGCCTGGAAGCCACGCTCCCCACGCAGCTCACGCCGTCAGGCAGAGGCCGTACCCCCCTCCAGACAGACCACGCCCCATCCGATAGTAGCCCCAAGGCTGAAGCCACACTGAAGATTTCACTGGCCTGCCCCCTCAAAACACAAACGAAGCCATAAATGAAGTTACTTGAGAGCCCAAAATATTTTATTTAACAATTTGAATTTAGGAAAAAATAGCAGCTCCCAGGGAAGAAGCTTCTTGAATCAAAAGTGGTTGGCCGTCAACACAGAGCCTGGGCAGGGTTGCACCAGAGGCAAGGCTCCTCCTGCCTGGCTGGTCCCAGCAAGGATGCAAGTTGCTACTGACCCACGGGGACAGGCCTTTCTTAGTGACAGGAACAAGAGGGTCCAAGCACACTCATCTGTGGAATATTCTGGAAACCGTTCTGTGAGTCTTTCCTAGATAATGCAGGGAACCAGAAAACCAGGGCTATGCTAATTCCATGTTCTACAATTTCTAAATTTAATACCAAACAAACCATTTATATGTTCTACCCAAATTACCTGCTGATTTTTTATAAATATTTAAAACTTCTTTCCCTTTTTCTTTAGAGTAAAAGGATAGTTTTAGAAACAGTCAGTGAAGCCTTAAAGCTCTGAATTTGAAGGTGGCGGCAGCTCCTTGAAGAGTGATGTGGTTGAGTCAGTGAGCAGCTGCTCAAGGTCCCTTAGTGGGCTTTGGGGTAGAGATGTAAGGTTCCAGAGTATGTGCTAGGACACTGTAAGCCACTCTAAGATACCATCAAGTCTTAAAATGATGTCTGCAGGTGACAGTGACTCAGCTGGAGGGCCCACACAGACTCTTCACTAGGAGGGCAGTACTTTGCAGCAAGCAGCCATGTTTTGACCTGGTTGGTTAATTAGATCAGCAGCTTTAGAACATCAGTTCCATGGGGCTCTCCCCAGTGACTGGCCACGATGGGGAGCTCTGAGCAGTGATACACACCCAGCCCTAATCAGGCCACAGAAAATGGAATGAGGCTGGGAATTCTTGGAGAGACATGCCCTGGTAGCCACCTTCCCTCTCAGCCTGTGAGCTGCTGCCATGTGGCAGGCAGCCTTGTGAGGAGCTAATTCCCAGGACAGGGCTGCCCAGTACAGCTTGGGGCTCCTCTGAGGCCAGGCAGCAGAGCAGAGTCAAGTGCTGCTCCATTCCAGTCAAGCATTCTCTCTTGTCTTAGCATCCTAAGGAACCTGGTTACTTTGTACCATTTCTCAGGTGAGCAAGGCCCTGCTTTCCAAGGAATTGAACTCTTCTGTGATGAAGCCATGTCTAGCCTCTCTTCATGGGTATTCTCAGGTGACTCAAACTATTATGTCCTTAATTTGTCTAAAGTGACTAAGAAAGAAACATTGTTCTTTACATAAAAGACTTTGAATCAGATTCACTCTATCCAGCATCTGAAAGGAACCTTGGAATCAATTTTCAATAATTGATATACATGGGCTGCAAAGAGGCAAGGAGGGACACACAGTATGACCGGCTCTGAGTTACTGCCATGTCCATCTGGAATCCATGAGACCTGAGGCAACTAGTCTGGTTCTTGGTGGAGAACAGTTATCTAGTCATCTCAGGGTTCCGAGTATGAATCCAGCAGCAATCCTAGTTCAATGCCGCATATTTTCTTTGGCCAATCCTCCCTGGCCTTGAATTCCCCAAGGTGACAGAAGCCTGGAACGAAAGGAACAGCAATGACCTACATGCGTCCATGCCCAGAGGCTGTGCAGCAGGATGGGTCTACAGGGTGAGTCCACAGATCACTGACAAATGGGCAAACTCTGTGCTGGCTTCAAGAGCGAAACTGTAAGTGCCAAGTTCCTGCTGCTCAGCATTTTCCTAGTCCACAGCACTGCAGACACGATTTGTTCTCGTTCTGCCAAAGTTCTGTCAAGGCCACAAGAGCTGGGCCAGCAAAGGGTTCCGTGAGTCCAAGGCTGGACAGGGATGCCGCATGCCACAAGAGAACACATATTCTCCTTTCTCACTAAACTTTACTGGAGTCAAATCCAAGGAGTCTGTCAGAGTTGTTCAACTACAAGGTCAAAGAAAAATGAGATCTTGTAGTTGAAAATATGGACAAAGTGGCGGCAGCAGCAGCCTCCTTTGCACAGGGCCCAGCACAGGGGTGCAGGACACTCAAGAGGACCATATAGAGAGTGACTGGGGCTGGGTCTAGCACATCTGAGGGGCAGGGGCCCTGTGAAAGTGTGCTGAAAACATCACATTCAGAATGTTAAGGTACCTGCCTAGACAACTAATTTTTGAGCCCTTCCTAGCTGCAAAGAATTATTTAATTACTTCAATAGACTTTGCATGGATACACAAAAGATAAACAAATAAGGCCTGGACAGATGGCTCAGTGGTTAAGAGCACTGGTTGCTCTTCCGAAGGGATCCTGGGTTCAATTTCCAGCACCCACATGGCAACTCACAACCATCTTTAACTCCAGTTCCAGGAGATCTGATGCCTTCTTCTGGTCTCTGTAGACACTAGGCAGGCAAACGGTAGACAGACATACATGCAGCAAAACACCCATACACATAAAAATTTAAATAATAAACTTTGTTTGCTTGTCCTTCTATTAACACAAAACAATAACAACAATTAAAAAAAAAAAACCCACACAAGATGCTTACCCCAGGGCTGGGGACAGAACTCAGTGTGTAGAATACTTGTCTAGCATGTATGAACACCTGGTTCAAATCTCCTGCCCCCCAAAATAAAGATGCTTGCCTAGAGCTCTTTCCCTTAACAGCTCCCCCAAACAGTAGCCAGACTACACTTCCCCAAAAGATTGGTAGAGGAGGAGAGAAACCATACAGCACATCCCAGATTCCTGAGCAGAAGTACACAGGGCCACAACTGAGGAAAGGGGTGTATGGACCTTTGAGGAAAGATGCCTTTCCAGTCTTCAGAGACAGAGAATGAGGACCTGGACTCTCACAGTGGGCACCAGAAAACGGCACTACTACTTTTGATCTGAAGAAAAGTCCCATCTGAAAACTGCCCCCAGCAAACTGTCAACCCAGCACCTAGAGTAGACCCAAAAGGTCTTCAACTGTCAACTGCTGAGGCCCGAAACTACTGGACAGGGTACCATCCAGACAGAGGGATTAGCCAGGAATGAAACAATGAAAAATTCCTAACCAAGGGTCTCCCCTTGGTAGAGCTTCTCTCAGGGAGAAGGAGAAGAGAAGCCAGGAGGAAGAGGAGAGCATTGGGCTGGAAGCCTGTGGCTAACCTGGGAAAGCCATACATCCTGGATAGGAATGGGAAGTTGGCAATAGTAGGAGCCAACCTTCAGCCCATGGGCAAGACACAGAATGAAAAGCCCTGAACCTGAGCCCCAAAGCAGTGAGAGGAACAGGAGGCAAGCAAATGATGCAAAGATTAAGTCAAGTAAGAGGGCAAATCTACAAGAAGGTGAGGCATAGGACTGGGAGAGGGACTGAAGGCCACATTTCTGCCCTGTGGCTGTGTAACTGCATTAAAGAATATCCTGAGACCTACAGAGTGAGTTCTAGGGCAACCAGGGCTACACAGAGAAACCCTGTCTCAAAAAACAACACAACACAAAAAAAACCCCCAAACCCTAAAAGAACAGCCAGGGAACAAAAGAGACTCATGGAGCAGGCAAGCTGGGGCTGCAAGGAACAAAGGCAAGGGTCACTCACCTGCACCAAGTGAGCAGGGTTGTAAAAGGGTACAGACACACCAGGAGTGGCCCCCGCAGGACAGTGGTCTCCAGGAGCCTGTGAAGCACAGAGAAGGATCTCAGCAAGCCAGCGCTACATAGCAGCTGCTGTCCCAGCAGCAGACACAAGCCACACCTCAGAAGGACCACTAATGCTCCAAACAGGCCCCAGAGAGAGAGAGCTCTGGCAACACTTGTTTTCATTACTGGATCGTTCACAGAACAGCCACAGTGAAAGCACCATGCAGCGAAAATAATGTGAACAACAACATGCAGACAATGAGTGCAGGACATTGAGATTTCAGTAATGTTGGTCAAGCAGTTAGGAGACCCAGACAGTGTGCTTGCTCTGGGGCTATAGGCACCCAGAAATGCCCCCCTAAGACTTTCCGTTGAAAGGTACTGACACAGGATGCCTCTGAAACAGAAGGTGAAAAGCATTCCTTGTCTCTTTTGTCTGGCCACATGATAGCTATCATGGCTACACTCCCATAGCTACAAACAGACTTCCTCAAGCCTCATCAGCAAGAAGAAATCTTTCTTCCCAAGTGGTGACCTAACTCAGGTGATGGTGACAGCATGGCTGGGGTCAGGGCACTTCACAAGGAACAGAGGTAGGATGCTCACCTGAGCGCTCTGAATCCTGTGAGGTGAGTCCACCACCAGCATAGCTAGGCAGTATCTTAAACCCAGGCCATTTAATAAAGGAAAACTGCATCTTTACCCACATGATGCTTGGAAGACAAGGGTTAGTGACAAAGTAAAGAGGATGACAGACTCTCCAAGGGGCACAGGGGCTACACAGCCAGTCCCATGGAAGTAGGGAGCCACTAGCCACAGGTACCTGATGGAAATGCCGGCTCACTTCCTGTGAGAGCGAGCTCAGAGAGCTACAGCGCGAGAGCTATGGAACAGCAAGAACACACACAGATACAGACATGAAGATCAGCATGCACCACTGCTCCAAGCTGCCAGCTGGGTGCAAAAGCTTTATGATGCCATTAGAATCAAAGTCATTCAAATGAAGACAGCCAGAGGTAGCTTCACATGTCCTCCACAGTTTTGGTTAAGAAAACCTTCATTACTCTGGGGGAGGATAAACATCTGTCTAGACCTCAGCTCACACTTTGTGACACCTCAATATTCTGAAATTGCTCAGGCTGAGGGAGACCTGGCTACAAGATGATGATGTCAGCCCCAGAGCTGCTGAGCAAAAGTGACCAAACAAGTTAATATTTCACTGTGAATCAAACACATTAAGTGGGCTGGAGAGATGGCTTAGAGGTTAAGAGCACTGGCTGCTCTTCCAGAGGTTCCGAGTTCAATTCCTAGCAACCACATGGTGGCTCACAGCCATCTATAATGAGATCTGATGCCATCTTCTGGCCTGCAGACATACATGCAGACAGAACACTGCATACATAATAAATAAAATCTTTTTTAAAAACCACATTACATGTTTCAATCTTGCACTTCCTTGCACACATTTCTAAAGAGAAGCCATGGGGCAATATATCGAGGTGGCTGAGCCTCCATTCTAGGCCAAAATACCCCAGCACACACCCACACACACATGCAACATGCACACACCCGTGCACATGCACACACATGCTTTCCACCTCCTCTCCTACATACACATAAGACACAAATGCACACATAACACACACACATTCTGCCTCAACATACACATACATACGTGCATACCCACCCACCTACCCACACACACACACATATACACACACGTCACACTCATATAGGGGTGGTGTTCATTACCTCTCCTCCCTGGGAGCCATCTAATTTGGAGGGTGAGAGTTCAGGTCCAGGGGGCGATGCTGCAGAGCTTGCCATCTATTGAGGAAATATGAACCGAGCTTTTACACCAGGGAGAAGAAAACTGCCTGCTCCTATAGCATAGCCTAAAGATTGCTTGGATATGCCCAGGTGCCTCTGTGAGGGGCACACAAAAGGTGTTCCCTAGGACCCCACTGTCCTGCCTGCAATGGTTCTTGATGTAATAGCCATTAAATCATGCTAGGCACAGCCCACAAGTCTGTGTGTGGGCCATATTACTGCCCTCCAACGTTATGGAATGTAGACATATATACTTTATAAATGTAGAGAGTGAAACCAGAGTCATCACCTGGACACACCTGACACTGACTTGCAGAGGGGAAAAGGATCCTGAAGGACACAAGGAACCCCACACCTTCTTCCCACAGCACTGTGCATACCTTGGGTTCCAGGAGGGGCTCTGCCTGAGACTGAGCCCCAGCTGGTGCCTGTCCCCTATAGCCAGCCCCATCGACAGGTTGTGGCTCCTCTGCATCTGTGAATTAGGGAGCATGAGGTCATCACCCCATCCCAATCTCTGGGACATTCTGTATAACAATCTACATGTAAGGGTTCACCCCTGGACCCTCAGAGAGGAAAGGTCAACTGCCAAAGAAGTACATGCAAACCTCTGGCCCTTTGCGCCTTGTCCCAGTCATTCTTCTAGGGAAGACTGAGGCCAGAGGCTCATAGACAGAGATGATAAGGAAGAATCAGGGCAAACATGGACTTGCTAACACATGGACCGCCTACCTGGGTTTGGTACAAATAAGTTAGAAGGGATTGGGAGCGGGGCAAGAGGCACAAAGAAATCTGCTGGAGCAAGAGCTGGTTCACTCTGCTGTGTCCCACTTGGGTTTAGAACATCCACATAGCGAGCTCTGGACCCACCTACAAATGAGAGGGGAAGTCAAATTCAGCTGAGCACCAAGCAACCTCCAACAAACTTGGTTCCCACTGAGTCAGAAGAACAATGAGGGCCCACCAAAGGAGGAAAACTTTGATCTGTGGGCCATCTATTCAGATTCCAAGGCATAGTACCATCTTGTACTGGATGGCTGGACTCCTCTCTCAAGGGTGGAAACACACTCTTTCCAGCATGGACACCCTGAGCAGACAGCTGAGTGTGCCATGGGTACCACAGGACAGTGCTCTACCCAGACACCTCTGGTTTCTGCCATAGCTGTTACCTGCTTTTCTAGAAAACATGTTCACAGAGGCCGGGGGTGGTCCTGCAGGCCCAGTGGGAGCCGCCGGGGGAACCCTGGGGAACGATGTTGGAGGTGGGGGTGGAGCCTTCTTCTGCAGAGGAAGAGACAGCTCAGCAATGCCTATATCACGACGGAGGCCAGTGAGGGCTCTCCAAAGGGAGGTGCCATGCCCAGGCAACAAGGAGTAGAGCAGGCGCCCTTCCCCTCACCCAGGGACGCTGCTTACCTCCTCTTCTGGTTCATTCAAATTTACCCACTGGTTTTTCTTTTCATCCCAAACAATCTGCCAAGATTTTTAAAAGGAAAAAAGAATCAG
>CAJQZJ010031933.1:8831161-8849011 GCA_907164525.1 Lophiomys imhausi | reverse complement strand
AAGGAAAAAAGAATCAGTAGAATGAAACTAAAAAGAATGAGAATTTGGTTTAGAGACTTTACAACTTTTCAGTTCTGTTATGAGTCCTAATACAATGTACTATCAACCAGTGATAGCCCATCAGTACCTACCCACACCTGCCAAGCAATGCCACATCTGGACAACACTCACAGACTTGTTCTTGTCATCTGGTAGATAAGCTTCTGTCCTTTTCTTCCCAGGCAGCCAACGAGAGAACCAGGACTCGCTCTAAATAAAACCATTGGAAAGTATGAGGACACTTCCCAGTGAGGAACCCGGCACAAAAAAGAAAGCTTGTGTGATGCCATTTAGTCGCCACAGCCACAGACATGGAATCCAATGGGGACAAAGGCCGAGGATTCAGTGACCATGGCGACACAGGGTCAGCTGGGACAATGAGGACGAGCCCATCGGAGCGCTGTGACCAAGGGATTCTAATGTGCAATGGGATGAGACTCAAATGCTAGGACAGCACTCTACCACTGAGCAACACTCCACAACTCTAAGCATTATCATTATTTTATTCATTTATTTTGGTTTTTCGGGACAGGGTTTCTCTGTGTACCAATCCCTGGCTGTCCTGGACTCACTCTGTAGACCAGGCTGGCCTTGAACTGGGATTAAAGGCGTGCGCCACCAGGCTGGGCTCATACTTTTTTTTTTTTTTGAGACAAGATCTTACTATGTAGCTCTGGTTGGCCTGGATATATGTAGACCAGTCTGATCTTAAACCCACTGACATCCACCTGCCTCTGCCTCTGCCTCCTGAGTGCTGGGATTAAAGGTGTGTGCCAACACTGCCCGGATTACACACATACACTCTTTTTTTTTTTTGTTTTTTTTTCGAGACAGGGTTTCTCTGTTTAACAGCTCTGGCTGTCCTGGACTCGCTTTGTAGACCAGGCTGGCCTTGAACTCGCAAAGATCCGCCTGCCTCTGCCTCCCAAGTGCTGGGATTAAAGGCGTGCGCCACCACTGCCCGCACATACACTCTTTTTTAAAAAATTATTTATTTTTATCTTTTGTACATTGGTGTTTTGACTGCATGTATGTCTGTGTGAGGGTGTTAGACCCTCTGGAATAGGAATTACAGACAGTTGTGAGCTATTATATGAGTGCTGGGAATTGCACCCGGCTCCTCTAGAAGAGTATCCAATGCTCTTAACGGCTGATCCATCTGCCCAGCCCTACACATATATTTTTAAAGATTTATTTTTAATTATGTGTTTATGTATGTGTCTGTGTTAGGTATGTGCACATGAGTGTAGGTGCTTGTGGAGGCCAGAAGCATTGGATCTTCTAGAACTAGAGCTATAGGTAGTCATGAGCTGCCTGCAAAGCATGGCAGGGGACCCTACGAGAGGAAGAGATGGGAGTTTATCTACCTCATTCACCTGGAAGCTAAAGGACCAGGTCTCCTCCTTCCTGTCTTCTTGGTATCATGGAGCATGCATACATACACATACACATACATACATACACACACACACAACACACATTTGTATATGTATGTGGAATATACATATATGTTATATACACATATATAATACATACTATATGCATTATATATATATATATTTAAAATTATTAATATTATTTTTTTTTGAGCCAGGGTATCTGTGTAGCCCTGACTATCCTGAAAAGTCTTTGGTGTGGGGGTGGGAGAGTGGGCCCAGCCCCTTGCTGGACTGGGCAGCACAGTGGAGCTAGCTCTGGAGGCAGGGGTGCTGGTGAGCTGGCCCCAAGGGCATGAGAGAGCAGACCCTGCCTCCTGCTGATGGCTGCACTGGGCGGCCTAGCCGGAGCAGTGCTGGAGAGCTTTCCCTGATGGTATAGATAAGGGAGAGCCACAGCCGGTCAGGTGACCAGCTCAGCTACCACCCAGGCCCAGATCTAGGGCTTTGAGTTGGCCCACAAGAAAATTTACATCATTTATGAACTGTTGGGGTGCGTGAAAGGGCTAGTGCTGCTGATCCAAAGCTACAGGATCTCCATGACACAGGGTAACAACAGGAAAACTGGGAGCAGTCCCAGCGAAGAGCCAATATTGATGGTGTGACACAAGCCAGAGATGTCGAACCAGACCAATGACTCGTTGCAATGAACATTCACAAATGAAGATGTGTGGACAGAGGGGTTCACTGTGTGACAGACACGCTGTGACATACTAGTTTCCACGATGGAACGTTTTCTATGCTCTGTTTTGTTTATTTTGCTTGTTTGTGTGGTTTTTTTATTTTTGGGGATGTATTGCAAGGACAGAGGATAGATACAAGGAGATGGGGAGATGAGCAAGACTGGGGTGCATGATGTGAAACTCACAAAGAATCAATAAAATGTCAAAAAAAATAAGAGCAGCACATGCTATTAGCTGCTGAGGCACCTCTCTAACCCTAGAATTAGCTTGGGCTTCTTTTTTGTTTTGGTTTCCCCCCTGTACTAGGGACTGAACTCTAGGCATGGTGCTGTTCCACTGAACTGCATCCTCAGCTTTCACACATTTTAAAAAATTAAACTTGCGTTTATTTTCAAAAGATTGTCACGAGGGGGTATCTGATAAGCTGAACTCTCTGATTAAGAGTGTAGACTGCTCTTACAGAGGACCTGATTCAGTTCTCAGTACAAACTTTGGACAGCTCACAACCTCTTGTAACTCTAGCTGCAGGGCATCTGACATCCTCTTCTTGTCTCTCCAGGCACCTGTACTCATGTATGCACATAGCCACCCCCCCACCGACACACACACACACACACACACACACACACACACACACACACACACAAAACTTTAAAGTTATAGAAAATCTTTTTTAAAACTGAAGAACTGTAATCTTTGTTAAGACACGAAGAACAAAAAAAGTGGTCTGCATATTGAGAGGGACTGTGCAGCACACAACCACTCAACAGAGGACCTGCACCCATCATGCAGGGAGGACTCCCACAAATCACTGAAACAACAGTTCAGAATGGAGAACGGTTGGAGTAAGTACAAGACAAAGGAGGACTAAGCTTGTGCAAAGGTGCCCAGCTTTGCCGGTGTCGGGGATGACGCACGGTGCTCCGCTGGGCTTGCTTTCATGGAGTGGGTATGAGTGAATCTCTAAGGAGCCTGAGTATGTCTTCACCAACCTGGGCATGCTTACACACACACACACACACACACAGACACACACACACACACACACACACACACACACAGAGACACACACAGAGAGAGAGACTTGTCTAGCTGCTACATGCTTTACACATTCTATTTCATGTATGCTACATCTTGGGAAAATTATTTATACATTTTTGATTTAAAACGAATGAATGCCTTTTCTTTGCCTCCAACTTCCAAGGAAAGCTGTTTTCAGGGTATTGAGCCTCCCTCCAGTATCTGCCCTACCTCTCTGCACACTAGACAAGTGGCAGGACTGGGTTATACCTTCTTGGGCTCCTTGGCCTCCTTTTTGACAGCTTGTGCAGGTTTCTTCCCTTCGGACTCAGGTGTCAGAGATGGAGCAGGTGTTAGATTGGAGCTGCCAAGATCCCACACTGGGGAAGTCTCCAAGTCCTGTGCCGTTCTGGAGGAGCCCTGTCACAAGGCAAGATAAGAACCAGCTCTCCTGAAGCTCCTTGTGAGGAATTGAAGGGGACCAAGGGAGTAGACCTGACTCGTATCTCCCTAGAGGGCAATGAAAGCACCCTTGCTGGGCATTCTGAAGTTTTCCCAGTCTGCTAGAGAATACCAAGCACACGGCAAGGAGTATCACAGTATTCCAAGAGATGAAATGTATGTATGCCCCAAGGGTGGAACTGGCTAGAGCTGGGCAAGGTGCCTTTAGAAAAATACCAGAATTTAAAATATCCTCTCCAGGAACCAATGAACGGCATAGTGCTAAGGCACTTGCAGCTCAAGCTTGCCAACCTGAGTCTGATCCCTGAGCCCATGTGAAGGTGGAAGGAGAGAACCAACTCCAGAAAGTTTTCTCTGACCTCTGCAGGCAAACTGTGGCACATGTGCTCCCCACGCCACAATAATGTTAAAAAATAAAGTAAAGTGGCCAGAGAGATGGCTCAGTTACTCAGAATGTTTACTGCTCTTGCAGTCTGTTCTTCGCACGCACATCCAGTGGCTCTCAAATACCTGCAACTCCAGCTCAGGGGATCCAGTGCCCTTCTCTGCCTCTACATACATGCATACACATGTTCACACACACAAATAAAGTTTAAAAAAAAGTGATCCCCTCCCGGGTGAAGGCATGATTACCACACAGTGAGGCCTTCCCTGTCACTTTTGAGGAACAGGCTATCTAAAGTGACAGAGGAAGCACCCAGTGATGGGACATCTGTCAAAGGAAGGGTGTCTGTAAATACACTTTCAGAATGTGTCATGTGTCCCTCTTGGTTGGCAGGAGTGTCTGCACCACACCTTCTGTGCTGTAGTGACTGCAATCTCAGGGAAACCAAATGCCAGGTTCTACTGCACAAAAGGGAGAAGTCAGGGTGATCTTCCACCTGTGAACAATTAAATCTGGAATTCCAATGTAGGTGCATGTTCCATCTGCTTAAAGGAGCTGCTTTTACAAAACTCTCTTTTGCCTCTTTCCCCACCAACATTTTCACCAACTTTCACATTTGAAGAGTTACAGTAATTTTTTTCCCTCTGAGACAGAGTTTCTTTCTCTGTGTAGCCCTGGCTGTCCTGGAACTTGCTCTGTAGACCAGGCTTGCCTCAAACTCAGAGATTCACCCACCTCTGCCTTCCAAGAACAGGGATTAAAAGGTGTGTACCACCACTGCCCAGTGAGTTAAAGTAATCTTTTTTTTTTTGGTTTTTTTTTTTGTTTTTTTGTTTTTTTTTCGAGACAGGGTTTCTCTGTGCAGCCCTGGCTGTCCTGGACTCACTTTGTAGACCAGGCTGGCCTCGAACTCACAAAGATCCACCTGCCTCTGCCTCCCAAGTCCTGGGATTAAAGGCGTGCGCCACCACCGCCCGGCTCAAGTAATCTTTAAAGTTAATTGTTTGTATGTGTCTGGGGGCATGTGTATTATATCACACATGTAGAGGTCAGAGGATAACTTGTAGGCGTTGCTTCTTTCCATCTCCCACGTGAGAATGGGCTCAGGTCATCAAGCTTGGTGGCAAGCACCCTTACCAACTGAGTCATCTCCCTGGCCCCAGCTACAATGATTTTAGAAACACTTTCTCGGGCTGGAAAGATGGCTTGGAGGATAAGAACACTGGCTCCTCTTCCAGAGGTCCTGAGTTCAAGTCCCAGCAACCACATGGTTGTGGCTCACAACCATCTATAATGAGATCTGGTGCCCTCTTCTGGCCTGCAGGCATACACGCAGACAGAACACTATACATAATAAATGAATGAGTGAATGAATGAATGTTTTAAAAAAGAAACACTTTTTTTTTTTTTTTAAAGAATTGAATTTAAAAACTATCTCCTTACCTTCATTACCTTTCTATTTCAGGTTAAGAACAAGAAGCCAGGGTTATCTACTCAACAAATTCATAGAAAACAATTTACAAAAAGGTATGGGAAGTACCAGATCAGCAACGTTCCCACCAAACTCCTCTTCACTGAGCTCTGGAGGTAAGGGTCTGACAGATGAGCTCCTTGGCACCATTTCTGTCAAAACAAGAGAGAATGACTAGGTCCCGGAACTGCTGCTGTGGGACTAAGGGGAAGCAGGCACTGGCAGGGCATAGACTGAGAACAAAGTAATTACGAGGCTCAGTCACCAGTGTTCCTTTCCAATACAGAAAAGGAAGGTCTTCCCAAATGTGTGGCAACTGCTTTGCTCTTTAAAAGCAAACTTATGGGCTTTTTGTTGTTGTTATTTTGTTTTGATTTTTTTTTCTTTGCTCAAATAGTGAGACAGACACAGACAGGAAACCGGATCCATCAAATTTGACTTCCGGAGAAATACCTGCCACCCCCACCTGTGCAGCCCACAGAATTTTAGTACAGCACCAAGGCAGACCCTGCAAATATCCTAGGCCATTTTCTGTTATACTCTAAGTGGGCAATTAGGCTTCAAACAGTAGCACATGGCCAAGCCACAGCAGAAACTAGCATTAATGCTTCACTGCATTGTCACCCTTAACCCATTCAGTTTGCAATGCTAGTGCTTTTGGTCCACACAATTTCTTCTACCAGCGACGTCCTTTAACACCGAGACCAATTAGCTCTGCTCTCAGGGGAGGATCTAACCCTCAGCAGACATACCTGGGTCTGGGCTTCTGGTCTCCTGGAGTGGAGGCCCACTTTCCTGGAGACCTGCTGTAGTGGGTGGCAAGGTCGGCCCAGGATGCAGCACTGCAGGATCAGATCTGGAGGACTCTGGGAAGCCAAGCGCAGACCCTGGGGGTCCATAGGCAGGACCCAGCTCCACGGAGGGCTGAGACATTGACACTGGGAACATGGGCACCCTGGCAAGGTGAGCTGGCTGGCCATCAGGGAATGTCTGAGGAGCTGCAGGGCATAGCAGAGAAGAGGAAGTCTAAGGTCACTGTGGCTGACTGCCCCAGGCAGGCACTGATCAGTATGTCACAAGCACATTTCCTACAAGCTGCTCTGCACGGCCACACTTCTTTTATAATGAAAACTGAAAATGTCACCCGCCAGTGGTCTAGGAAAAAACAGAAAGTTCATGTCCTAGGAGCTCAGTGTCAGGATGGTGTGTCAGTGCCCATCAGCAGATGTGATGTGGGGCAGGGGCTGTGGCCTACATCAGTGGCCCTTGGCACAGTGCTGCTTTGGTAGTACACTTTCCCCATTGCTGGGGTCAAATAGACCACTTACGCACACAGGTATCCACACAGCTCCACTTTCCAGCAAGTCCTCTCTACCAGCTCAACAATGGGCATAAGAGCACATATCTATGATCCCAGTTGCTTAGCAGGCTTAGATGGGAATGTGAACCACAAGCAGAAGACTGGCCTGGGCAACAGAATGAGATTCCCATCTCCCAATACAAAACAAGAATCTTGATGCAGGGATTGAACCAGGAAGAATAAAAACAGACACTGAGGGAAGTAATTCCAGGATGGGACAGGAAACATGTAGGGGTGGAGAGTGGCTATCCAGTAGTGATGGGAGGCCACAGAGTGGGGGCTAGCAGTGGTCTGAGTCAGAAGTGGCTGAAGCACCAGGTGAGAGGGGAGCTTTGGAATAGAGGGTAGGAGGTTATCAGGGTATCAGAGCTGACCTGCTGGGAAGACCTGCTTGTCCGAGGATACCTGCAGAGCAGGGGAAGAATGAGAGACAGGAGGACAGAAAAGGTGCTTGTCTGATCAGGAAAGAGGTGCAAGAAATGAGTGAGAGGTCTGGACCTCAACTCCCAGAGGAAAAGGGTAACCTTTGCCAAGATGAGGAAGATGGGGAGAAGCAGCTGCAGGCTGAGAAGTAGTGTCACTTGTTCTGACAGAGCTATGAGGTGCCACGGGAAGCAAGTAGCTACATGGCAGCTGGAATCCATCAAGGGCCAGTGCCAGGGGAGCACGGGCATCCATGACATCAACAGAAGAGCATCTAAAGTCTTCAACTTCACATGTTCACCATATGAGGAAGCATAAAGAGAAAGGAGGAAGCCCAAAGATCACCAATCACCATGACAGCATACAATGCCTCAATTCTGGTAGCAAAGCACTCTATTCCAAAGCAGACATCAGTAAGCAAGTACATGGGTGCTGTGGGTCCCACCTGTGGGCAGCAGCTGCACACCGTGCATCAAAGGCTCAGTGCTTGACATAAGTAGAGGGTTATCAGCCCTCAGCTCTCCCTGATGGCTGAGTCCTGGGCCATCCAACTGCTCCACCTCAGAGTCTGGAGTGATGTGACACTGCTGGGGGTCAGTTCCATCCTGGCTCCACAGCACAGTGCCCTCCTACAGGAAACAGAGTCAAGCTGCAGCCCATGCATGACAGTACATGTGAACCTAAGTGCATGCTCCACTTTAAGAGGTGGCATGCCACCAATGCCCTCTTGGCAACAAAGAAACTCCCACAGTGTGTATACTTCTTAAGTTGTGGTATTACCATCAAATGCTTCAGTGTGAAGACAGCAGGGGCACAAACCCTCTTATCAAATGCCTCCAGGCCAATTTCTAAGGACAAGGCTATGCTGTCAAAAAAGCACACCTGGGTCTGCCTCTCCACATGCCGCAGCTGCAACAACCAGGCAGGCTCCACAAAAGATTCTTCCTCTGGCTTCTCCTTCAGCTGAGGATCGAAGAGGCGCAACTGGGAAGCCATCTAGATCCCAAAGAACAGAGGTCATTGTTCTGCCACATGACACTAACAAAATTGCCTCCAAGTGCAATACACTAGGCCAGTGCTGAAGGAGGTCATGTGTGGGTTGTGCAAAGAGCCCTGGGTGGAGTTCACACTTATGTGGATCAGCAGGCTTGTCCCAGTGCTCAGCTGATCTGGGAAGATGCAGTTCTTTAATATGCCTTCAAAGGGTTTGAGTGGACCAAGATGAACTTATTAAGTAGTGGCTGTTAAAGCTGGGGGACAGACATAGGTCTCCTTTATTATTTATTCTCTGTACTTTTGGGTTTGTCTGAATAGTTCTACAATAACAATTTTTTTAGTTATCCTACGGACATATTTATAGGAATGGAGCTGTTAGGGAGAGGATACCGTGACATGCCATGTGCTTAGAGTGGCTGTGGCTTTCTGCATCTGCTCTGGAGGCTGATCAGACTAACAAGAAAAGAGGCAGCTGCCACAGGTCCAACTCAGACTCCGATCTGACCGACCAGTGTGAGCTTTCAACCAAGTAAAAGCATTGTAATGCAGGTTCCCTGAACACAGAGGGGTCATTTTATCTTGAAGCTTATGGCTGTAGTTCTACATGGGCACAAGATACCTGTAGAATTCCTATGTTAATGCTGTAAGATCCAAAACAGCCACCCAGGAGCACTTAAGTATCTAAAGTAGGTCTGGGTATCACTCTCTTGAGTACCACTCGCCAGCCCCAAGCCCAGGAGGATGAAGCCCGTGCCTTCCCCAAATTGGCATGATACCGACAGGAAGCCACCAGAAGACACTACCTGAGTCAATTGCCTAATCAGCACTGGAGAGTATACGGCAGGCTGTGTCAGGACACTCTTGGCTATCACTTCACAGTAGTGGAAGGCCTGTGTGGCGAGTCCCATTTCAGCCAGGCGGCACAAATAGATGAATTTAAACACCTGAAACAACCAGCAGCAGCACAGTCCTGAAGCCTCCCATCAAGTGCAGTCACAATCTTGGACTTCCCATTACTCCTGAGACCTTGTACACCACAGCAGCTTCTGGGACAGCACAAGGTCAAAGAGCCACCTGCACTCCCCGAAACACATCCAATACAGCCAGCTGCTCAGGATTTGATGTCCTGCTGCTGCCAGACATCCAGACAACTGTATTTCCTGGGGGCAAACTATAATCATTCCCTACTAATACACACACACATACTGGGTTAGATCACACAACTCTCATTACAAATACCTTACATATAAAAGCTCTTGAAATCTAGTCTAAAATATTAAGAACAAAAAATATAAATAAAAGTCCTCTATTCAATATAGCATTTTGATCAACTCTATATTCAAGGTGTCAAAAAACAAAACAAAACCCTACAAAACACCTCATGATTACTTTTGTGAGAATTTAAAACCTTAACCAAGCAAGCACTGGTGAGCACTAGATACACCCCACAGCCCCTGCTCACCTGGAAGTTAGGTAAGGAGCAGGTATGCGCCCCAAGGGACTGAGCATACTCATAAGCCTCCGTCCTTTGAATGGCTTCATTGGTGGCAAACTTTAAAAATGGCAAACTGTGGAAGAAGTGAATTATTCTTTTTGAGAAGTGGCCAATTACTGGCATCATCATCCTTCTAGCAGGTAACACCAAGCATGTCCCATCATGTGGTAAAGGTGCAAGCGTGGCCATTTCCAAATTAACTGAAGGACAGGGGTCTTTGGTTCTTAGACTAAAATGGATACTGTTATATTGACTTGATTCCTTACCTGTGATTTGAGCCTATCAAGACAAGTTTTGTAGTTTTCTTTGTATAAACCCCAAATCCAACCTGGGCCATCAGGTAGCAGAAGTGTGCAGCATCCAGCAGGCCTTTTGATGCTGAAGAAAGACAGAACAACCACATCTCATCAGTCCTTGGAAACTCTTCAGGGAAGGTGCCAAAGAGACATTACTCATGAAAGCCATGTTTCTTATATGTCTTTTTGGGGTCTGTCACATGATAGCCAAAGGCCTACCTCACACCAAACCCACCTAGGGTATCGCCCATCGTAGCCATGGTCCTAGACTCAACGTCCATGTTGTTATTCAGGTTGGATAAAACCATTGCAAGATGTGGCCTCCAATCTCCCCATTTCTCATCTCCGCAACACTACAATGAGAATACCAAACAAATCCTTATCCTTCAGATACTGTCTCCTTTAATTTCCTGATGGCCAAGTCCAATGAGAAAGCAAGAACAAGAAACATAGGCTTCAGACAGACTCCATAGTCAAAAGTCTTTAGCATGCACATACGCCACTGGACTGTGGGCCTCCACTCATGTCCTGCAGACCTGTGCACTCACCGTGGACGCAGCAGGCATTCGTCCAGACATGAGCTGGTAGACAGTCTGCAGGGGGTCATTGATTGGAAGACTGTTGGCAAACCTACATGTACAGAGAATGGAGAAATCTAACTCTGGTTCAGCGAGAAGAAACCACAGCCCATTCTCAGCCCTTTATCTAACTATCCGAATGAACAGTTTACTGAGGTTTTACAGAAATGTTAAAAAACACTAGGCAGTAAGCCGGGCATTGGTGGCGCACGCCGCCTTTAATCCCAGCACTTGGGAGGCAGAGGTAGGAGGATCTCTGTGAGTTCGAGGCCAGCCTGGTCTACAAAGTGAGTCTAGGACAGCCAGAGCTGTTATACAAAGAAACCCTGTCTCGAAAAACCAAAAAAACAAAAAAAAAACCAAAAAAACACTAGGCAGTAAAAAATTTAAAACTCCCTCAACAGTATAACCCAAGAAAGAGGCAAGGAAGCCTGTGGGTCCACAGCTGAAAGCCCCACAGCAAAGGCAAGATCCTTGAGTACCAAAATCAGGCTGTGCAACTGGATGGGGTTGCACTACAAGCTGACTCACCTGGTCATGACACGGGCATGTGTCCGGCTGTCCATCTTACTTGCAAGCAGCAGAGCATGACCCCACAAGCCATTTTTCATGGCAGACTCCAGAGCATCCTGCAATGCATTTCAGGGCTCATGTGAATGGTCACAGTGCTTACCATTGGACCAGGCAGAACCACATGTCCTTATGCACATACAGAAAAAAAGATGAGGGCTGGAGAAATGGTTCAGTGGTTAAGAGCACTGGCTGCTCTTCCAACCTGGGATTGGACCCAGGTTCAAATCCCAGCACCCACACGACAGTTCATGGCTGTCTGTGGTGGTGCACGCCTTTAATCCCAGCACTTGGGAGGCAGAGGCAGGTCAATCTCTGTGAGTTCTAGGCCAGCCTGATCTACAGAGTGAGTTCCAGGATAGCGAGGGCAACACAGAGAAACCCTGTCTCCAAAATGCAAAAACAAACAAAAAACAAAAAAGAAAGGAAAGATGAATGTGGCAGGTCGAAAGACAAATACTCTTTCGTAGATGTACTGTAGATGACAGTACAGCCTTGTCTTTCTGCCCTTTCCCTCTGGGGAAAGGTACCTATAGAAGCATGCTGCTTTTATTCTCCAATACTGTGTGAGGAACCAGCACATTGCCTGGAAACAGGTGGCAGCCCCACCACTGTGAGGAGTGCAGAAGCGGCATGGGTTCCTCATCCAGGAGACAAGTGGTCTCCTCGAATACTCTCCATATATACACAGCATCCTCAACAGTCTCCCAGAACCCCAAATAATCAGTGGTATAATTTGGCACTTTTGGCTAGGAGGCAAAACTTGGCAATCAAAGTAAATATTCACAAAAACCAGTAGGATTTTATGATTTCAACCGGCTGTGAAATATCCATGTTATAATCTTGAGGACCACATATGAGCTTTTCTTGGGCAGGGAGCACCACTGTAGTCTCAGCTACTCAGGAAACAGAGGGAAGGAGATCACTTGAGTCTAGAAGTTCATAGATCTAGAAGACCTGCATGGGTAACATAGCAACACTGTTAAAAAAAAAAAAAGAGCTTTCTAGTCAAGTATGGTGGCACATACTTGAAATCACAGAACTTCAGAGGCTGGGGCAGGAGGATCATGAATTTGAGGCTACCCTGGGCACAAGACCCTATCTTATTTGTTTGTTTATTTATTTATTTATTGATTGACAGGGTTTCTCTGTGTAACTATAGCTGTCCTGGACTCACTTTGTAGACCAGGCTGGCCTTGAACTCACAGACATCCACCTGTTTCTGCCTCCCAAGAACTGGGATTAAAGGTGTGCGCCAACATGCCCGACTGACCCTATTTTAACAACAGAAAACTTTCTAAGTTGTGGTATAGTTGAGAGAATATGTTTATCATACGCATGGCCCCAGTTCAATTCTTAGATCCAAACCTGAATGAAACCAACAACTTCTAAGTTGATCATAATATGAAGGACAGAAAACTGTGGGTCTACCATATGTCCCTGCCATAAAGAAGTCTATAAGCCAGTGTGATGTGTCTTTCACTCTCAGCACAGCCTCTGCCCTAATGTGCATACTTTCAGCACTCCTGTGTACCCTGTCAGTCTTGGGTATGTAGACAACCCTGTCTTAACAAAAATACACAGGAGTGGCCTGAAGCTCCAGTCTGCACATAGACGAGCATCCACGCTGTAAACAGAGCTGGCCAGATTTCCAAATGGGTCCTTCTTAGAGGAAATACTACTGATGTCTTTAAGAGATGTCAGGCAAAGGGCGAGACACCATCCCTGAAGAGCATTCACTGCAGTTGCTCCCCAAAGGAGGTTGACCTCTCTTCCCCGGGCCAAAAGACAGACCCTAGAAAATATCTGCAGGGGGCTGGAGAGATGGCTCAGTGGTTAAGAGCACCGGCTGCTCTTCTAAAGGACCTGGGTTCAAATCCCAGCATCCACATGGAAGTTTGAAACTGTCTGTAATAACCTGGTGTGGTGGCGCACATCTTTAATCCCAGCACTCGGGAGGCAGAGGCAGGAGGATCTCTGTGAGTTCGAGGCCAGCCTGGTCTACACAGTGAGTTCCAGGACAGCCAGGGATACACAGAGAAATTTTGTGTCCCCCCCTCCCAAAAAAAAAAAGCAGGGCTACCTACCTTCTTCCTGCCATATAGCAAGAGCTCACGGAACCGCTCTGTCTCCTTCTCCAGCACACTGGTGGTCACTGTCTGACTGTCTGTGAGAAATGAGAGTTGAGCCTCCCCTGATTCCTCCTCTTCCACTTGTTCCACAGCCTCATTAGTAAAATCTATCAGGTTTGCCTCATTGGGTGACTTCCCAGGAAGCCACACAGTTCTGTGGTCTCGTAACAAAAGTTCTGCAATGTCTGTTCCCACCACGGTCTACAAGATCAAAGGAGACAGGATGGAGAACAACATAAGACTTTATTAGAAATAGGGTTCCCAGCCAGATGACCTGACACTGCCCATGCTGTCAGAGCCTGGCCAGGTCTACATAGGTAGCACATGTTAGAACTCTGGAAAGAAGCCTGACTTTCATGTGCACAGGGATACACTGATCCTCAGCCTCCCATAAGGGCTAAGATGTCAGCTCACTCCAAATCTTATACCTCCCCTTTGTCCTACATTCCCAGTTTGCTGCCATGATGCCCTTCCTGAGGAAGCATGGCATGGTAGGATACTTTTCCTGAGGGAGCATCGTATGGCAGGCTTGACACTGCCCACAATTCAAGACAGGAACAGGGAAAAGATTCTGAGACCAAAGGCAAACAGGGAAAACATTCAAGAAGTAAAAGGGAACATACCCCATTCTGTCTGCATAACAGAATAATGAAATTCCAAAGAAGACTTGCAGACTCTTTGTCAATTAAACTTTCATTCTGCAAACATTTTGTCGCTTTGTTCTGTGCAAAGTTAATAACGTCTACTTTGTGGGTATCATCTCTGGGGAAAGAATAAACCCCCAGTGAATGGTGATACCAAAACTGTGAGTTAAACTAGCAGTGGCCATCATGGCAGACATCAAGGGACACCACAACAAAGAACCTTACTTGCCGAGAGGTCCTGGGAAGGAGCGCATCTCTTCCTGCTCAGGTGTGTGCTGCAGCACGGTCTGCAAGGAGAAGGCAAAGTGGCTCATGTGTGCAGTGAGAAGCAGCAGCAGACTGACACAGAAGCCACTCCCACCCTCCATCCAGAGAAGGGGTGAAGGGCAGCAGACTGAGCCACAGAAGCCACTCCCACCCTCCATCCAGAGAAGGGGTGAAGGGCAGCAGACACAGAAGCCACTCCCACCCTCCATCCAGAGAAGGGGTGAAGGGCAGCAGACTGAGCCACAGAAGCCACTCCCACCCTCCATCCAGAGAAGGGTGAGGGACTTGGCACAACTAAATGAGCATGAACGACAATGGAGGGTTTCAAATCTTAAACAGAAAAACCCATTTGGGTCTTGACAGATGTGACGAGAGGCTTCTCAGGTTGCAAAGTGTGCCCACAGTCTCTGTCCACTACTGAAAAAAAATTCACTTTCAGCCGGGCGGTGGTGGTGCACGCCTTTAATCCCAGCACTTGGGAGGCAGAGGCAGGTGGATCTTTGTGAGTTCAAGGCCAGCCTGGTCTACAAAGTGAGTCCAGGACAGCCAAGGATACACAGAGAAACCCTGTCTCGAAAAACCAAAAAAAAAAAAAAAAATTTCACTTTCAAAATATGAAACATCAGAAAAGCACAATCAACCCATATCTAGTAACATCTGTAGCATCTGTTCAAAGTGCTGACTTCTAGTAGAAGAGCCATCCTCTAAACAGAAAGAAAGCCCTGTAAGCTGAAGCTTCCCGAGAAAGCATGATTGCCAAGGCCGTGGGGTGCAGAGAGCACTGTAGTGAAAATGTAAGGGTTTCTGAAAAAAGGGCATTCGAAGTCAGTCTCAAGCCTAGTACCTGTGGGAAACACCTGGCAGAATGCACGTGGTCCCAATGAAAAGGCCCTCTGTAAAGCCCAGGAAACTGGAAAGGGCTTTTGGTTTGGCATTGCTTCCCAACGGCCCACACTTTGAAAGACGCTAGAAAGATTGCAGTCTAGGTGGGCAGAGCCCAGATTGGACTGAGGCCAGGTGAAGTCTCACTTAGGAAAGCTTTGCTTCTGAGAGACCAAACGCCTGCAGATGGGCATGGCCAAGGACCATGAGAGAGCTGTGAGTCTCTGTGAGAAACCTCAAGAGACAATGTCCTATTTAAGGATGTGGGGGTGGAGCCTGAGAGCCCCATGCCAGAGAGTTCCCATGCAAGAGACTACATACGAGGTGTGAAGCAGTATGTGCCATTTGCTGACTCCAATGCCATGGTGCCAGGAAAACCTGAAGAGAGAGGCTTCTGCTATGGTCCAGCCCAAGAAGGCTGAACTGGATGCTGAGGAGAGCTGTGGCCTGAGGTGGAGGCGGGAGCAGAGGGGCCTGAGGCTACATACGTCCACAGCCAGAGAGCCAAGGCATGAGGCACTAGTGCTCTGAGGCTACAAAGGACTGTGAGGAGACTGCAGAGACAGAGGCCTCAGCTCTGAGAGACCACAGAGACAGAGCCCTGCCTAGGGGCATGATGAAGAAGCCAGGGACCTGCCAGAGGCCTCGGTGTAGTATGGTTTATTAAAACCAATTATGAGAATGTTTTTGTTTAATCCCAGATGTGAGACTGCTTAAGATGCAGGTATACACAGGTGTAAAGTATTAGCTATCTCCCGAACCACCAGGGGTGTGGCTTAGCCAGCTGCAGCATATAAACTCTGAGGACTTGGAGAGAGGAATAAAAAGCCAGATTCCAAAGGAGAAGGGGGCTCTACAAAGAAGAAAAAGGGCTACAAAGAAGGAAGACTTTGCTGCTCTCCTGGCTGCTGGTGCTCCCCCAAACTGCTGCTTGTTCTTCATGTTGCTGTCTGTCTCCTGGTTTGCTGGACTTCTACTGTGACTGGCATTGGCCCCAATGACCCTAATTAGCAGGAATTAGCTCAAAGAGACCCATGTCCCTTCTCCCTCTAACCTTCTTTCTCTCCTGCATAATGCTGGGGGATTGCGAGGGAGGTAGAGGTATTAAGTACAGTAAAATAAATTAAGTATAGTAAAAAATAATAATAAAAGCTGCTTGCTACAGTGGCGCCCAACATGGGGCAAGTCACAATAGGAAATTTCGTATCTAATGTTGTGGAGGAGACGGCAGGATTTAAAGGAATGAACAGTGTATTTCAGGACATCAGCAAAAGGCTTATGATGGCTGCTGCTACTGGGTTCTCTCCCACTTTGTGCCCAGAGTGGATTTTTTTGTATGTTATTGTTTTTCCTCCAGTATGATATTTCTAAAAAGGTGGGAGAATGCTCAAGCAATTTGAAAAGCTGCATATGGATAAGGAGGGGTATGATAAAAGGATTGCAGAAATAACTATGCAATTACAGAGTTTGCGAGTTGTTGCGAGTTGATTGCGAGTTGAAGTTGAAGGGCTTGGAAAGCAAAAAGCGCTAGAGAGAGAACACACATTTAGATCTGGTGAAAGAGAAACAGTCTGTTCAGAGAAGGGGTCAATCTCAAGCTAACTGTACCCCAGGGGAGCGGCCTGGGATTAAGAGATTCCCAGTAACCACCAAAAGCCTCAGATATCAAAACACTCACTGTTTTAATTGTGGTAAGTTTGGCCAAAGAAATTGTAAGGCTAACAGCCTCAGAGGCCAAAAATGTTCATCATGGTAAGAAATATGGTACTTTTCAAACCAGATGCCAAAATGGTCTGTTAACTACAGAAAATACAATAACAAGCACACAAGCCATTTCTGGTGGCAGAAAGTCGAGATTTTCTGGCATCTGTAAACTTTTTGGGAGAGGTCAGCATTGGACAAATGAATGTATGTCTGTATGTCCAAGAGGGACATATGAAGTAATCTTTTGCAGTCAGGAAGAAACTTTGGGGTCCTACCTCAAGGTCCCACAGCAAAATGTGCAAGACACTTCAGACAAGAGCAGCTGAGAGTTGTTACCAAGATAGAGCAGCTGAACGTTACCAGGTTTTAAAAATAAACTACTGATACAAAAAGCATTTAATTCATTGAAAATGTCTTTGTTACTCATTTAAAAATGCAATTTTTAGTTCCAGTCCATTTGAAAGCTACCATTGAAAACTGTATAGGATTTAAAAACGTATAGTTTTATTAGATATTAGTTTAGTTAATTGCAGAAATATGCTGTATTTAATCTCTTGTATATGTTTTTGAAGTTAAATAAATGGTACATAGATAAAAAAAACAAGCAATGTTTATCTATTTAGATAGACAGATAGATGATAAATGGTTTTCAAAAACCTCAGAGACCAGCCGGGCGGTGGTGGTGCACGCCTTTAATCCCAGCACTTGGGAGGCAGAGGCAGGCGGATCTCTGTGAGTTCGAGGCCAGCCTGGTCTACAAAGCGAGTCCAGGACAGCCAGAGATATTCAGAGAAACCCTGTCTCGAAAAACCAAAAAAAAAAAAAAAACCTCAGAGACCTACAGAAAATGACATTTAAGATGTTTTAATAAGAAAAGGTTTTTCTGACAGAGAGACATCTGTTCCAGGCAGCGCCCTAAATCTACTTGATAAAAGATGATGGGCATTAAAGAAACAAATGTGAGCCGGGCGGTGGTGGCGCACGCCTTTAATCCCAGCACTTGGGAG
>CAJQZJ010031933.1:8763700-8831061 GCA_907164525.1 Lophiomys imhausi | reverse complement strand
CCTGCTTCACAGAAAAATTTGTCTGATATTCTAGGCCAGTAGGCTGAAGAATGGATGCCCCAACGACACAGAGAAACCATGGGTGACTGTTCAGGTAGCCAGCAACCTCTGTCATTATTATAGCTTTGAAAGCTGCTTGCTCTCACTTCCTACATACGTAGGTAATAATTTAAAAGACCTTCTAAAGTCTCTGATGGGGTTGAAGCCTAAATAGTTATAATCTTAATATTAAGCTTAGTTGTATAGGATTTAAGAAATGTTTTATGCCTAAAAGATGTAACAGATTGATAAATGCAAATAAAAATAGAAAATTATACAGACAGGTACAGAACTCTAAACTAGATAATAGATGCTTTCTCCCAGGTTGCTAAATACAAATGGACTGGAAATTGAAAATATAATTCTTCATAGATTTGATATTTTTATTATATGTAACACACACACACACACATTTTAACTAAAAGGGAGAAATGTGGTATGAGTTTACTAAAACCAATTATGAGAATGTTTTTGTTTCCCAAGTGTGAGGCTGCTTAAGACACAGGTGTAGGGGCTGGAGAGATGGCTCAGAGGTTAAGAACACTGGCTGCTCTTCTAGAGGTCCTGAGTTCATTTCCCAGCAACCACATGGTGGCTCACAACCACCCACAACGTGATCTGATGCCTTCTTTTGGTTACAGATGTTCATGCAGATAAAGCAGCCATACATAAAATAAATAAATCTTAAAAAAAAAACAAAAACAGGGCTGGAGAGATGGCTCAGCGATTAAGAGCACTGGCTGCTCTTCCAGAGGTCATGAGTTCAATTCCCAGCAACCACATGGTGGCTCACAACCATCCATAATGAAATCTGGTGCCCTCTTCTGGCCTGCAGATATACCTGCAAACAGAACACTGTATACATAATAAATAAAATCTTTAAAAAAAAAAAAAACAAAACAAAAACAAAGACACAGGTGTGAAGTATTCACTGTCTCATGAGCTAGCAGGGGTATAGCTTAGCCAATTGCAGCATATAAACGCTGAGGACTTGGGAGAGAGGAATAAAAAGCCAGAGCCTGGAGAAGAAGGGGCTCTACAAAGAAGCAGGAGAAAAGGGCTAAAAAGAAGAAAGAAGTTGCTGCTCTCCCAGGTGCTGGTGCTTCCCCAAACAGCTGCTTGTTCTTCCTGCTGCTGTCTCCGGGTTTGCTGGACTTCTACTTAGACTGGTATTGCCCCCAAAGAACCCCATGACCCTAATCAGCAGGAAGCAGCCTAAAGAGAACTACGCCCCCTTTCACCTTTAACCTTCTTTCTCTCCTGCATAGTGTTGGGGAGTTGGGAGGAACGGGGGGTGGAAGGGAAGTAAAGGAATCGAATATAGTAAAATAAATTAAGTATAGTAAAAATAATAAAAGCCGCCTTGTTACACCTTGGTGCCAGGTAGGCACATGCCAATTGCCACCGGTGAAAACAAAGACTAGGCCACACAGCATCATGTAAGTTCAACAGTCTGGGCTGACTGAAGAGGCCTCGAGCCCAGGCAGAAGTGAGGCTGCCAGAGCAACAAAGCCAGAGCCATAGCAATGCCAGAACCAGGTGCCCACTGAGTGATTGCTGCCTGCAGACAGACAGCCTGACCAGTTACCCACAAGGACCCATGGCTTGGTATCTTTTCAAAAGGGTTAGTGTTGGTTCTTAGGTAATAGGTGTTTAAGTATTAATAAGTATATTTATTTATATATAAATATGTAAGTAAATAGGTTTTCATTTACAGAGCAGCACAGGTCCCCACTCACCTCTAAGCTGTGGATCTCAACTAGTGCAGGCTGTCCTTCTGAAGGCAGGTTGGGAGTCACTTTGAGGAGCTGACCACCAGGACCAAACCTGGCGCAGACATGAGGTACTGTAAATTTCTCAGGAGAGGTCGGTCTCGATGGAACTGATTTAAATACGAAGAGAAACAATGAGTTGGCTGGTCATGTCTTACACCTTCTGAACTAGATCCCCAGATCAGGCTTCCTGCCCGGGGCAGCTTCAGACTGACTGTTAGACACCCAATAGCAAAAGAGTTGAGCGACTCTCAGAAAACCAACTTCCTCCAGACCAGAACTTGAGTTAGAGAGCTCTGGACTACACCGCTTTTGTTTGCTTTGTTTCATTGCACATGCAGGGTTTGGCCTGCATGTGCGCCTGCAGCCACAAGAGGGCAGCAGACCCCATTACAGATGCTTGTGGGCCACCATGTGGGCCTGGGAACTGCAGTCAGGACCTCTGAGTTCTCTCTCCAGCCCCCTCAGCTACATCTTTTAAGCTACGCCTTTCAGGAGGGAGTCAGAATGAGACATTGGCACAAATCATGAGTCTCTCAGGAGAACTGGGAGTTCTAAGACTGTTGACCCACACAGTGTGGGAACATAGAGAAGAGCCATCCAAGCCTTGACTAGAAAGGAGACTGGACTCAAAGCCACACATTCACAATGCACATGTGGTCAAGAAGACTGCTCTCTCAGACCCTGAACCAAATGTGAACCCAAGGGCCAGCACTGGCCTCTACTGACAAGCCATGACATTCATGACAGTGGGCACAGGGTACAAAGGGGAACTGATTGGATTCCCTTGTTCTATCCCAACCTGGTAGTTATACTCTGAACTGCTGAGACGTACCTTGCTCCACAGCGGGCCAGGAGGTGTCTGCAGGGTAGCTGTACTCTGGAAAACCATGGGCACCGCTAAAATTGCTGGCATAGGTGCCATAGGCATAATCACCATGAAATGAGACTTGGGCATGAGGGGCCTCAAAAGAACCACCAGTCACATTGTGGCTTCTGTAAATCTGACTCTTGGGAAACAAATCAAGCAGAGAAAGTGAGTTCCCATGAACACCAGGAATGTGGGCACACCGTTAGAATTAGGCAGAGACAAAGTTGGGGCCAAGACATAGCCACCTGCCCCCCACCAGCCTGCCCAGCACACCTGGTGTGAATGGGAGCTGAGGCTGCTGCGGCGACTGCGCAGGCTGTGAGTGCTGCGCAGGCTCCGGGCCGAGTGCTCGCTGTGGACGCTGCGCCTGTCTACTTCTTCTCCATAAGGGTCCCTGTGGAGCTCAGGATCATCATCGAAGCTCCCCGTGAAGCGAGGGTCATACCTCCAGTGATCATCACATTTCTCGGGCCTAGAGTGAGCAGAGGACAAAGGCAAGGAGTTGGAAGGGCAGCTCCTTGGTACACCATGTAACTACCAGGAACTTGCTGAGGCTGCAGCTAGCCCTCACTGCTCTCCCTTTATCCCTCTATCCTGAGGCAGTCTTCATTCATCCTGAAGATGTTAGTTACAGCTCACCTTGCAGGCCTGGCACAAAAAAAGCAAATCCTAGGTTTAGATGCAGGTGATCTCAGAGAACACACTGCAGGTGCAACTGGAGAGCAGTCCCTTTCCTGGTTATGGGCAGGGCAGGATTGAGAAGGGAGACTGAAGAAAGGAGGCAGACCTCAGGTGCTCCCAGAGCTACTGGGAAGAAACACATTTGAGCCAATTCTCCCATAGGCTGCAGGTGGGCACAGGGAGGGGTGGCCAGTGCTTCCTCTTTCAGACACTAAGAGAAAATTTCCCAGAAGCCCCACAACTGTAGCTGATTATTCCCAGAGACAAAGGGAGGGCAAGCAAGGGCACACCTCATTTTCTTCTAACTTCCTTCACACACATGCAATACACCAACCTGTCACTGTAAGTATAGGTGTCCTTCCTGTATGAGTCATGTTCGGAGTCATACCAGTACCTCCGGTCCCAGGTGCGAGGGTCCCTGAAGCGAGACCCATAGTAACGATCCCAGCGGCCTGGGTCTGAAAGTGAGGAATGAAGGAATGAGTGCAGTAGCGACACACAGAAGACCCACACAGCTCCCCTGAAGCAGGCAGCCAACGTAGGAGTAAAGCACAGGCATGGCTGAGAGTGCCAGTTCTGACCCGAGAAGAGAGCTGCCTCCTGGCCATGGCTGTTCTCTGAATGCAAGTGTTTCGATGGAAAGAAAAGCCCCTGAGCTGCCTCCTGGCCATGGCTGTTCTCTGAATGCAAGTGTTTCGATGGAAAGAAAAGCCCCTGTGAGCTTTCTTTTTTTTTTTTTTTTTTTTTTTGGTTTTTCGAGACAGGGTTTCTCTGAATATCTCTGGCTGTCCTGGACTCACTTTGTAGACCAGGCTGGCCTCGAACTCCCCTGTGAGCTTTCTATAGTAACTTCTTTTTTACTTTGTTGGTTTTGTGAGGTGAGGGATCAAAGCAAAGGCTTCAAGAATAGTCAGATGTATAGCTTGGTACCACAGTTATAGCCCCAGCCCTATAATATCTTTTAATAGTTAATCTTAGCTACAAAGTATACTAATTATCTTCCTAATGTTATTTAGAATATATATATATATATGTTTGTATTTAAAGGTTTATTTATTTTTATATATACTAGTATTTTGCCCGTACGTATGTCTAAGTGGGGGTACCAGATCCCCAGGGTTATAGACAGTTGTGAGCTCCCATGTAGGTGCTGGGAACTGAACACAGCAGGGTTGCTAAGGACATAGTCTTTCTCAGGACATGTTTTGTGAAAGGGAAGTATGAAGGCTTATGAAATGACCATAACTGTCACAATGAGCAGTTACCAAGGAGCAAGTCTCAGCCTCATGTGGCTTCTGAGCACTTAAGTATGGCAGCGTGACTGGGGAGCCAGCCTTGCATTCCACCCCAGCTTCATTAGCTCATACTTGAGTAGTCACAGTAGACTAGGAAGTCACAGAATTAGTCACCGCACTTCACGCCAATACAACAGAGACACCATGCTGTGGTAGAACTTAGGCCTCCTTAGTGAAATTGGTGTGCAGTTCAGCTTAGCATCTGGTAGCACACAGGGGATTGGCCTGGCTGGAATCCTTTGAAGTTGCTGAGATGGAAACACAAACTGCCCTGTTGACAGGGCGTGGCTGAGAAACCACAAAAGCTGTGCAGATGACATCGGTTGCCGTGAGAAGCAACGGGACTGCTGGACATGGCAAGAAATCTTGTGGACCCTCAAGACTGCCAAGGATTACGAGATGATGTGATATATAAACCAGAGAGTTCCACACACCTCTCTCTTTCTTCTGCCCTCAGTGACTGAGAAGTCACACTGGAGAAGTGCACAGCAAGGTATGACATTCTCAAGCCATTAGGCCATAATGGTCATAAACTGAAAGGTGGAGTCCGAGAGAGAAAGACTTTATTGCAAGTTAGCCCGAGTAAGATCCTTTGCCGTAATTCAGCCTATTAAGGCTGTCTTAAGGCTGGCAGCAAAGCGAGTGGAGTTCGGAAGCCACTTGGAGAAGCTTTATGCTGTGAAGCCTATGGAAAAAGCAGGCCTCAGTTTGGTGGTTGGAATATACTGACTTTATAAACTGGCCACAATTTGGTGGTTGAAATAAATTGGCCTGGCAAAGTAAGGCCCAACGGACTGAAAGATACTACCTGCTGGGACTGCCATAAACCAAGTCACCCTGCACAGACCTATGCTAAGAATATTAATATCCTTTTAAGTAAGTTAAAATAGTGTTAGTTAGGTGTTTTTAGATAGATTATAGGTTTTAAATAATAGAATATAGTTGTTTTATAGATATTTGCTAAATATAAGTGTTATAAATAAAAATTTTGTTATACCATGCTGTAGATACAATATGACTTTTTAAAGTTGTCAAAATGACAACTTTTTCAGATGCTCAGAATTCTTAATTACATTGGCTCTTGGGATAAAAACACAGGCCAATGAAAGGAAAAGTGATCTTGATTCATCTGCCAAACCATGACTTGCACGGTCACAGGCAGTGGTTGGACAGCCCCCTGCTAATGGCTACAACTTCTAAACATACCTCCATAATCATACTGGCCAGAGTAATAATTTGCATAGTAATCACTCTGACTGCTCCATCCACTCTTAGAATTATAATATGCTTCAGGATATCCTTGCCTGAAAAAAAAAAAAAAAAGAGCTGTTAAACACAGTATCTGTTTCTTAAAGTGTAGTGAGAAATTAGCCATGGAAAATTCAATCAGATCACAAACAGAAACAAAAATGAGACTATGGAAGTCTTCATCATGTAGCTACCTAAAATTGAGCTCAAGATGATTGCTGGAATGCGTTCAGCAAGAGAACTGAACTTCTTGTGTCTCAGTACTGAACCCTAACAAGTTCTTATGTCATGCTGAGCAGGAACAAGAAGCACTAAGCCCTAGCCGGGCAGTGGTGGCACACGCCTTTAATCCCAGCACTCGGGAGGCAGAGGCAGGCGGATCACTGTGAGATCGAGGCCAGCCTGGTCCACAAAGTGAGTCCAGGACAGCCAGGGCTGTTACACAGAGAAACCCTGTCTCGAAAAACCAAAAAAAAAAAAAAGAAGCATTAAGCCCAAACCTACCTAAAATTCCTACTGCTTTTTCTTTTCTTTTTTTTTTTTTGCTTTGTTTTGTTTTTGAGACAAGGTCTCACTGTGCAGCTTAGGCTGGCTTAAACCCATGACAATCCTTCTGCCTACGTCTCCACAGTGATGGGATTCAAGATGTGAGCCATAAGAAAATGGCTCCCCTTAGGAAAGGTCACTCACTAGCTGTGTGTGTTCATCGTGGACCTGGAGTAGTGGATCTTAAGGTGGGCCAGGGCCAGGGCCAGGACCAAGGCCAAAAGATCAATAAAGAATTAGCTTCTTCTATGCCCAATAAACTGAGCCATGACCCTAACTCATAACAGAGAGGGTAAGATTTACTAAAAAAAAGAGTGTGTAAGTGCTTCTGGAACCCTCAGGATTGTCAAAAGCACTAAGCTTTCAGGAAACTGCTCAGCTGAGCTTGGCTGTTTGGCTAGCAAAGAATCTGCACACCCAGCTGCCCAGCCACAGGAACACCACCAACCTGGCCTCAAGATTCCATTCAGGCTGGTCACTCTAGACCTTCATCTGTATGGCAGTGGCTCCAGAAAAATACATTGACATAGAGCGAGATCAAGAGCATCCCACTACCTTAACTGTTCTCACCAACCGACCTGCATACAGTTCAAGAAGGACACAAACAAGAGAAATGTGTCCCACTTCAAGAAGGTCCTACAGTGATGTTACCTCCCTAACACTGAGTATCACATCAACATTGAATGTCCACACACACGGACACAGAGACAAGACAATAGACATTCCTGCAGGCTGTGACAAGTGAAAGCTGAAGATACTCAGAGGACCCGAAGAGTTGAAGAGAAAGCTGTAGTCATAGTGACAAATCACAATAATGGTAACTTGACCTCGACTGAGGCTCTGTCATAGTCACTCTTGGAAGTTAATTCATAAATTAAGCTATAGGAAGACATGTGGAATGCAAACTGACACAGTGGGAAGACACACCCTGGCTCTGGCTCCAGTGTTCTCTCCCTTCTGCACTCCAGCAGACAGATCCACATGCCCCTTGCCTTCTCACAGATTTTGAATCAGAAACCTGAGTTGTATGAGTCCAAATGCTACTTCCCATCTAAGATTCCCCCCAAATTTCCCACAATCAAGTGTATGTCTGTCTCTTAGTCTCTGCCTGTCTCTCTCTCTCTCTCACGTGTGTGTTCATGTGCTCAAGTATGTGTATTAAGGAATAAACCAGATCCTCTAGACCTCCCAGGCAGGTACTCTAGGATTCACCTAAGGCTCAGTATTGCTATGTTTCGTAAAGACCCAGAATGATCAGCTATGCATGCCTGTACGCGGTTCAGGGTGTACCTCTGGAACAAGATACATTAGGGCTAGCTCAATGAACAATGGTTCACACTCAAAGCAGTCCGTCTTCAGACAAGTTACCAAATACTTCCAAGAGTCTGCCTACAGGAAATTCTGAAAGCAAGCGCACATATAACCTTAGCAGCTGAGAGTTGCTAAGCAAAAGAATGACACATCCTTATAGCAAAGCCAGCTACCATGAGTACCTACTCCTGGGCTTGACTAAGCAGAACAACTGCAGGAACTAAGGCAGCAGAGTCCACAGTGACCAAGGCCCACACCCCACTATTTTGCACAATGTAGTCAAGGGCCTGGAGAGGACATAAGATCAAAAGCAGGCTCTGGGCAACTGAGAATGCAGATGGAACTTTGACCTGGCTCACAGACCTACTCAAAGGGCACCGTGCCAGGATTCTTTCCAAATCTCTCCTCTATGACTACAAAACAGAGGCATGGATAGCTAGTACAGGAGACATGCAGGCTAGGGGTAGGGGGAGCTTTCAGCAAACTGGGAAGAGCCAGGCACAGAACACAGCTTTTCGTCCCTGTATTAGAGTTCATGTGATGGACCTATGAATCATGCCAGCTCTGTGATCAGGTTCTCAAGACTTTGAAAACATCTTTAACAGTCTAAGAGCTAATCACACTCACCACTAAATTACCAGCAGAACGGGTACACCTGTGACAGGAACAACCATCCATTTACTGCAAAGAGGCCACTTCTGTGTGGCCTTACATAGGGTCTGGGCTGGCCAAGGGTTGGGGACAAATGCTAAGCTACAATTCTGCTAGGATTGCATGTGGCAGTATCCTTAGTTCCTGTCTGCTCATGCTGACAAAATGGGTTTGTAGAATTCTCAGTTTAAGAATTATTCTCATCACTAAGTTACCATCATAACCAGCAATACAAACTATGAGATTAAAGCAGCTGCATGGGCCGCAGCTCCCACCTGGGAGTGAGCTGGTCAGAATAATGACTTGCACGGGAGCTGGGCCGCTCAGGCTCCGGATAGCGGTGGTTCTCGGCATAAGCAGATGCTGAGCTGTCATAGGGCCTGTATCGAGGGTCATACAGGCCATACATATCCTGTGGAAAGAAGTGTTGGGCATTGTTAGACCCCATGAAGAGCAGACAGTGAGTGGCCAGGACTAGCTCTAAGTGGTCTAGATGCCCACTGTCCAAGAGCAATATTACGGGTAGGATTCTCTCATGAAAACAAAGACTAAAGTACAATCCACCTCAACAGGCAGCCAGAAGACTCTCCAAAGGCCTCCAGGGCAATCTTCCTCCTGAGTCTTAAACATGGAGATGATATCATCTGAACAACATAAATGTACACCAGCCACCACCTCAGTAAAGCAACAAGACTAGGGATCCATGTGGATGAACCCTGAAACTACTGGTTTTAAAAGTCTCACAAAGACAGATCTCATTGTTTGTTGTTTTTTACTTTAGGGGGATGTTTTTGTTGGTTTTTTGATTGTTGTTGTTTTGAGACAGAATCTCACACTTAGCCTAAACTGGCCTGAAACTCACTACACAGCCCACACTGGCCTCAAACTTATAGAATCTACCTTTATCAGCCTCCCCAGTCTTAGAATTACCACCATACCTGGCTTTAAAAAATCGACTTATTCTGATGAGGATTTCAAGCTCATTGTAACAAAACCATGGCCTCTGCCCCCATCTCTGAAAAAAGGCCTTATAGGACATGTGGGGCTCTGAAGAGAAATGAAGTGATACAGGCTTGAGTCAGAGCTTATCCCTCCATGTGCAAAAAATCCTCAGCTCTGCCATCAACTGACAGGTAACATGAAATCATGGGAAATGGTTCTTCTGACCACTGAGGACCACAGCAATAAGGAGGCACGGATGCACATGCACAGAAGAGCTGTGAGGCTTGGGATCCCAAGGAACCTGTAGCCCATCTGTGGCTCCACCCACTCTGAAGGCCAAGATCAGGCCACAAAGCTGAACTGCCTACACAGAAATAATGGCTATGGCTCCTCCTTCTAATATCTAGCATTTACTAGTCTTCAGGGCAGATATGTAACTGCTCACACATGTACCTGATGGCACACCAAGCTGCAAGGAGGCACAGGCCTATGGCCACGGCAGCTCTGGCCTAGCTGCTACAACCCTGTTCCAAGCTTCCTTCTGACCCATCTTCCTGTATCATGACAGTGCCAACTGTTCTTAGGCCACACAAGAATTCAGCACCACCTGGCCCCAAACACCGGAGGACTTGGGTCTTTCACCTTTCAGAAACACAATCCACCAAAGTCGAGTACTGATGAACCTGGGCCAGAGGTAAGGAAAAGCTAAAAGTGATCAAGCATGTCCACAGACAACACCATTTCAAACTACTGCAGGATCAAGCAGAACGTAAACAGCAGATGTTTGTGAGCTCTGCACCACACCAGGAGGAGGCAGGAAAAAACTCGGAAAGCCAGGTCACTGCTATGCTCCTGAGAGGCTTATGGTCCCTCACCTCTTTTCATTACTGCACACCTTCTCCCTCAAATATTTTATTCTCAAGGAAGGATATAAAGGATTCCTAGAGTTACTCCTATCATTGATGCCATGAGTTGTTTTTGTTATTAAAATCATATGAAAGGTGCTACCAAAATGACTGACCGGAGTTTGATCCTTGGAACTCATATGGTGGAAGGAAAAAACCAACTCCTGAAAGTTGTCTTCTGATTTCCTCATGTGTAATGTTGCATGTGTGTGCCTACACGCAAATATACACACATACTTATGTGACAAATGTTTTAAAATATATAAAAGCTGGATATGGTGGCACACGCTGGTAACTCCAGCACTCAGGAGGTGGAGGCATGAGTATAAGGACCTCAGAGTCACCCTTAGATACATATGAGGCTAATGAGGGCTAAATAAGGCCTCCAAAACCAAAACCACCTCATACAGAACTGAGGCATGGTGAAACCTGCTGAGGGCTGAGGCAGAAGGATTTTAAGTTCACAGCTAACTTGACCGGCATAGTGACACCCTGTCTCAAAGCACAAACAGAAATTACACAATCTACCAAAGGTAATCTACTCCCTAAAGCGGTCAGCACAGCACTGTAACTGCAGCAAGCCCATGGATACTCTTAGAAACATGGCACTCTTTTTGTCAATCAGATGTTGGATTACATAAAAATTGCACCGCTAATACAAGCAATTCAACATGCTACATCTGACAGGACCCTCTGAAAGATCCTCATTGGAGGACAGGGAAGACTTTTTTCAGGGCACTACATAGGTCTGAAGACAGGTCAGTCCTGTCTTTCCTCAAAGAAACAGCATAGAAGGAGAAAAGGGGGGCAGAGTGAGGAAAGAAAGATGGTTAAACATCAGTGCTCTTACCTGGTAGTATAGGGAGGCCGTCCCAGGATCTGACGGGTACGGTGAAGGGTACTGAGACTGATAGGCGTCATACAGGGGCCTATAATAGTAGTAGGATGCCAAGTCTTGAGGTGCTAGGCCAAAAGCATTGGGAGGTGGTGGATGTAGCCAGGGCTGCTCTGATCGCATAGCTGCCTGGCTGGAGTTGGTAGATGTAACCGATGCACTGGAGGACTGTGGTGGCTGAGGCAGCGACTGCTGGCCCATGTTGACTGGAGCCGGACTTGCTGGTGGCTGGGACAAGCTTTCAGACTGTCCTTGTGTGGGTGGGCTTTCTGGATTTGAAGGCTCTGAACATGCTGCCTGGGGAACATGTTGGGGAGAATTCTGTGGCCGAGGAGGCACCAGCTCTGGCTGGGCTCTTCCTAGACTACACTGGTCCTGGGCATCTTTTGTTACCTGCTGGTAGAAATGATCCTGGTTATGCAGCCCAGGCCCAGATTGTCTGGGATGATTGGCAAGAGCCTGTTGAGAAGCTGGGCCATCTGAATGAGATGGGCTATACATTCTCACAGGATTTTCCAAAGTTCTATTTAATGTGAAGTCTAGCGCACCAACAGCTTCCTCCTGGTTACTAGAATGATTTGCCTTATTACTGTTAGGTACAACAGTACTGTTGGCAGGTGGAACTAGCATCATACTTGTACTTCCAGCAGGACTATTAAATTCTGAAGGACCCTTTTCTGCATTAGGATTCTGACTTTTAGGAAATGAGTTCTTTGGGATTGGAGGGGATAGCTGTTGAACCAACAAACTGGCAGGCTGGTTAGCAATCATTTCAGAAGACCCAGAGCCTCGAGGGACACAACTCTGTGTGACACTGCTAGATAAGCCAATGACAGTACTGGTTGGAATTCCAGACATAACAGCATGTTCTTCAGGATCACCACCAAGAGCTCGGTTGTTGCTCACTATGGATTTCTCGCCCCCCACATCTCCCCAGGACTGATTCTTCTCATTAGGATTCAGTAAGGACACAGAGAAATTAATGGGCTGAGCCAAATTATAGCTTTGATCAGGCTGGGCAATCAGGACAGGTTGATTGTGCAAAGATTCAGTGGGTGGCGAGGACAGCAAACTTGCATAACCAGAACTTGCCTGCAACGGAAGGGCCTCCTCTTCTACCTTGGGAGGGTTCTCAAGGTTCTCAGAAGCACCAGGTGGGTCCTGGTTCTGCAAGGGAGGCATAGACCCTGGCTTCTGTAACTGCTGTCCAGTCATTCCCTTTTCTGGATGATGTACAACCTCTGAAGGTTTTGGTTTTACAGGGACATAAAGTGCAGGGGCAGCAGGGGCTAGAAGGACATTGCCACCAAAATCTGGCAGCTCATTTTGTGCCCACAGAGTTGTTGCTGGGCTCTCACACTTCACAGGCCCCTGAGTCCTGGCTGAGGGCCTCCTCTCAGGCACTGGACGAACAGTATCCAATGGTGGCCCTGCTGTGTGTGAAACCAGGTGTCCTGTCTCCACGGTGGTGCTAAGAGGGAGAAGGCAGCCCTGAGGTGCACATAGGGTCTCCATGTTGTCTGGTGGCTGTTCCAGGTTCCCTGGGGTGGCATCAGATGGTACAACAGCTGCCCTGCGCTTCTTCTGGCAGTCCTGGGACCCTCTCACTTCAACCACCATGTTGGCACGATCTGCTTCAACTGGCTTCACTCCAACTAAGTGGGATTTAACTGGTTCAAAAGAACTATTTGCACTTGTTTGGAACACTCCTGTAGGTTTTGGAGGGCTTGGGGTTGAAGGCTGGGACAGGTTGCTGCAGTAATTTTGGCTCCCAGTCACTTCAACTGTTTCACCTCCAACAGGAGAAGAATCAATTTGCTTAAAAAAACTCCCTGATGTATCATCTTCAAGTTTTCCGACTTCTTGTTGAATGAATGTGCCCACCAATTCCTGGGGTCTGGCTGATCCAGGAGGACTTTGGTGGCTCTGAGTGCTGTAGCTGGATGACACACTGTCACGTCGTGTAGGGTGCAGTGGTACATCAGGGGCCTCAAGATTTAGGACCCCACCTCTGGGGAGGCCCACAGTAACAGGCCTGGAAGCAGCTGGCCCAGGAAAGGGCCCATATCGGAACTGATCACTCAGAGAAAAGGGATCCACATTCAGGATCTCACGTGGCAAAACTTCTTGATTCTGAACAAATTCTAAGTTCTCGACATTCTCACACTGTGGGCCACTAGCACAGTAGGTCCCAGCACCCGAAGTATCACTAGCAGGGGTCATAGTGGTCTGTTTGTCAAGCTGGATGCCCATAGACTGAGAAAAAAAAGGTTGTATATCTCCTTCCTGAGCAGCCTCACTGCTAGGGCCTTTGAGGAAGGTCTGGTGGACACCACTGGCTCCATGTGCAGGTGGCGGTGGGTGGCCTGGTCTGGAGGTAGAAGAGAAGCCATCCAAGTCCAATCTGTCACCAAGGCCTGCTTTTTCAGATGAGAGATTCTCCTCGTTTTCTGTCTCCTCCCGTTGAAAAAGCACTGAGAGAGCCCCAGAGGCTGCTTCTTGCAGGGCATGGTTAGTTGCAGCCTCTGGGGGACAGCACATCTGGTTTTCAGGGCTATTTCCCTGAGTGAAGGGACTCACATGGGCAGGGTCTGGCAGATGTTCTTTACTCACTCCTGGATTCTGCCTGAACTCTGGGCTTGCCCATATAGTCCCAATGGAATTCTGCTCAAAAGTATGGGTAGGGGTGAAGCTACTCAGTGAGTAATTTTTACTTTGCTGGTGGACTGTCTCATTCCCTTCACCACTGGCCAAGGACGCTGGAGTAGACATTAGCAGGACATGGGGCTCATGGCCAGGTCCCTGGTGTAGACTAGATGGAGAGGGAAAATGGGGCAAGCTGGCAGCCTGGGACCTCATGTTCTGAATAGGTCCCTCCAAGCAGGGTGAGTAGTGCTGATAGGAGGGCTGAGGGCCTCCCTGTACTGGCCCCCACTGACCTGACATCTGTGGCTGAGGGAAGAAAGGAGATGCTTGGGCCACAGCACCTTCATGAAGGTTGTGCCTATTCATGGGTTGGTCAAGCCCAGACCCACTGTCATTCAGATGGCTCCCATGAGGCTGCTCAGGACCCACTCCTGGAATGTAGTGAGGTGGACGTGGCAGCATCTGGACTTCAGGTCCTAAGCTGAAACCAACCTCAGCACTCCTGTTCACCTCCAGCCCAGGCAGTGAAGAAGGGGTAGATGCAGGAGGAAATGGACTAGTATCTGCTCTAGGCTGTGAAAGAGCTCCTGACAGAGGCTCATGAAGTCCTGTGGAGCTATCCCCAACATTTGTGGAAGGCACAGGCAAACCAGGCCACTGAGAAAAAACAGAGAGGGCCGGGCCAGGCAAATTGGGCAGGCTGCTTTTGGATGAACTGCCTACTGGTGTGTTTTGAAGAGTCTGTCTATTAAAAGCAAATGGATCCGTTACTGGTTGCAATGGGTGTGTTATGGGAGCCACTGGTGCATTATTACTGGCTGGCTTCCTGTAAGGGCTGTTGACCCAAAACATGCTCCGAGGATTCCCAGCTGGGGGTGGTCCAGCCACACCAGATGGGACTCCCTGAGGTGGTGACTGCATGATGGAGGCGTTCACTCAAGGAGATGTTGCTTATAGAGGAGTCAGGCTGAAGTTTTTCTTTAATTTGTGCTAAAAAAGAAAACAAGAACATAAAGCCTATAGATTCACAGTCCTGGCTGCAATCAATAAAACTATGAAAATTTAAAAAAAGATTAAAGCCGGGCAGTGGTGGCGCACACCTTTAATCCCAGCACTTGGGAGGCAGAGGCAGGCGGATCACTGTGAGTTCGAGGCCAGCCTGGTCTACAAAGTGAGTCCAGGACAGCCAAGGATACACAGAGAAACCCTGTCTCGAAAAACCAAAAAAAAAAAAAAACAAAAAACAAAATAAAAAAAGATTAAATGTGATTTCAAATAACCTAAATACCAAGGACTCCACCTCTCCACATCCCTAGCCCCCACCATTGTCAGTGACAAGAAACAACCTTACTCCCAGTCTGATAGACTACCAGATATTCCTTAGTCCTTGACATTTCTCTTAGCTGCCACTACCACATCCCAAAAGGGACAACTCCACAATTAAGAAAGAAACATGCAGCTGGGCGTGGTGGCCCACACCTTTAATCCCAGCACTCAGGGAGGCAGAGGCAGGTGGATCTCTGTGAGTTCAAGGCCAGCCTGGTCTACAAAGTGAGTCCAGGACAGTCAAGGATACACAGAGAAACCCTGTCTCGAAAAAAAAACCAAAAGAGAGAGAGAGATGCATATCATGCTTTTTGTAATGTTAATTTTAAGTCTAGGACAGAATCCTTTACTCTTCCTAAAACAGTTATAAAGTTACGTTTACCCCATCAAGTGAAATATGTAGAGATGTCCTTGGGAAAACAGTGAAACAAAGTTGCCTCTGATCATTAACGTTGTAACAAGGCTGGACTAAAAATCTCAAGAAAATTTACTGCAGCTTTACTGGACTCACATTTCCAACAGGCAGAACCCAACAAACCTCAGGAAAAAAAAAAGGAGGGGGGCAAGATCATCACCATCGCTTTTTCCTTTTGAACAAGGCACAATTCAAGTGTGGCACCTTGAAAGTCCTTTTGTGTCAGTCCTTCTTCCTGGTACCACCCACAAGAAGAAATTTGTTTAGCTAATCCACAGAAAAATAAAGCAAAGGCAGTATAATTCACAGATGTACATTTTGTTTTGGAGATCTTTCTGATACTCAGATTTTTAAAAATCCAAAAAACCATATGTATTTTAAGTAAAGCAATTTACAAAAGGTCTTTAATCCCTACCTAAATGTTAGTTCTATTAATCTATTAACTCAGTTCCATTACTGTCCACATACACTCTTTTGTATGTCAACAGAGGACCCTATCCAACTGACTAGCACCTGGATATGGACTACAATGAAACTTCAATTAGAAGCAATGCCAAGAGTTCATTAAGGTCTAAGTTGTCATTTTAGGTAAGAAAGAACATTGCTGTTTCACTTTACATGAACCAAAAGTAGGAGAGTTGCTGCTCCACCCCCTACTTATCTGACCAGTGGCACAGCTACCACAGACACAATAACATGGATCTAGACCTTGCCTGGGCAGCACAAAAGTCAGCTGAGGCTATCATTCACCTCAAGAATTTTAAACACTGCAAACAATTAAAAATAAACAAACAAGCAAAAACTAAACTAAAAATACAATATACTATACAGGGCTGATGCATCAGGTGTCAACAGGTTGGGTATCCATTGAGCAGATTGAGGCAACTACCTCTCTCTACAACTAGTTTCTACATTTACAGAATGAGAGAGTAAGATTTTTTTCCCCTAAAGTTTCTTCTGAATTACTTTTTTTTTTTTTTTGGTTCTTCGAGACAGGGTTTCTCTGTATAACAGCTCGAGCTGTCTTGGACTCGCTTTGTAGACCAGGCTGGCCTCGAACTCACAGAGATCAGCCTGCCTCTGCCTCCAAAGTGCTGGGATTAAAGGCGTGCCCACCACCGCCCGGCCCTGAATTTACTCTTAACAAGATTTTACTCATAGATTCTTCTTTCAAGGGCCTAATCCCTATTGCTGTACCAGAATCTAAATTGCCTAAATTTTTTTTTTTTTTTTTTTTGGTTTTTCGAGACAGGGTTTCTCTGAATATCTCTGGCTGTCCTGGACTCGCTTTGTAGACCAGGCTGGCCTCGAACTCACAAAGATCCGCCTGCCTCTGCCTCCCAAGTGCTGGGACTAAAGGCGTGCGCCACCACCGCCCGGCTAAATTGCCTAAATTTATACTTGTTATTTTGTTTGTAGAAACTTGAAATTATTTTCTCAACTGTAATGGACTAAGTAAGATCTGTTTTATGAGCTAACACTACCACCTACAAAGAAAACCCACAGCTCCCATGACCAGCAGTTTCTGCATTATGCCTGTTTCTGGTGAAACATTCTTGTGACTTGAACATCATTCTTTTAATTTTCCTTACTCGCCAACAGAAACTGCATTTATCTCAGGATTACAGACACTTTTATTCTGTTCAGCCAGATACCTATTTTTCAAAAACGCACCTGTTTCAGAGAGACCTACTGATCTCAGAGATATATTATGCATAAACCCAGCTCTGCAGCTCTACTACCTCTTACCTACATACGTACTTACACAAGACATTTTAAGTATGACTCTGTGACTGAGGTATTTAAAACGTCCCCCCTCCTCTCACTGCCACTGACTTAACAGCTGTAAATTGGAAACCACAGGAGCACCCAAAAACATTAGTGAGCTCCACTCTGCCAACAATCTTCCCCATGGTGACTGCTAGTGATAGCTTATCAGATAGACAAGATAAACAGCTCTCTTCTTAGTCAAACTATGAACCAGAACCCTTTAAATTTTGAAGACATCCACAGAAGAGAACATACACTGTGTGAGGAAGACATATGAGGACATTCATAAATGTTCACAAAAGCAAGACAGGATGTCAAAATCTGCACAGTATATCTCAATGGAAAATTCTAAGGGCAACTTGGAGATTCACTCAGGTATATACCACCAGGAGTAAAGACTCACAAGAAGAAGAATCAATTCCTACTCTACCTCTTAACTCATCTGCAAAACCCGAGCACTGCACCCCTAGGAAAGGGTATGTGAACAAAAAGTGCAAGGAGGCTGTTCTGTGCTGCAACTGCAAAAGGACCCGAAGGGACAGTAATCTGTGCCACATTCAGAATGGAAAGGAAATCTCCACCAATGCACGACCACTGTATGAGCAACTTAAAAAGACATGTGTAAGTAAGCAAAGCGGCCAGAGTTGATGTACAGGACTTAGTGCCTGTCGCTCCACAGCCATGCCGACATTCTTCTACACCTTGGTAGAAAACAATCCACGACCTCCTTTGCGACATTCTGCTCCGCCGGCCAAGGGATTACAAATCAATGCTGCTAATCCCTGGTTCAAATGAAAATGTGTCCCATCATCAGCTCTGCGGAGGAAGTCTTCGAGCCAACGAAAATCAAGCATCTTCAGAACCCTGCAAAAGTCAGGCTCGGCAATATCCTGCGCCTTCGTTCGTTTTAAAGAAGTTGCAGGTTTCCTCTGAGGCGTCACTGTCTGGCCATGTTAACACACCTTCCTCAGCGCCCGACCAGTTCCTGCAGCCCAGACCCGGCATCGGCCTCCCCTCAGGCCCAGGAACCGAAAGCCCCACCCCCCCGACAGCCCACCAAGGCGACGCGGCCCGAAGACTGCCCGGTGTCTCAGCACCAGGCGACCGGATACTGCCGTTCTCCCCAGGCCTGACGGCGTCTCTAGAGATGCGCTCGCCACTCCGGGTTAGGCCCGATGCTCACTGCGCCTGCCAAGCCTCCACAGCCTCGCCCACCCGCGGGATCTGCCGTGCTAAACACACTCAGCCCTCACCCGCGCAGCTGTGGTTGGCCTCTTAGGCGCCGCGAACTGAAACCCTGCCGGCGGCCGCAGCGGCAATAGAGGGAACTAGAGCGTACTCAACAGCAGCAGCAGCCATCTTGGCACATCCGGCTCCAGTCG
The DNA here is from genome assembly GCA_907164525.1 of Lophiomys imhausi. NCBI lineage: Eukaryota > Metazoa > Chordata > Mammalia > Rodentia > Muridae > Lophiomys > Lophiomys imhausi. The sequence goes on along the minus strand of CAJQZJ010031933.1, from coordinate 8,812,366 downwards.
CCGCCGCCGACGTGTCCGACGGCTACGTCAGCGCGCGCCCCGCCCCTGAATGGCCCCGCCTCTCGCCTTAGTCCAGTCTTTCGCAGCCTCATCCCTTGCCCCGCCCCCATTGACCTGCCCCCTTGGCAGCGGTCCATACTTGTCTTCAGCGCCTCAATTTACCACGCCCCCTCTTGGTTCCGCTCCCTCTATCGTCCAGTTTTCACCGCTTCGTCATTTTGTCCCGCCCCTTGCCCCGCCCCTTCTTTAGCGCCCCATTTCCGTCATGCCCCTTTTGACTCCGCCCCTCGCCTTCGTCCAATCTTTCGCCGCCCCATCCCTTCGTCCCACCTCCCCAGGTCCCGCCCCTCCTGCGTCAGTTCTTTACAGCCCCACTCCTATGGCCCCGCCCCTCACCCACAAACCGGGTCAAGAGCGCGGGCCCCGCCTCCCGACGTCGCCCTGGTTACGCCGGTTCTGTGTTGCACTCCTCCTGCTTTAGGATTTGACGAGACAGGATTCTTCAATCGAGAACCTCCAGGGAGGAACAGTTTTGAAAGACCGAAGCCAGCAGCTCCGCTGAGTCTACAGCCCTAGCGGGTCCTGGCGCCCGCCCCCTCCCCATTTTTCCGTTGGATTCCCCTGGACGCTGGCGGGGCAACTGTGCGTGCGCCACCCTGCTCTTTGGAGCGGGCCGGCGGTGGTCTTCGGCGGGCTGGACATGCGCAAGGCGGAGCCGCATCCGTTGCTTGGTTACGGCTTTCAGCTGCGGCTAGCCTGGTGCATTTCTCCCAGCTATAGGGAAACGCCTTACCTGGAGCTGGGCGGGAGCCTCACGCCGCCCCTAGCCTCTGCTAGAAAGGGGTCGGAGCCGGGCGGTCAGGCCTCTAACCTCCCTCACGACTCCTTCCGGTGGGGCGCGGCCTCAAACCCCTGGCTGAGCGCCGGACTTCTTAGACCAGGGACGTCAGCAGGTCAGGTTCGCGTCTGTCGGTGCAGAGGCTCTCCGGAAAAGGTGGGTGCTGTCATCCAGGAAGTGACCAGGCCTGTCCTCACCGTACTCCAGAGGGCGTGAAGGTGATGCGCCTCCGAGGCCGCCTGGTCAGTGGCGAACCCGGAGGCAGGAAAGGAGGAGGGAATGTGGTGGATCTGGCCAGCGCTCAGCCACGCAAGCAGAGCCGCGAGCGCTGAGGGCTAGTTTTCAGCTGGTCTGACGTGGCACTGTGGGTCACTCTGTAAAGCTAATATTTGTCTTTCAAGAGCCAGGTTCCCAATCTCTTTCAACACAAGAGAATACATTGTAGACTCAACCTACCTAAAAAGAAGCAGCAGCCCAGCCTTAGGATGGCTAGAGCTACATAGGCTTTGTCTCAAAAAAAAAAAAAAAACAGTCTTAAATAATAAAATGGAAGGTCTCCACCCTCAGATCCCCCCAAGGGTTAGAGAGGCAGCCGGGCTGGCTCGTATCTCTAACTTCCTGTCTTAAGGTAGAGACAGGACTCACTGCCTGTAGACAAGCAGGTGTCATGCAGCCAAGCTAATCTGGCCTCTGAGTGACAGAGACTCCAGTTTAAGGCCCAGTCTGCACCTACATACTCTGCTTTGTTGACTCTAACCTCTCTGGGTGTTAGGAGAGCCACTGAGCAGTCTGAGGACTGGAATAGGGTAGTTTAATGCATTTGCTGAGGCAACAGGCACAAACTGGGACTGCCTGGGAGGGCAGTACACATGGTGACTTCTGTGTCTAGGGGTGCCCCCACCGTCACCATGGGTACTCCTGGTTATGCCCCCTTCCCTTTGTCCGGGGACTCCTCATCCACTTGGAAGTTGGACCCAGTGTCTCCAGCCCCCTCAGTCAGATGGAGTCAGCATCTGGTACAAAGGTGTCACAGCCTAGCCTGCACTGCACAGCACACAGTACTTCATGCATGCAGGCCATGTCAGGAAGTTCTCACCCTTTCAGACACTGTGACCATCACTTGGGAGACATTATATTCTCTGTACCTCCACCCAGTCAGCCTCTCCCAGTAGCTGCACTGTCTGGTGTGGTGGCCCCTGGATGATGACAGACAGCCACTTCACACTGAACTGGGCTGTGGACCCTAGATAGGTAGCAGTTCACAGTGACTCATTGGTGAGTGTTTATTGAATGTTGAAACTGCGGTATTTTGAGTATGTTGGATTGAATAAAACCCTTTATTTAGAGGCTGGAGAACTGGCTCAGAGGTTAAGAGCACTGGCTGCTCTTCCAGAGGTCCTGAGTTCAATTCCCAGCAACCACATGGTGGCTCACAACCATCTATAATGGGATTTGGTGCCCTCTTCTGACCTGCAGGTATACATTCAGACAGAACACTGCATACATAATAAATAAATAAAATCTTTAAAAAAACCCTTTATTTAAAAAATTGTGTTTTTTTTTCTTTAATGTAACTAGGAAATATAAAATTCCACATATAGCTGGCAGTACATTCCTCCTGGACAGTGTTAGCCTAAATGGTATGTACTTGACATCCCTAGTCTAGGGCTTGTAGCATCCTTTCTGACACTGAGAAGCCAGGGGCAGGCCTCTGAGGAGTGCTAAAGGAAGAGGTAGCAGTGTTGGTCAAGAGAGGGTAACCCTTGGCCTCAAGCCTCTGTCCCTCACACCTGCTAGGTTTAGTCCTAACATCAGGTGTTCTTGGTGGTGTGGGCCTGCTGTGTGTGGTACTGTGCTCAACCCCTGACACACCCTCAGCATGGACATGGAACCTGGAGAGGAGAGAGTCAGTATCCAGGAGCCAGGGCTCCTAAGTAGTCCCAGCCAAGAACATGTTAGAGCTACAGGGTAGAATGAGCTGATTGGGGGGGTGGGGGGTCCCTAGAGGAAAAGAAGGTGATGATGTGGTGAGTTTAGTGTTAGGATATATAGCATAGGGAACTTGGAATAAAGCTGGACTTTAAAAGACTTACTTCCGAAGTGACATGTCCTTGGGAACTCGCCAAGGACCAGGACCTCTTTGATCTTAGGGCTAGGGGCAGAACATGCCCCCTGAGGTGCCCACCATCTGGAGGTCTGCTGTCATTTCACAGCTCTCTGTGAAAAGCATCTGAATGACATGCCCTGAGGCTCCTGCCCACATCTGCGGTACCGCCTGTGAATTCACACCCCTCCGAAAAAGCTTTTTTTTTTTGAAAAAGTCTGAGCCCAGGGATATAACTTGAAAAGTGCACGAAAGCTTCTGCCAACAGGTGAAGATATTTAAGGCAGGATTCACGTGGAGGGCTGGCTCTCTCTCCTGTTCCTGGCTCACTCAACATTTTCCTCAACCGGCAGAACCTCGACCGGCAGAAAAACATGCATCACAATCTCATCAGAAAGTTTCACCCTCTGATGTTGACCCATTTTGGGTCTGGAGAGGAGACGATTCTCCCTGGGGTTTGGGAGTGCTTAGATACAGAGCTCCCGGGACTTCCAGCGTTTGCAGGCCATAAGCATCTGAATAGGTGAGCTGCCTGGGAAACTTTCATATGTTAATTGGTTTTAAAGAGCGAAATTCAGTGACGTTAAGAGACTTTAAAACTGTAAAATTCCAGCACCCGGGAGGCAGAGGCAGGTGGATCTTTGTGAGTTCGAGGCCAGCGTGGTCTACAAAGTGAGTCCAGGACAGCCAAGGATACACAGAGAAACCCTGTCTCGAAAAAAAAAAAAAAAAAAAAAACCCAAAACTGTAAAATTGCCAGGCATGGTGGTGCATGCCCTTAATCCCAGCACTCAGGAGGCAGAGGCATGTGGATTTCTGTGAGTTCAAAGCCAACCTGGTCTACAAAGTGAGTCCAGGGCAGCCAAGGATACACAGAGAAACCCTGTCTCGAAAAAAAACCAAAAAAAAAAAACCCTAAAACTGTAAAATTGTAAGAAGACCAGCCATCTATCAGGACCCACACTCAGAGAAAAATATCCTTTTGAGAAACCTTAGGTTAATGTTAAATGCTTGTACTATAGGTACTAAGAAGTTTTGATGCTAGGTTTCAGAGTTAGGGTTTAGGTTTAGGATTTAGGAATTTTATGGACAAATGTTAGTTAATTGTTAAGTATTAATATATGTGTGATAAATAAAAATTTACTGTTACATGATGGACTGAGGAGGATTGGGAAGCAGAGACAGCTGTGATTTAGAGTTGTATGACATTTGCTTCTAGACCCTATAATGTATAGACTCCTACCAGTGTATCACACAGGCTGGCTACCATGTGACCAATGTGAGGAAAGATCCTTTCTTGAAGGTTAAGGCCCGGCCCCTGAGAGCAATGGTGGGCAGCATGAAAAGAGCCTCAGGCCAGCTTCGCTTTTCACATGCCTGTAGTACAAGGCTAGCTTGCAGATGGGGCTCCATACCCAGACAGTTGCACATTGGCAGTCCTGCCTTCCATCCATAGTGTCTTAGATTCTGGGTGCTCACTGTGAGTATAAACGAGGGCTAACCTGTGGACAGATGGTGCCAACCAGAGAAGCCTTGGGCACTGTGTTACTGTCCTTGGCTGCTGAGAATGGGGTCTGCAGTCCTCCTCCCCACAGGAGTGGACACACCAAAGAAGCCTTGGGCACTGTGTTACTGTCCTTGGCTGCTGAGAATGGGGTCTGCAATCCTCCTCCCCACAGGAATGGACACACCTTTGGGTGCCCACTTGGCTGGTGAAACAGATAAAATGGCTTGAGCAATTGTTGGATAGTTATGTCCAACTGTACTGCAAGATTCTAGAAACCAGAGATTCAAGAGTACTAAATACCTGCATTTTCTCACCTGTGAAAACATGCTAATCACAACCTGTCCTAGACTTTCTTTTTTTTTTTTTTTTTTGGTTTTTCGAGACAGGGTTTCTCTGAATATCTCTGGCTGTCCTGGACTCGCTTTGTAGACCAGGCTGGCCTCGAACTCACAAAGATCCGCCTGCCTCTGCCTCCCAAGTGCTGGGATTAAAGGCGTGCGCCACCACCGCCCGGCTACAACCTGTCCTAGACTTTCTTGAAGGTTTATGGAGCCTTCATTGTTGTGGGATATATGATCACACTGTGAACCCTGAGATTGTATTATTTACTGGAAAAACCTGTTTTTAGTTTTGCGCTCAGCCTTGGCGCACACCTTTAATCTAAGAGCTTTTTGCTTAAGTATCGTAAGTAGGATTAAATAAAGTCAACCATAGGTCAAGAGGTGGAACAAGCAACTAGTTGACAGTGAATGAACATAGGATTATTAAGAAAAAGAACATCGAGCCGGGCGTGGTGGCGCACGCCTTTAATCCCAGCACTTGGGAGGCAGAGGCAGGTGGATCTCTGTGAGTTCGAGGCCAGCCTGGTCTACAAAGCAAGTCCAGGACAGCCAGGGCTGTTACACAGAGAAACCCTGTCTCGAAAAAACAAAAACAAAAAAAAAAAAAGAAAAAGAACATCGAGAGGAAGTCAGGAAGACAGAGAGATGCACAGGAAGTTGAAGGGGATGTGCCAGAGGGGGTTGACTGAGGAGGAAGGTCAGCTGGGTGCTCTCTCTGCCTCTCTGAGCTACCATGCTTTCACAACAGCATCTGGCTCCTGAGTCTTTATTGGTAAACTTGAACGATTGAGATTTTGTTAAAAACAGCACATCATGGGTAACAAGGACTCAAAATCCAAGGAAGCGACTCCCAGGTCCCTTCCAGGTATTGTATATGTTAACTGCACTACTATCAGCTTTCTGGTTGGTCTTATGGCTTCACTTTCATGTCTCCAGAGTCCTGTTGTATGTCTTGGGGGCATTCTTAGATCACAGAGCCACCATATATGGTGATAAGCAGGTAATAGGAATGAAGTAGAAGACAGGAGGGAGATGTTGACATCACACTAACCCAGGGGTACAGACAGAGCGGGAAGGTCTCTCAGCTGTGCTGGGACCCTGGGAAGAGTAGGAAACCTCTTTCCCAGCACACATTCGAAGATGATGCAGAGCCCCTGCTGTACTCTAGGCACAGCTGGCTGGAATTGGAATAGATGGGCCACCCCTCTGTTCTGGAGGGGGTGTAGATGCTAGAAAGCTGCAGATGTGGAGCTCTTGTGAGGCATTTGTCAAAGCAGGGGCAGGAGCTCTTGGAGCTGAAGGGACAGTATGGGTAGAGTTTCTGTATCCCAAGGGAAGGGATCCCTGGGTGTGGCTCTGTAAGCCTGCCAAGGACTATTGGCCATGGGATATTTCAGCTCAGTTCAGCCTGCTCCAGAGGCGGTCTTGGGCATCCCAGGCAAGTGGTGGGACTTCTAGAGCAAATGTAGAGCCTAGATGAAGCCCTTGGACAGAGATTGAGCTTTCTGGCTACAAGCTTTCTTCTGACAGCACCAGCAAAGGAGCAAGGCTTGAATCTGAAAATGGGTGGACTCCCCGGAAGTCTAGATAGGGAAAGAACAAGGGCCTCAAGAAAGCCAGGGGGAGCTCCAGTGTACAAAGGGTGCTATGTGCCATACTGACTGTGGCCAGGGATCTGGAAGAGTGACCTGCCAAACCCCTCTTTCTCTCAGAGCATCCATTTCTGCTTTTGAAGTGATTGTACTGGGCAGCATGGCTAGACGGGTCACCTATATTCTTTCTAAGGGAGGCGACCTCTCTCTCTCTTGTGCATCTGGGAGTCACGTGACTCTGGCTCTAGTGAATGAACTTTAATGAACTGGATGCCTCTTTGAGCTTCAGTTTCCTTGTCTGCAACATGAATAATATCTTGGGATGGACACAAATGACATCTGAAGGAACTCCTGCTGGCCAGAGGAGCACTGGAGGAACACTGCCATCAGAGGGAGGCAGAGAGCTATTTACAAATCTGCCCAGCCATTGAGGGCTTCTTCCAGACCCTTCCTCACTTCAGTTAGGTGCAGGTGTTGTACACCCTGCCAACATCTCACACAGCAGCTCTCTCCGAGGGAAGTCTTTACTTCTGGACTCCCTGGAGGTGGTGGGCTTGCTGAAGATAGCATAAATCTTCCCTGAGTTGAGCATGTTGGAGATAGCGGATCTCTAAGCTCTGAAGTCAGAGACTCAATCCTCACCCTTGTGGGACCCAGTAGCATTGCTGTTAAGATAAAGCAAAGGACCTTGTTCTCTGTCATCCTTTCCACCCAGCCTGCTGTGGCTAAGATCAGTGACCTTTTTTCCTCCCCTTTTCCAGATTAAGAAGACTGGGTTGGTGGGGAATAAATAAGTAACTTAGGTCAGGCTTGTTTCTGAGTGCCAGAATGTCTAGCTCCAGTAGAAAGGTGTTTATCCTGTGCAGCGGACTCTCATGAGAAACACAGTAGTGTTCAACACAGAGTCATAGAAATAGAACGGACCTCACAAGCTTCGGAATTAAAAAACAAGCCAGTTGTGTGATGACATCAAACCCTGCACTTTGTTCTACACCCTCAGTGATGTGGGCACATGAAAGCCCAGCAGCACACACTCTAGGCCGCTGGAAACCTGGTATCCTCATCTCACCATGAGGATGGTGACCAGTGACTATATATGCAGGGCTTGACTGCTAAGGAATGCTCTTAAAATCCATGGTGATGACAACAGCCATGTTGTTTCTGGGTCCTTACCATGCTCAAGAGTGTCAGTTCTATGTTGATGGCCGAACCATCCACACACAGGCCTTGGAGGCCAGCACCTCACAGGAGGACACTGCAGGGGGGTCTTCTATCCCACATCTGCTAGATAGAACAGAAACCATCTTTGAAAGTGCAGGTATAGAGGGTAAGCAACTATCCTTGGTCTACAAAATAAAGGGGTCCATTGGAGAGATTTCTCACACCCCTCTTTAGAGATCCACAGCACACATAGCCCACTCAGACTTGGGAATGCTGTAGTAAAAGAGCCCCATTTCCTTTAGCTCCTAACTCCAGGTTTTTCAAGACAATTGGCCGTTTTGGGGACCGTGCTAAGTAGCATTGTTCAAGTATTGTGTCAAAATACCTTTTCAGGAAAATGAATATTGTATTATGCCAAGAACTTCTACTGGGACATTTACCAGGAACACTATCCCCTCCACCAGAGGCCCTCATGTGCAGCTGAGGATTGGCCTGGGCCACCACAACTCCACAGGGTTTGGAGTCACATGGTAAAAATCATCTACCCATGGAGTTTCCCTGATGGCAAGACTTTCAGGACAAGGCAAGACTCATGGCTGGTTGGTTCCTGGAGCCTCAAGAGGATGGCAGCACTTCATGGCTTTTGGTTGCAGGCATAGCCCTGCTGCCTTGGCTGGATTTGTGGCAATGATACCCTTGGGTCCTTCTTTGTAATGTACATAGCAATGCAGAGCCACAGTTGGAGCCCCCTCTGATGACAAGGAACAAAGCACCAGTGTGGGGTCTCTCCCCCTCACCACCTTTATATGTTTACTTATTTATAGACAGAGTCTGGCCTAGAATTCCTGATCCTCCTGCCTTCACCTCCCAAGTGCTCCCAGCACTACATCTTGCTTTATGGATTACTTATCTGCCGTGGCTAAGGTTCTGAAGCCTAAATCTTCCTGTCGGGGATGACATTTTGAGCCATGAGGAGCCTCTGTGCACCTTTAGTGTAGCCAGTCCAACCCTGGGTTTCAGACACACTGCATATAATCATACTACAGGTGAGATGTCTCAGTGGATAAAGGTGCCTGTTCCCAAGCTGGTCAACCCAAGTTCAATCCCTAGAACTCACATGGTAGAGGGGGAGGACTGGCTCACACTGGCTGTCCTCCACATGTATGGCATGTGTTGGTATACATACACATATACAAATACATACATGCATACATAGAAATAATAACAAAAAGAACATGAATTCTGTCTTTTTAGTACTTTGCTCATGTTGACTTCTGGTTAATTGGTAACTGTGGCCCCATTGGATAAAACAAGGTGTGTTACCAAAATGAACTCACCTACTTCTTTGTGCTTTTCTCAAGGGTTATGAAGTATTTTAAATGACCTATGTGCCTACAGTCATATTTCTGTTGGCATGGGCTTCTCTGAATGACCCCAAGGGGTCAAGGAAGCCCTTCTCTCTCTGAAGGATGGGACCCCACATATCCCAGAACTACACAGGTGGGGAAGGAAGGACATTTGGGGGAGAGGACTAGTTCTTGAGATTGTTGTTGTTGCTTTGTTTTGTTTTTTGGTTTTTTGAGACAAGGTTTCTCCATGTAGCCCTGGCTGTTCTGGAACTCTGTAGACCAGGCTGACCTTGAACTCAGAGATCCGCCTGCTTTTGCCTCCTGAGTGCTGGGATTAAAGGTGTGCACCACCACTGCCTGGCTGTTCTTGGGTTATTTATTTATTTATTTATTTATTTATTTTATTTATTTTTTTTTTTGGTTTTTTCGAGACAGGGTTTCTCTGAATATCTCTGGCTGTCCTGGACTCGCTTTGTAGACCAGGCTGGCCTCGAACTCACAAAGATCCGCCTGCCTCTGCTCTTGGGTTATTTATTTTAAAACAGGGTCTAGCTGGGCATAGTGGGACACTCCTTTAATTCTAGCTCTCGGCAGTGGCAGTCAGATTTCTGTGAGTTTGAGGTCAGCCTGGTCTACAAACTGAGCCCAAGACAGTTAGGCCTACACAGAGAAACCCTGTCTCAAAAAAGAAACTCCCCCCCCCAAAAAAAAAAAAAAACCAGGCTCTAACTATATAACTCAGACTGGCTTTGAGCTTGTGGCAGTCCTCCTGCCTTAGCCTTTTGACTGTTGGATTTACCATGCCAGTCTGGCTCTACTTATATATATTAAATGTTGAAAAGTAGGACTTAAAGTCAAGCTTGGTCCCTGCAGTCTCAGAACTTGAGAGACTGAGGCAGAAGTTATGATCACAAGTTCCATGTCCACCAGGTTGGCATAGTGAACCCCTGGCTTAGGCTGCTCTACTTACTGCACACCCCACTGCTGTCTGTAATAAACAAACAAACAGTACAAGACGACAGATCCCTGGGGAGGATCTTAAGTAAGGTTTTTATTGTTGCAATGAAACACCATGACCAAAAAGCAAGTTGGAAATGGTTTATTCTGCTTACATTTCCACAACACTGTTCATCATTAAAGGAAGTCAGGCCAGGTGTGGTGGCACACACCTTTAATCCCAGCACCCAGGAGGCAGAGGCAGGCAGATCTCTGTGAGTTCAAGGCTAGCCTGGTCTACAAAGTGAGTACAGGACAGTCAAGGATTCACAGAGAAACCTTGTCTCAAAAAACTTAAAAAAAAAAAAAGGAAGTCAGGAGACAGGAACTCAAACAGGGCACGATCCTGGAGGCAGGGCTGATGCAGAGGCCATGGAGGGGTCCTGCTTACTGGCTTGCTTCTCATGGCTTGCTCAGCCTACTTTTTTTTTTAACATTTTTATTTTGTGAATTTCATATCATGCACTCTGTTCCTTGTTATCTCCCACCTCCCCCCAGACCCACCCTCCACCCTTGCAATCTGTCACAGCATAAAAGATAACAGCTCAATATGGAAGCTGCAGTGTATCTCAGTATGCCCCACAATATTCCCCTTTGTCCACACATTCTGCTTGCAAATGTTCATTATAATGACTCCTTGGTCTGGTATGTGGCCCCTGGTTTCTGCTACTTTGTCAGTACTGGAACTCCTCTCAGATATGTGGTAACTGTCCTGTGTCATGGAGATCCTGCAGTCCTGGGTTGAGGAACTGACCTCTTCTTGCACTCCAATAGTTCATCTCTGGGGTAGATGTTGGGGTGGGCCAACTCAAAGCCCTGGTTCTGGACCTGCAACCCCCACTTGCAGGGTCAGTTCTACTATGGAAAGGTGGAGGGCCTGCTCTCCCAAGCGCTGTAGCATGTGAGGGGCAGGGACAACTCTCCTGCTCTTGTGACCCCTTCTGGGCCAGATCTCCTGTCGGCCAGTTGTGGTGAGGGCAAAAGGGAGGGGAGGGCATCTCTCCCTACCCAACACCACCACATAGCAGACCAAAGGCAGAGCTGTCAGCCTACTTTCTTATAGAACCCAGGACCAGCACATGGATGGCAACCATTTGTAATGGGCTGGGCCTTCCCCCATCAATCAGAAGTTAAGAAAATGACTTACAGCCTGATTTTATGGGAGCATTTTCTCAATTAAGTTTCCTTTCAGAAAACTCTACTTTGTGTGTCAAGTTGACATATGACTAGCCTGCACAGGTGGCATCTCATAATGGGGAAAAAGCAATATCTAGGGGCCCACCAGCCTGAGTTCCTGGGAGAGTTTGGCATCCAAGAGGTGATCTAGGCCTTGAATTCTTGGATCATTCTACCCAGGCTGCTGTGTAACAGCCGTACGCACTGATTGGCTTTTACAGGAATTCATTTGTGCTGGAGGCTGATGTCAGACCAGGTGCCACAGGGCAGGGTGCTCCAAGCCACTCAGTTGCCTCTGCTCCCATGTCTTTATACAGTTATCCTCTGTGCATGTCTGTGTCACAGAGCTCGTCTCCACACCTCTGCGTGTGGATTTGGTCTGTTTGGGATTTGGTCCTGGAATATTTCTGCTAGGAGATGTCAAGGCCCACTGTCCTATATTCCCCTAAATAAGCTAAGGCTACAAGACTCTTCTCTCTGGGCTGTCAGGCTTCTGGGTGCTCCCATTCAGTCCTTAAATTGCGCGTGTGTACGTGTGCGTGCGTGCGTGAGTGTGTGTGTGTGTGTGTGTGTGTGTGTGTGTGTATGCATATATGTGCATGTGGAAGCCAGAGGGTGTCTTCTTTGTTCTCCATCTTGGTTTTTTAGTTTAATTTTGAGACAGAGCCTATTAGCCTTGGGCTGTCCTAGAACTCACTATGTAGACCAGACTGGCCTAGAACTCAGACCAGGTTGTCCTGGAACTCACAGAGATCCAACTTCCTCTGCTTCCTGAGTGCTGGGATTAAAAGTGTGTGACACAATACCCAATACCACCCTGTTTTTTGAGGCAGGGTCTCTCACTGGACCTAGTGTTTGTTGATTGGCTTGGCCAACGGAGCTTCAGAATCTTGTCTCCCTCTCCATCCTAGCACAGGGTTACTAGATGTGTGGTCATGGCAGGCTTTTATGTGGATACTGGAGATTCCAAACTCAGGTCTTTGTGCTAGTGTAGCAAGAATTTTTACTATCTGAGCTATCTTCACAGTTCTCACTTTTTTTAGTTTTTTGGTTTTTTTTTGTTTTGTTTTTTTCGAGACAGGGTTTCTCTGTGTCAGTTTTTTATTTTTGAGACAGGGTTTCTCACTAGGACCTGGGGCTCACTGATTAGGCAAGGCTGGCTAGCCCCAGGAATCTACCTTCTCCACCTCCCACCTCAGTGATGCTGGGATTACAGCATATTGCCACACCCAGCTCTTTTACATGGCTCAAAACAAGGTGCTCAGTTTTACACTGCAAGAAATTTATTGAAGGTTATCTCCCAAGCCAATTTGTTGATTTTTTTATTTGGTCCTGGAAATGGAATCTGGAGCCCTGTGCATTGTAAACAAACTCTCCACTTCTGGGCTACATCCTTAGCCCTTAAAAAATATTGTTTTACATTTCTTATTTGTTTCCATTGACTTTAGGGGCAGGTAGATACTCCTCAAGAGTGCTAGGCTGAGTTAGGTGTGGTGGTATACACCTGGAATCCCAACACTTGGGAGACTGAGGCAGGAGGATAGTGAATTTGAGGCTAACCTGGGATACACGGTGAGACCCTGTCACAAAATAAAAGAGAACTTGTCATTGTGTCCATGGGGACAAACTTTTGAAAGTTCACATTTTGCTTGGATTTCTTTGCTAGTTTTATTTGACTCACAGATTGTGGAATTCTAGCATTGGCAGGTCTGGGGCCTTCACAGGGCCATGCAGCCTCCCACCTCATAGACAGAGCTGCGCTACCCATCATGCAAAGTCAAGCTTATAGCTGTCATCAGCCACACCCATTTCCCCAGGTCCAGGGATGGCCACTCTGTTTTCTGCCTCTGTAGCTTGAACTACTGAGGACATGTCATAAAAAATGAAATCACATGGTCACTTGTGAGGCTTCTCTCACTGAGCCCAATGTCTGCCTACATTTTAGTAATGCCTGAAAAATATTCCACTGAATGTTTACTAGGTCATAGGCAGAGAAACATGGACCATAGTATACACATGGTTAGCAAGTCCCCAGAGTGGTACCTGGCAAGCTGGAGATCAAGTGCGTTAATGGCCCAAGTTCTGGAGACCCAAGACAGAACAGGCAGTCTTTCAGAGGATTCATCTTCTGCTACAGTGGGCAGGGGTCTCCTCCCCCTTGGCCTATTGTAGTCTGGTCTCTCACTAGAGAAGATTTGCCCACACAGTAGGCCTCTGCTTTGATCTGTGAATGCAAATGTTATTCCCCCCCAAACCCAGTCCAAATGTGTGCCCAATGGCTGGACCGTTTGTTGCACATCGCATTGTGGATGGTGCAATAGATAACACACAAGCTTAAGGGCCTTCCCATCTCAGGGTCCTAGAACTTTCCAGACTTACCTTGCCTTGTCATATGCCACCCTATTCTGTTGTTTTTCCAGTTCCCTTTGTCCTTCCTCTTGGGTCTGGTGGTTGCCCCAGACACCCTCCCCATGTTCCTTTGTGCCTGCTGCAGGGACTCTCTGGCTAGATGAGTGTTGCTAAAATTCCTTCCCAGCGGGAGACAACACTTACCCCTCCTCCTAAAGTTCTCATGAAAATCCTAGCACAGGCCCACTAAAGCTGACTAGGACACGAATGGATTTACTGGGCTGACATACAGAACATAGGTGAAGAGTTACATACTGAGTCAAAAAAAAAGTCCACATTGGGAAGCCTTTATCCAGCAGGGATAAGGCTTTCCCACAGCCATGTAGACTGAGAGTCCCTCCACTAGTCTTCCTAGATTATATACTCTAGTCCCTTGCCTAGCTTGTGCGCAATTAGGGTGGGATTGCATACAAGCATACATCATCAGCTGGGGGCCCTGTGAGTCCCATAACCCTCCCAACCCTTTGAGGGGGATAGAAGCTGTCAGTAAGCTCAGCTGGATGACCTGTTGCAAGAGGGACAGCAGAACTTGAAGCAGTTGGAGGTTATTGGGCTCAGAGAATAATAATATATGACAATGTAAGGGGCCTTGACTCTTCTGCTGACGGGGGATGGAGCTGACATCAAATCCACGTACCTTTAAGGGGACTGTGTCAACCCTTCTGGCAACTGTCTTCCCACCTAGATGCCCTGTGCTGTGCAGTTTCTGAGAATGGTATGTTCCCGTGAGCAACTCATCTATTATTACTGTGTAAGACAGGGTTCAGATTTTGGCTATTTCAGTGCTGGGTGGTTCTTGCCCTGCCACCTTCCCTGCAAAATAAGCCAAACAACTCTCCAAGTTTAGCAAAATGTAGACAACCATCAGCATCATTTTTATTGCAAATTAGTTAACAAAAAAAGATGAAAAAATACATTATTTTCATTACCTACAGCTTTGCATGTAGATAATTTTTTTAAGTTTCTTTTTTCTGTAAACTACATTTTATTTTATAAAACATGGTAAGAATCAACATCTTAGGATATGTCTGGTCATATCTACTAGGAATGGCACAGATACTGCCCCTTCCCCCCAAAAAGGTCAGGAGGAGCTACCCTGAGGTGGGCAGCTGCCCCTGAGCGAGCCCTCAGCACACAGTGACTGGGGGAGGGCTTGGTGGACAGCAGATGGGCCAACCTGGGTTGTGCTCTTAGGGGCTAATGATTCGGCAGCTGCAGGTCATGAGGCCTGGGTCACTCTGAGCTGAGCCACATTCTGACACCCCTCATCAACTTGACACAGGGCAGTCTTGTTCCTTTAGATTTTTTAAACAAAATCCACCTTTCAACATGTATTTACAGATACTTATTCTGCCACAGGCTTATACTTGATACTGCAAGAATCTGCTGTGAGCACCACCCTGAACCAGGAGGGGTGGCCCAGCAGCAGGCTCCACCCACATTCCAGCACACTAAAAGCATGTCCCCACCCAGGTAAGTTGGGGGATCAGAGGCCACACAGCCCAGATCTTCTTGAGGTCTCAATGCAGGCTACTCTGGTGAGTCCACAATGCACATTGGAGCCCTCTGGCAGTCAGGTCTTGGGAGCCCGGGCCCAGGCAGGGACTGTCCATCCTCAGTTGAATTTGGATGATGCTGTTTACAGAGTGACACTGGGGCCCACAGGAACTGTCCAGGCAGTATCTTTCTCCAGGAGGCACCACAACCTACATGGCTCACTGGCTCAAGATGTCAGGAAGGGGACAGTGGGGCAGGGTAGGGAGTACTCCCAAAGCCCATAAACACTACTATGGAACACTGAAGCCAGAAGGCTCATGACACATACTGGGCAGTCCACTCCGCACATGCCAAGGACATCTTTTAAAACCCACACTGGTGGTTTTAGAAAATGCATAAACCACATCATTTTACTTGTTTCCTGTGCCCAAGGTTCAAGGTCTCAGCCTGTTTCTAAACACATCTACACATCCCAGATGACACTAGGAGGGGGCAGTGGATGTGGGGTGGCATCTGGGGAGGGGGTTTCTCACCATGGCAGTTTCCAGCTTCCCTTCTCCTGACATTTTCGATTTTGTAAAGAAGCAATCAATAAATAAACAGCATTTACAAATCATGAATCCTTGTTCATATTTTACAAACACACAGGGAACTTCACCCTGACCAGGAAAATCAAGGCTCTGAAAACTAGTTTATTTTCTTGGAACAGATATGTTTTTCCCTAGTGCCATAGAAAACAATACATATAAATAAAAAGGCAGTGTTTCTGTGGAAAATAAAAGTACATAAATAAATACTAAAAAAAAAAAAAAAGGAAATTCTTGTCCTCTTATTTTGTATAAAAACATTTTTTTAAAAGGCTCCTTTGGTCGCCCCAGCATCCTGGAGCACTGGAAACAACTCCCAACAGGGCTTGGGAACGGAAGCTGGGGTCCTGCATCCCGCATCACTGTTTACTTAAATGCCTCTGGAATGTGGGTGATCTGGGACGGCATGCTGGTGGGCGGGCTGGAGATGCCCTCAGACCAATCAGAGATGTTGGAATGCGGGGAGGAGCTGGACCACTGGTCAGGGGACTCAGGGGATGGGGTGAGGAAGGGGTGCTCTGGCACCTGCAGCTGGTGGCTGGGGGTGTTGTCCACAGGTGAGGATGAGCAGCTGTGCTGGGAAGGAGGGGTCAGGAACTGGGTAGTGGTCATGGGTGGGACCATCGAGGATGGCAGTGATGTGGGCAGGGCCTGGCTTTCCTGGGGCAGGATGGTATGCACAGGCAGACTGCTGGGACCCAGAGGCTGCACATCTGCCTGGCTGGGCTCCCCACCCAGGAAGCTCCGGCCCAGATGCCCATTGGCTGCTGAGCTCACACTGAGGTGCGGCTGAGATGGTGGCTGCAGGTTCTGAGGCTGGATTTGTAAGTTCTGTGGCTGCACCTGCTGGGTCTGCACCAGGTGGGGTTGTGTAGCCAACCGCGTGTTGGGCAGGCCCTGGTAGATAATCGGGGACAAGGTATTGGTGGAGAGGCTGCTGTGTAATGGGCCCATCAGGCCATGCTGGAGGCCAGCTGCCTGTGTGCTCAGCGTGCCCGATGTCACACCTGGCCGTAGTGGGTTATACTGGCCGGGCACCAGGCCATTCTGCAGCCGGGGAAGCCACTCACACTGGCCATTCAAGCTTGCAGGTGCACCCACGGTGAAATTCATGGCCCCTGTGCCATTGGTACTCAACACTGTGCTGGCACTGGAGGCTACAGGCAGGTGGGAGAGGCGTGGTGGGGGTGGCTCAAAGGCCAGCCGGCTGCCTCCAGCCAGGGCTGCCATCTCGGGCTTGGCTGCCACATTCAAGTGGCTGATGCCCAGGTGGGTGTCAGGCATACCAGGCAGGTGGCTGAGAGGCATGGATGGAGACTGCTGGAATGGGGAGGGGAGGAGGGGTGGTGAGGCCACATCTGATAAGTAGCCGTGGGGCGACTCGAGGGAGTCCACAGGCGACAGCATGCTAGAGCTATCCAACAGGCAACCCTTGCCATCCTGGGACTTCTTCCTCCTTGCTTTGAGGTCCTTGGCTTCCTTGCTGACACAGGCCAGCCCTTTGGTGCTGGGTTTGCGGGCCTTCTTGCCATGTGTGGCAGACTTGAGGTTGCCTAGGTAGCCATTGGGCGAGCAGAGTGTGGGGGAGAGGGTGGGTGCGCCGCCCAGGGCAGCACTGTGCAGCTGAGGGCTGCGCACCAGGTTGTACTCATCCAGCAGCCGCACAATATCGTGGTGCATGCGTTCCTGCGCAATATCCCGTGGCAGTCGATCCATGTGATCTGTGATGTCCCGGTTGGCAAAGTGGTCCAGCAGTACTTTGGCAGTCTCATAGCTGCCCTCACGGGCGGCCAGGAACAGGGGAGTCTCCTCCTGTAGGACATGGACAGGAGGCACATGAGGGAGCTGGGCCTGGTGTAGAACCCGCTGAGTCATTTGTGACAGGTGACCGGGGAGGAGGAGCTAGGGAAGCAGTGTTTTTCCTCTTCCTCTTTTCACAGTGGGAGAGACCTATCTAGACCCAAACATCCTAGATGACCAGGCCTGAGGTAGAGTGGGGCCTCCCTATGTTGCCCAAGATGGCTTGGACTTCAGTATCATCATCTTGCCTCGGCCTCCTGGTGCTAGGGTTACAGGCATGTGCAACCACACCTGGCTGTATTTTTCAGAAGAGAACCTAGATATATCACCTCACAACCCCAGAGAATGTCTGTGGGATCCTCTGTGCTAAATCTGTAGGGCTTCCCCTGTGTGGGGGGGGGTCAGGCTGCCAAAAACCCTGGTGCCTGACTCCTGCTGTGTTTCCCAACCTGCAGTGGAGCTGGTAAGGGAGAAACAAACTGCACTTCTGAGCAACTAAACACAGTCCTGAAGAACTAACTAGCCCTGGACAAAGAGACACTGGGAGGCATGGGGGAGCGATGCAGCCCAGCTGAGCAGAGTTTCCTTATCCCAAAGGAGGGAGGATGGTGGTGGTGGGCCAGGCCAGGGGCCGTGCAGCCCTTGAGAGACAGAGCTGCATCATCACAGTCCCTTGCCAATCCTGAACCCCTAGGGTCACCATAGCCCCAGGAACAGAAGACAAGATTCAAGTAACAGTAACACAGGACAGCTGCCTCTGCATCATCCCAACTCCAGCCAAGAGTGGGGGTTACTCTATCTGCTATTGTCCCAGCCCCCAGCCCCCACACTTCGGAGTGTCAGAAAAGTTAGCTGTGTCCTAGACACTCCAACACTCTGGAGTGGTCTACATTTGGTTGCTCTGGAGTCCCTATCCTGCCCTGTGATTAAAGCAGCCCCTCTGCTTACCTTGTTGTTCTGCATGTCTTTGTTGGCTCCATTCTTGAGGAGCACAACTGCAGCATCCACATTATTCACTGCAGCTGCCCAATGCAAAGCTGACTTGCCTGGAAAGGAAGCAAGGGGAGAAGAGAGTGGGTTAGAGCTGACCGCACTAGGTACATGCAGGCTCATGTCCTCAGTTGCTGGGCCTACCTAGGTCATCCACGGCATTGACGTCAGCATGCGAGTTGATGAGGTCCTCTAGCATGCCCTCCACGGCCAGGCGGGCAGCCAGGATCAGCGGGGTTGTGCCATCATGCATGCGGGCATCCAGATCTGTGGCTCTGTTCCGGAGCAGGATCTGGAAGGCAGGGATGAGTTGAGGCAGAGTGATCCAAACACAAGCCCTAGGAACCGATGCCTGCACTGGGCTCAGCTGTTCCCAAGACCCAGATGAGCCCCTGAGGAAGATGGGACACTATGGAGCTATAGTCAATGTGGAGGAAGGACTAGGGTGACCGTGGGGACCCACTGGGGCCACATGTGGCCTCATCTTAAGAGTCATGGCTACCAGAACCACTTCCAGGCTAAAGGAGTCAATTTTCTGCCTGGTGTTAGCCATACTTAGAACTGCTAAGCGTCTCTGCTTGAATCACAGGTGGGAGGAGTGGATGGTGACCTGGTTGCCTGGATTCCTTCCTGAAAAGCATACACACATCTGTCTATGCAAGCAAAGCAGGCTATCTTGACAGATGTACACAAGGCAGGACCTGCTCCAGGCTCAACTTACCCTGAGGCTGACCTCAACCTCTCTCTGCTATTTTTAAAATCAGGTCTTTCTAAAGACCAGGCCAGCCTTGTGCTCAAACTCCTCTCAGATTCTAGAGTGCTGGGATAACGGGTGTACACTGCCCTGTCTTGTTTAACTTCTTCTGCAGATCAACGATAAGTTGCTCAAGTAAAGAAATGATTAAATGGCAGGCTTTTTGACAATGGGTTTAGGGCCCATTGGAGCCTGCTCCAGGATGGCCTAGAGGATGGGGGCTGGCAGCAGGGGTCACTGGCTGTCAACATGCAGGAACAGCTACTAGGGATGGTCTCTGGAGACCCAGGCGGTTTAATCCCAAAATCCACCCTAGCTGGCTCCAGGCTTTCAGGCAAAGCCAGGAGAAAGGTTTGCAGGCCAGGGCCAGCAGCCTCTAAAGCTCCCTTCCTGCCGCCATGGGCTATGCCAGCAGCCACAGCTGACTGGGGTGGGACTAGCTGCACTGGGGTGGGGGCCTCAATTCAGGCCATACCCTTGGGCCTGGAGGGTTTTACTGAGGGTAAGGAGGCCTTGCCTCACCTGTGGGTTCCTCAGGACCACCTTCAGCCAGCTTGCACAGAGAACACAGGTGGGGCTGTTGTAACCTGGACTTCGTTCAAAGGGCAGTTCCAATGTGGAGGTGCCAGAAATCTGTGCCCAGGTCATTGGCCCCAAGGATCCAGTGCTGCCTACCTGGAAGACACCCTGAGCATCTGCAGAAACTGCTGCATGCAATGGGGTGCGCCCCATGTTGTCCTGGATGTTGGCATCTGCACTGGCCTCCAGCAAGCGCTTGGCAGCATCTGAACGTGAGTACCGGGCAGCCAGGTGCAGGGCGGTCTCCCCTGTGCGGTCTGTCTGGTTGTGCAAGCTGGCGCCCTGGTAGATGAAGTCGGAGATGACAGCAGGCGCATCCTCCTCTTCTTCACTGTTGCCTGTCTCAAGGCCCCCTCCACTGCAGGAGGCGATCATGAGGGGTGTGAAGCCATCTGCAGAGAGGACAGAGTCAGGGGTGGGTGTGGGAGGAGCAGTGTCATCCTCAGGGAGGGTCAGTACCCAGGGACAGCTGTGTGGACAGACACGCCTCTCAGCATGCAGTGGCTGCTGTGGGCTGTTGAAGTCACCCTGAGTTCCTGCAGGTCAGAGCCCTCATCTAGCTGACAATGATGGTGTGATGGAGACCCCTCCAGTTTTACTTCCTGACCTGCCCAAGATATCCTTCATCAAAGACCTACTCAGGAAAAAGACAACAAAAATGTACTTCGGAAGCCGGGCGGTGGTGGCGCACGCCTTTAATCCCAGCACTTGGGAGGCAGAGGCAGGCAGATCTTTGTGAGTTCGAGGCCAGCCTGGTCTACAAAGTGAGTCCAGGACAGCCAAGCATACACAGAGAAACCCTGTCTCGAAAAACCAAAAAAAAAAAAATGTACTTCGGGCCACACTTAGCAAATGAGATGGCTCAGTAGAGGAAGACCATTGTTGCCAAGCCTGACAACCTTGAGTTTGATCCCTGGGGTCCACATGGTAGAAGAGAACGAACTCATGCAAGTTGTCCTCTGACCACCATTTGCGCACTATGGCACATGTGTGCCCCGTGCACTCAAATAAATAAATGCTTAAAAATAAAAAATAAAATAAAATAAAAAGGGCCGGAGAGATAGCTCAGTGGTTAAGAACACTGGCTGCTCTTCTAACCCAGATGGTACCTGGGTTCAATCCCCAGCACCCATATGGCTGCTCGCAACCACCCGTAACTCCAGTTTCAGGTGATCCAATGGCCTCTTCTGGATTCCATAGGCACAATGCATGCACATGATACACAGATATATATGTAGGCAGAACCATGTCCATAAAATAAATATTTACATATACACATGTGTGTGTGTGTGTGTGTGTGTGTATGCATATAATTTTAAAAGTCAACACTTTACCCAGGCATGGAGGCCATACTTATAATGCCAGCATACTGGAAGCTGAGAGAGAGAAAAATCATGTTTGGGGCTAGCCTGGCCTATAGACTTAAGATCCTGCCTCAAAAAAGAAAGGGTAAAAAATTAACACTTTGACTATATCGCAAAGCAGCATTTCATGAAAAAAAGTGTACTTTGGGGGTAGCCGGAGCCTAGCAATCAGCTCAGGGGAGGGTGCTGCTTTGGCAGAGCCATTCAGTGGCCTAACCCTTCTCAAGTCCTACTGGCCTCTAAGTCTGTGCTAGGGGATGTGTGAGTGTGTCTCCAGTGGCCTTACCTGGTCCTCGGACGTTCACATCCATGCAGTCAGCCTCCACCTCACCCTGAGGCGGTGTTGGGGCCATGGCAGACATGCGCAGGTCAGCGGCGTCCAGGTGCTGCTGAGTCCACTGCCTGTGGTCAGTCTGGTCATCCAGGTCAGGAAGAACCACTGGCTCCTCAAACTGAATTTGGACAGAGTAAGAGCCTCATCAGGGACCCAAGTGGGAGGTGCCACCCATGGATGCCCGGGCGCCTGCTGGACTCACCCGGAACTTCTTGGTCTCCAGGTCGTCGTCTCCCCACTCGTTCTGATTGTCGTCCATCAGGGCACCATCTGAGGCATTCTTCAGGGGCCTGGGTGAGAGGGTAGGGAGACTGAGCAGGTGCTCCAGGAAACGCCCTGAAGCCACAGCTCTTATGGGGATTCTCTACATGCAGATGGGCTCAGGGCGAGGACAAGGATGGGTGGGCCCATGGACCTGCAGGAGTTAAGCACCCCCCCATGCCCCGCAACTCACCCTACCCCACACACACACAGTGGGAGCAGCGTCCACTCACTTGAGGCCGACAGAGTCCTCGCCCAGTGGTTCTCTCCGCTTCTTCTTGCTGGCCTCTGACACTTTGAAACCCTCAGGGAACCAGAGCTGGCCATGCTGCCGCCGGCGCTTACGGGACAGCAGCACCCCACAGCCCACAAAAAACAGGAGAACGAAGGCAGCTGCTGCTACATACATGAGGTGCAGCTGTGAGGGCAGCGGAGGCTCTACCGTCTCACCTGTGGGCAGGGGCAGCAAGCAAGCACCCCACGTCAGGCGTGGTGATGCTGCGGGCCAGTGGGGGGCAGCGGACTGGCTCCACGGCCAGTGCCTCCTCACCCACTCTTCTCCATCCCACCCCCCAAAATAAGGTCATTTTCTACGTGATTAATCAGAATTGCAAACTATCGCTAAATTCTCTCCTGCATCAGCCGATCTGTCTGGAGACAGTGCTCACTTCTCCCTTTTCGAGGAGGAGGATTAGCGAACTTCAAATCGCTGCGCTCGCATTGAGCTGTTAAGACAAAGGATTTAGGGGGATTTTCAAGATACAAACTTCAACACTTCACATGACACCGATCAATTCTCTCTCTCTCTTACAAAAAAAAAAAAAACCCACAAAAAAAACCTGGTAATGATTTTGAAATAATATCCAACAAAGAAAAATTGGGTAAAGAATGGGGAGAGAAAAATGCTCCTGCACATTTACATTTTCTGATATATATATAGATATAGATATATCTATATATCTATCAATATATATCTATATCTATATCTATGTCTCCAAGGGGACAGCATTTACTTATGGCTGCCACCATCCACAGGGAGGGAAGGCTATCAAAAAAAAAAAAAAATTCCAGAAAACCACTTCCTGAGCTCTGGCTGGCAGCTGGCACAAGCAGTGAGAGACATTCTGCTGTGAGCCTCCCAGACAGACTCCCTCCACCCAAGCAACCCATCCCCAAAGAAGCAGGGCTGGGGGGTGGGGCACTCACTTAAAAAATTTTTTTTAATGTGTATAGGTGTTTTGTCTGCATGTATGTCTGTGAACCCTGTGCATGCCTGGTGCCCGCAGAGGTCAGAAGGTGTCAGGTGCCCTGGAACTGGAGGGCATAGTTACAAGATGCTGTGTGGGTTCTGTGATTTGAACCCAGGTCCCCTGCAAGAGCAATGTTCTTAACCACCGAGCCATCTTTCCCACCATGCTCACTCACTCTTTACGGCCTCGATCTTGTAGGGAATATTGAGGCTGCCAAGGGAGGCCAGCGCGCCCAGGAAGGCGGCCACATCGGTGGCACTCTGGAAGCACTGGGAGGATGACTGCACACACTGCCTGTTGTCGATCTCCAGGTAGACAATGGAGCTGAGGACAGGCACATCACAGCGAGATCCATTACACCGAGCATGCTGCCTGAGCACCAGCTCTGACTCCCTGTCCTATCGCCCTGACCCAGAGGGCACACTGGACAATAGTAATGGGACTATCTCCCTGCAGCCCCAGTTCTTAGCAGACAGCAGGGGCTCATCCTACTGTCCAGCATATACCGTCCAGCCTTGCCCCTTAGGTACCAGAGCACCCGTTTTCCTCACCTCAGAAAATAGAGACTGTCTTTAGGCATCCAGGGGCCTCTTAAGAACAGTGCCTGGTGCCCCCACAGGAGTGCAGGGATGCAGCTGTGGCTTATTCCTCAGAACTCCCCAGGGAGTGGACTTAGGCAACAGCATGCTCAGATGCCAAAGAGCCAAGACTCTCATGACAGCCAAGTCACCCCCACCCACTCTCAGGCACTGGCCTCTCAGACATAAGATTCTAACACAGACTCCAGGTAACAATACGTTTTTGACGTTCACCACCGTCGCATGCCAAGAAAACCAGAGCTAGGAACCACCTGGGGTCAGGAGACACTCAGGTACCACCAGGCAGCTGCCCAGCAACTCAAAGAGAGCTAGGTGGCAGGCTCCTGGGATCTTCAAATGTAGGATGTGGGAGGTGATCCATCCTTGGCCTGGCTGGTACTTTGCCCATCCCCAGGTGGCATCATGAGATGCCGTATTTATGCACCTCACTGCCACCTTCATCTCCTCAGCCTTCAAGGCTCAGCAACAGTGCCCTCCAGCATTCCCCAGCCGCTGCCTCCTCTGCAGTATGGAGAAGGGGCTGTAGAGAAGGGGCTGTGGAGACTGAAGTATGGGACTGATCTAGGATGACTTTGCCCCAGGGGACAGCCTGGAGGCTTTAATTAGCTCAGTCTTTAACACCTGGTACAGAGTGGAGCCACAAAAACCACATGCTGGGCAAACAGTGGAGCCTGCCAAGTACCAGGAGAGGGATGGTCTCAGCATACCAGCTCCTTTTTGACCATAAGGTAAGGTGACTTCCACCTCCCTAGAGGTCATCTCCAGGGTCGAGCTGGTTAGAGGACCCAGGGACACACTGGGAAGCAGCCCACAGCAGCAGGATCTGGAGCTCACTCACCCACGGACGTCCATGGGGTCCAACTCCCGGCGCTGGCGCCCACCACTGGTGCCAGGAAGCAGTGGAGAGGTGGCCCAACCCACTGCAGAGCGCTTGATGGGGTGTTTGCGCAGCTCTTCCTCGCGGCCGTAGTAGGGGAAGATCATCTGCTGGCCTTGAGCATCCCGCTTGAAGACCACGTTGGTGTGCAGCACATGGCTGAGCTCCCGCAGGAAGTGGAAGGAGTTGTTTCGCAGCTGCTCAGGCGGGAGCAGCACCACCAACACCAGCGTGCCGGCTGCCAGCCGCTCAGGTACATGCTCTGCGCAATCCAGCCCATCCCACTCACACTCGGCACTGTTGCAGCCCTGGTCGCAATGGCCATCGCTGAAGTGGTCCTTGCAGTACTGGTCATACAGGGGGCTGAGGAGGTACAGGGGACACATTCAGTCCCATCCCAGCCTGTGGGCCTCAAACCCACCCGGACTGGGCCAGACCTGGGAAATGTGCTTGGTGTCCCCTTCGGGCAGGGACAGACGTGGGCTTCCTGGTATTCGGTCTGGTTGCCCTCCTAGCTGCCTGCTGAGCCCTGGGACTCTGAAGCAACCCAGCCTTACTTACTTGCACTGCCCCTCGGTGAGCTGGCAGTCGAAACCATCAAAGAGGCAGCCAGCCGAATTGCACTGGCTGTCACAGTGGCCGTCACTGAAATACTTCCAGCACTGTAGGGACTGTGTGCAGTTCTTCCAAGGGTCGTTGAAGTTGAGGGAGCAGTCCCCACCATCCCAGCCACATGCATGGTTATTACACTGCAGGTTGCAGACCTTGTTGCTTGCGTCCTCCTGGCACTCGGGCAGCTCACAGGCCTCCTCGATCTGTGGCGGGGGAATGTCGCGCCCAGCACCACCCGTGAAGCTGTAGTCCAGGATGTGGCATAGCAGCCCATTAAATTTGGCAGGGCACAGACAGCGGTAGAAGGGGCTCTCGGATGTGGGCTCACAGGTGCCCTGATTGTAGCAGGGGTTGCTAGCCATGCAGGGGCTGCTGGCCGGGAACTGGCACTCAGGACCGGTGAAGGAGCCCAGGCACAGGCAGGTGGGACTGCGTGGGCCTGAGATGCATGTGCCACCGTTGAGGCAGCGCAAGGTGCCACAAGTTCGGGCATCATTCTCACACGTGGCACCCTCAAAGCCCTGTGGTGGAGAGAGGATGGTGCACTGGATCAGGGCGAGTGGGTTCGGGGACACCATGCACCCCAGCCTAGGCCTGGCCACATCCTGTGGCCTGTGAAAGGTGTCTGGCCTTTCCCTCATAACGAGGCTCTTGAAACATCCTGACCATAGGAAGGTCAGGATTGCCAAGGGCTTCAAAAGGAGGGATAGCTGAGTGGGTAGAACCCTAGGAGTTTTTGGAACCATGAAACCCCAGGCTGACACTGGTAGATTATATGTGTACAAATCCCGGAGTTGTCAACACCCAGAGCAAATACTGAATATTAGTGCCAGCTCAGAGAGTGACCCTCAACACCTTCTATGCAAGGTGGGGTGGGGGGACCTGGCCCTCCTCCTAAGTTCTCATGCAAACCTAAAACTGCTCTAAAATGAACACCAATTTAAGCATGTTGGGCTGGGACTCAGTGGCAGAACACTTGGCAAGCGTGTGTGTGAGGACATAGGTTCCCAATATAGCACAGCAGGAAATAAACTTTTTAAACAGGGTCTTGTTCTGTAGCCTAAGGTTCCTCGAATACAGGGCATTCTTTCAGCCTCAGCCTCCAGAGTACTGGGGCTACGGGCATGTATGTATCATGCCCACTCAAGTTTTATGAATGAGCCGGGGGTGTGGACATGATGAAGCATGGGACTTGGTCCCTAGCCTCTGCAAGAGGTCTTCAGGCTGACCTATTCAGGATGAGGGTGGGTGTGGGACAAGTGCACCCAAGATAAGAGCCAGGGGGCTCAGGCACCCTCAGACCTGGCACCCTCGCAGCTGCACAGGGCTGGGAGTACCTACCGCAGGACACCTGCAGATGAACCCACGAGCGGTGTTGGAGGCCACTGCACAGACACCCCCATTCTTGCACGGTTTGCCCCTGCAGCCGTTGATGACTGACTCACAGCGGCGTCCTGTGCGAGGGGACAATAAGGAGCCAGCCCTGCAGACGCTGCCCATCCACCCATTCGGCCCACCTGACCGAGGCACGCACCAGTGTGGCCAGCCCGGCACTCGCAGTGGAAGTCATTAATACGCTGCACGCAGTTCTGGGTGCCACGAGGGTCACAGGGGTTGGAGAGACACTCATTGACATCTCCCTCACACCGCTCCCCGACGAAGCCTGGTGGGCAGGTGCAGGTGTAGCCACCCACCTGGTCCACACAGGTGCCATTGTTGAAGCACTTGGGGCTTCGGGAGGTAGGGTCAAGGGGTGGATGGCAGTCATCAACATTGATCTCACAGTGTACGCCTGCAGAGTGACCACAGACACTATCAGGAGATGGTACTGGCTGCACTCTGTCCTGTGTGGACCAGTCCATCAATCAGTTAGGGACTGGGACCCAGGGAAGGGGGTACAGTGCCAGCGGGGTCCCTCTTCTTGCTAAGATTCCTATTCCCTGGTCAGTTCTGCATCCCCTTGGCCCTGCAAGGCAAGATGGAGTGAGCTCTGGCTGTATTCCACACCCGCCACTCAGGCCCTCCACTTACCCTGTGTGCCCCTGGGGCAGGAGCACTTATAGGTGTTGGTCAGATCAATGCAGGTACCCCCATTCTGGCAGGGCTGGGACAGGCACTCGTTGATCTCCTCAGAGCAATTAGGCCCGTGGTAGCCGGCCACACACTGCAGAAACGGCACAGGCCACAGCTTAGCTGTTGTCCTGGTATCATGTCCCCCACAGACTCAGTTGGGCCTACACTGTCAGCCCTGAATGGGGCCAGGGGGCGGGGTGGCCGGGGGTTCTCTACCCAGCAGATTCCAGGTAGGACCTCAGTAAGTTAAAGTCGCTGTCCAAAGTGGGGAGGGGGCAACACCTGGTCCTACAGGGGTGAGGGCTTGCGGCAGGTGTTAGGTAACATGAAACCATCCAGGAAAGGGGTACCCAAGCCACTGCTTGGCATTTTCCTCCTCCTTTTCCTCCTCCTCCTCCAGCACATCTGCAATGTGACTGGGCCCTGCATAGGTACGTGACACCTTGCTCTAATAGGACAGTGGGCTCAGTCTGCCTTGATACACCAGCTCCTGTGCGAAAGCCCCTTCTGCAGCAACATTCCCGCCAATATCTTCCCTACCACCCCAGGACGGCCCACACCTTGCAGGAAAAGCCACCAAGGTAGTCAGTGCAGGTGGCTCCATTTTGGCAGGGGTTAGGTGAGCACTCATCCACCTCGTCCTCACAATAGCTGCCCGTGTAGCCAGCCTGGCAGTGGCAGTAATGTTTGTCTTCCTCATCCACACACAGCCCTCCATGCTGGCACAGGAGAGTGACATCGATGCCTATGGGGACAAGATGGGAAGGGACTGAGGCCTAGGCTCCAATTCTCAGGGCTACTGCCCATGCCCTCCTGACCTGGTAGGCACCAGGGCATTGCTGGTCTAAGTTTGAGCCAGGGCATGGCTGATGGGCTGGGTAAGTGACCTCGCTTCTGTGCAGCCACCTCGCAGGACACGCTGAGCACGTCGCAGTTGAAGCCAGTCCAGCCGCTGCGGCACTCACAGTGGTACTGAGTGTTGGTCTGCCAGCACTTGCCACCGTTCTTGCAGGGAGCTGAGTCACACCAGCGCACGAGGTTCTGAGGAGATAGGCAGTGGTTAGCCTCTTCCCCACAAACGCTGACTGCCAGGAGCAGCCTCCTGCCCTGTTCCTGGCCAGCTCTGAGTAGGGCAGTGGTTCTCAACTTTGCTAATGTTGCGACCTTTTAATACAGTTCCTCATGTTGTGGTGACTGACCCCCCTCCAACCATACAATTATTTTGTTGCTACTTCATAACTGTAATTTTGCTACTGTTATGAACTGTAATGTAAATATCTGGTATGCCCTATTTGGGGTCATGACCCACAGGTTGAGAACCTCTGGAGTAGGGCATTCTACCCCCTACCTCTCCCTGCACTCCCACCACCAACTCAGAAAGAACGTCCCAGGCACAGGGCTCATAAACACCCCTTGCCCTGGGAGCAACCTGGGACTGAGCCCAGTGTCTCCCTTGCTCTCCTTAAAGGCCCTCTGCAAACCCACCTGCTGCCTTCCCTTGGACATCCTCCACCAGAAGTGAGCATTGCCCCCAGGCTGCTTCAGACAGATGGCCATATAATGCACTCCACAGGAGCACATCCATGCCCACCTGTCTCCCTGAAAGGTACCCAACTTGGCATTTTCCCAGAAGACATGGGTCCACTCTGGATCCATCAACCCACCATGACACCTGGGAGCCCTCCCTGCTTCTATGTCCCTTGGCCCTCTGAAGGTAGCACGGCCCAGAGCTGGACAGTGGGCAGTGGAGCGTCCTGGGCCTTCTGGGTCACACCCTACAACCTCAGCTCACCTGGCAGTTGAGGCCCGTGTAGCCCTGTGGGCATGTGCACTTATAGGTACCATAGCTGTCCTGGCAGGTGCCACCATGCAGACAAGGCCGTGAGTCACATTCGTTCACATCATGCTGGCAGTAGCTGCCCGTGAAGCCAGGTAGACACAGACAGGTGAAGGAATTGATACCATCCACACAGGTGCCACCATTGAAGCAGGAGCTAGAGACAGATGGGAAGCAGGGGAGAGCGAGTGAGCACACCAGGGTCCTGACCAGAAGAAGAGACAGTTCTACGCCAGCCTGGCCACAACACTCAAATCAGATCAGAGACTTTACAGCATATGGCTGCATGATGGTTAAAAAAAAACAAGGGCAAAATAAGAATACTATACATGAGAAATCGGAAATCAGGCTTAGAGATTGACATTTAACTCTAAGCTTTCTGGCAACCAGGACAAAGGGGGAAATAAGACAGATTACAAAGCCCTTGTTTGATATAAGGTTGGTTCACCAATTCCTCTGGATAAACTTCTTTGTTCTAAGTCACTGGAGGTCACAATGGCTCTTTTAGGAGGGACACTGAAGTATAATGAACAATGCTTGATTCAACTCAATTGGTCCTGAATGCCTACCGGGTCTGGGCAAGACACCTGCTTGAGATGCCATGCTGTCAGACACTTTGTGTCCTCCACCATCTGTTTCTTTCCCTACCTCGGCTGAGGCTCAGTCCCACCAGGCCTCTTGTGAGGCCAGAGGTCTGGCACGCACCTCTCGGTACAGTCGGGTATGTTGTTCTCGCAGTGGATGCCATTGAAACCCGCAGGGCAGGTGCATGTGTAACTGTCCACACAGTCGGTGCAATTGGCACCATTTCGGCAGGGATTACTGGCACATTCATTGATGTCCTCCTCACAGAAAGCACCCTGGAAGCCAGGCAGACAGTCGCAGAAGGCCGTGTTGACACCATCAGTGCAGGAACCTCCATTGTGACATGGGTCTGAGGGGACAGGAGGGTGAGCCTTAGGGTGGCCACTGGCCATGCTACAGAGACCCAAGGCTGAGAAGGTCGTGTAGGATGACAAGGGCTCACAGCAAGTCTCTGGTGACACTAGTCAATGGGGTCACTCACTCTGGGCTGATCCCAGCTCTGAGCCTGGGATCTGCTCCCTCCTTCAGGCCCCAAGGGAGTGGGGAGACAGGATTTCAGCCAGCTTCACAGAACAGCCACGGGGAAGCCTATTACCACCCTTCCCACACCCAAACCCTGGTGGCTCCAGGCAGACCCTCCCTCAATCTCTCTGTCTTTAGCTCTGATTCAGGACCGGGGCAGCCCCAGAGCCCTTCACAACTCAGTGGATCCTTACACGGGCCAAGCATCAAGGCCGAATACAGCCAGGCCCTGTGCCATCATTGTGAAATGATGCGCCTGGTGCCTCGGCTCCATGTCACTCAACTGGGTTGGCCAATCTAGCCACTCCGGTCAGCCCATGAGAAGAACAATGGTGTTCAGCAGCCACCTCCTGGCCTGTCCGTACCTAGCACTGACCTGTCTCCTTTCTGGCACAGGCAGGCGGACTGAGCTAAGGGCTTAGCTACCCACAGCTCTGCCGCCGGGAATCAGGACTATTTTCCCACCTCAGACTCTCAGCAGCTCCCCACCATGTGTGCCTAGGGACAGAGGTGCCCGAACGTAGGGCGGGCAGAGCTGGGTACCACTTACTGGGCCGGCAGTCATCGACATCCCTCTCACAGTTGCGGCCTGTGTAGCCGGCCTGGCAGAGGCAGCGGTAGCTGCCATTGGTGTTCTGGCAGGAGGCCCCGTGGCAACACGGGCTCTTCACACACTCGTTGATGTCAATCTCGCAGGTTTGGCCTGTGAGGACAAAATTCATTTGGTCACCAACTGAGCCTCTGCCCTAGCTGGTCTGTCTACCTGCAATGCTCCTCTCCTGATCCCTGGGGAACAGAAGGCTACTACAGAGTCAGGATGGGAAGGGCCATCCAAGGTCACCTCCTGCTTGTGGAGCATCCCAGAGCAGGTAGCTTGGGACCTATAAGCTCATCTCTGGAGACTGGGAGTCTGTCTATTCCTTCCTGCCCTGGACTTGGACCACTTCCCACCCACCATCTTTGTTCCAGTCTGGTGGGACCAGGCCAGCCTCACCTTGCCAGCCTGTGGGACAGACACAGGAAAAGCTCTCATAGTCCTCAGACTCCTTGCACACCCCGCTGTTTTTGCAGGGGCTGGTGGCACATGGGGCCAACACCACCTCACACGTGGCTCCTAGGGAGAACGATAGGTAGTAGAATCCAGTGGGCCTGGCCCACAGGATCTCACCCAGAGAGGGGGGAAAAAGCTGTAGGCACCCTGTGTGCTTGGCCAGCCAGACACTGATCCTGGGAGGAGTGACAGGACAGGAAGTTAGAGACAAAGCAGAAACAAGTCTCTCTGAAAGTTACTTTTTAGAAGTGTATATAATGTGCAAATGGGCATGCAAGTACACACAAGTGTGCACAAAGAGGTGGAGATGGGTGTCAGGTGTCTTCTACCAACTCTTGCACCTTATTTCTTTGAGACAGTCACACTGAATCAGAAGCTTGCCATTCCAGCTAGGCTGGCCAGCCATTAAGTTCTCAGGATACATCTGCCTCTGCTCCCAAATGCTGGCCTTACAGGCATTTAGTGGTGCCCTGTCTTCACACAACACGTCTCATGTTTCCGCAGCAAGCACTCTTTCTCCACGAGCCATCTACCTAGCCTGGGAAGCCATAGATTGTCTTCCAAATGATGCAAGATCTTGATGCCTGGGCCTTGCCCCATCAGAAACCTCAAAACAAGACCCATACTGTAACAGGTGGTTTAGCCTGGCAGACCCTGGCCTGCTCCTCATTCCAGGGAAAGCCTTGCAGCTGATCCTGAGGCTCTAAGTCACAGAAGGCTCACTCTTCAGAGAGACAGACTACTGTGGCTACCCCAAGCCCATCCTACATGTCAGGGGGCATAGGGTACAGCCTCACACCAGGGCAGTGAATCTGATAACCGCCTGAGGGAGCCATGTGTAACCCAGGTGACTCTCTCCTTGTAATCCAGGGTAGCTTTCCTGTTTATGGCCATGGTTGGCTCCAGGAGCTGAGCAAGGAAGCCTTATCTTCCTTGTCTCCCACCATGTCCCCAGCCTGCTAGGGTGAGTCTCCAGGGCCTGCCTCTCTATCAGTTTCCACGGTGACCTGGGCAGACAGGAACTTTGACAGAGTTTCCGACAATTGTGCGAAGGGAAGCAGGAAGCAGGCCGGCAGGAAGCTGGTCAGTATGGCTTGACTCCTCCCGCCAGCCCCGATAGCAACAAGAGCAAAAGGGACACGGGGTGCGCCTGGCTGCTGACAGTTTCCTTACTGACCAACACAGGAGACAAAATCCAGGCCCTTTAACTTTTGTCAAAGGAAACAGCATCCTGGTCACCAGCTGCCAGGCATCAAGGACCTTCCACCTTCGCAGACCCACTTGGGACGTCCAGAGCCCGGCAGCAGCAGCATGAAGCCACCAGTATTCAGTGGCAGTATTAGGAGCTGCAGGGGCTGCTGGGGACAACATGGCCGTGGCTTTCATGTTCAATGCTTTGCACATCTCTCCTGCAGGGGGTCCACGTCTCACTATTCCTCAGGCAGGAGCTGCCTCTGTTCATCTGAACAGAGGGCTCCTTGTCTCCTCACACAAAGAAGCTGCCATCAAAGGAATCCCAGGCGCAGCCAGCAGAGGAGGGCAGCCAGGCCCCCCACCAGAGGTGCAGGCAAAGTGGACACTGATCCACGCAGTGCCCACTAGCCCCCTGGGCTTCTCTGGAGGAGTCCGGGGCTCACTGCACGCCAGACATGCCAGATAAACACCCGGAGACACATACCCCGGAGTTTCCTCCCAGGCATCCTCCGTGTTTGCTCATATGGTGACTATCCCCAGGCCCAGGCCCAAGTACTGCAGGGCCTAACGCCCTCAGGAAGGAGCAGAACCTTCTAGAATGCCTGGTGAGCCCCTATACTCCTAGCCCCACTAGCCCATTACAGCCCCTGGCTCCTCGTACCTGTATAGGGCAGAGGGCAGTTGCACTTGTACCCGGCGACATCATCAATGCAGGTCCCCTGGTTCAGGCAGGGGTTGGAGGCACATTCGTTGATGTTGGTCTGGCAGTTAGGGCCTGTAGGAAGAGGAGGAAGAGTGGGTGGGGTTGCACCTCTGCCCTGTGCTTTTACTCTGGAGAGCCAGAGGCCTGTCCTGAGAGGTACCAGAGGCTCCTGCATATCCAGTGGACCATGAAAAGGATGCCGTGGGTTGTTATTGTTAGCACCAGGCCACCAGGGAGGACCCACTCTGCTGTGTCACCCACCACACTCACCACTGAAGCCTTCTCGGCAGGTGCACACGTAACCGCTCGTCATGTCTTTGCAGGTGCCGCCGTTGACACAAGGGTTCGACTCACACTCGTCGTTGTTGATGTCACAGTTTGTTCCACTCCACCCGGGGGTACAGTCACACTTGTACCTACACAGAGAACCTGTGCTGCAGCCTGGGCTCAGTGCCCTCCTGCCAGTCTACAGCTCCAGTCTGATGGCAAGGACACATCTACCAGAACACTCTTTTAAGGTGGGCTGGGGGTACCCACCTTAGCCAAAGCCATGCAAGGGTTCCAGACTGGGGCAATGTGACCTTGATAAAGTTTTGTTTGTTTTAAGACTCATTTATTTTTATGTATGTGGGTGTTCTGTCTGCATGTACACTTGCAGGCCAGAAGAGGGCACCAGATCTCATTAGAGATGGTTGTGAGCCACCATGTGGTTGCTGGGAATTGAACTCAGGGACCTCTGGGAGAGCAGTCAGTGCTCTCAACCGCTGAGCCGTCTCTCCAGCCCCAACTTTAATAGTTTTAATAAAGACTTTAATAGTTCCTCCCACCCATCGACAAAGGGCTGCTGTCATCACAAGTATCGCACAACGGTTCCAGCTGCCACAGTGTGCTCAAGGACCCAGCCCATGTCTGTCCTAGGCTTCTATCTGGTACCTCCCAGGCCAGTCTGCCGTACCCATTGAGGCCATCTCGGCAAGCACCGTGGATGCAGGGGTTACTGTTGCACTCGTTGACCTCAGACAGGCACGTGGGGTCATGGTAGCCCTCGGGGCAGCGGCAGGTGAAGCTCGCAATGCCATCCTCACAGGTACCTCCATTGTGGCAGGGGCTGCCCGCACACTCATCAATGTTGACATTGCACATGCTCCCTGTGGGTGGAAAGGGGCTCAGATGCCAGGCCTGCCACCCAGAGCCCTCCTGTCCTGGGGCTAGACCTATTTGGGCCTCAGTTTCCCCATGTGCTAATCTGTGAGATTCTGAGCAACTGCCTTGGCAATGAGCTCCATGACTGCGGCGCCAGTGGCTGTGGGGTCTCATGTATTCCAATCTGGAATCCACAAACTCTCTACGTAGCTGAGAATGACCTGAACCTCTGATTCTCTTGCTTTCGAACTCAGAGTGCTAGGGCTACAAACACATGCCACTGCATGTGGCTTCTGTGGTAGTAGAATTGACCCCAGGGCTCTGTGCATGCCAGGCCAACACCCTGCCCACTGAGTTATTCTTCAGCCCAGCTCTACTACAGTCTTGAGGCCCATTCCCTTCTGCTGCTCTCCCAGGGTACCTCTTGTTGACAAGACCCCTGGGGCCCAGAGAAGTCAGGATCTTATCGGATCTAAGGGTGTTAGAGGCAGAACACACGTCCGAAAGCCTGGCCTCAGAGCTCTGGCCACCTCATCTTAGCCTACTGGGCCATCAACTCTGACGTGGCCAGGACTGACAATGACAGGACAGAAGGCCCAGTCTTTCTGGCACCTCCACTGGTTGGCAGACCAAGAGGTGAGTAGTGGACACCCTCGGCTTAGGTCATCCAGCCCTTGGACCCCTGCTGACCCCAGAGTCTCTCCCAGACCTGATTCCTGTAATGACTCTCGAGCTGGCCCTAACCTCTGACTTGGGCCATTCACCTGTGTAGCCAGGTTTGCAGGCACACTCGTAACCATCAATCTTGTCCAGACATGTGCCCGAGTCGCAGGGGTTGCTGGCACAATCATCCAGGTTGATCTCACAGTTGGGCCCTAGGGGCAGTGTGACATGCGGTCAGCTTCCAAGCCCAGCCTCCCCCTTTCCCACCCACTGCCAGCCCTGGCCAGTCACCTGTGGTCCCCTTAAGGCATAAGCACAGGTAGGAGTTGTCACGGTCCTGGCAGGTGCCCCCATGGCGGCATGGCTGACTGTGGCACTCATTAATGTTGGTCTCACAGTGATGGCCTGTGTAGCCCGGCCGGCAGAGGCAGGTAAAGGTGGCCACACCGTCCTTGCAGGAGCCATAGTGACAGGGGTCAGGGTCACACTCATCAATGTCCACCTCGCAGTGGGTTCCGGTGTAACCTAGATCACAGGAAGTGGGGGGCACAGGTGAGCTTCAGGGCCAGTTAATCCCTCGACACTCAGCCGGCCACACCTTGGGAAACCACCAAGCAGGCCCAGGGTCCTGCCTGGTCCCTGATGGATGTGGGGGATGTCACAGATCCTGAGATATTCTCTACCACTCCTGCGTGCCTTCAAAGCAGAGAAAGTTCCTGGTTCTCAGACTGAGGCCTCTTCAGTCTCCCATCTCCTTCCCCACTATCTGGCCCCTCCCCTAGATCCTGCAGGGCCTCTCGTACCTTCGGTGCACACGCAGTTGTAGGTGTTGGGTCCGTCCAGGCACTTGGCACCATTCTTGCAAGGTGTGCTGGCACACTCATCCACATCATACTGGCACAGGTGCCCACTGAAGCCTGTGAGAAGGGAAGAGGAAACGGTCACATCTGACAGTATAGTAGCCCCTTAGTTGCTATCCACAAACAAAGGGTTAGTTGAATGTCTGCCCATATGGGCTCCCTTAGAGGGTCCTTTAGCCCCAAGTGCAGCTGACCTCCAAGCTTCTACCTGCCCCTTGCACCCTGGCCCTCTGATCACCTCCTTGTTTAGTATTGCTCAGTAGCTGCCTCTACAGAAGGGCCTTTTTCCCCAAACAGCCTCTGGTTGCTATGGTTACAGCTGCACTAGGCTGCGAATGGGGCTCCCCTGGCTCGACCATGTCTAGGATGGCTGATTTACATCTCAGAAGGCCCAAGGCCTGGTCCAGCCCTGGGGTAGGCGAGACACCTTTCCAAGGCCCCTCTGTCCCTTCCTCAGTTCCTCCAAGTCCTTCCCAGACCTATAGGTCAGATCCCCACACTATGTCCTCATTCCCCACGGCCATCAAGAGGGGAACGTGGGGAGAGTCACGCAGGTGGGCCCTCCTATCTCAGGAGCACTGTAGCTCCTGCTATCCTTCCTACTTTAGTAAAGGGCTTCTTGTGCCAGGCTCCCTGTATCTCAAACAATGCAGGTAGGACTTCACTTTTGAGGAAAGCCTGAAAGCATCCTGGTCAAATCACAAGGCAAAGTCCTCCCTCAAAGTAGTCCAGGAAGCGATCGTGAGGACCAAGTGGTTAAGTAGGCGGCCTTACCTTTGGGGCACTGACACAGGAACTCGTTGATCTTGTCCATACAGCGGCCATTGTGCAGACAAGGGCTGCTAGCACACTCGTCCGTGTTGACCTCACAGTACACACCCTCATAACCTGTGGACGGGACACAGTGAGGCTGAGGATGGATTCAGTAGGCCCTGCTTCAGCCCGCAGCTGAAGACTTGGGACAGAAACGACCTTCCCTCATACAGGCTTAGTGTACCCACCGTGGTTCATTTCTATATATACTCTGGGTCTATTCGCCCAACTCTGGGCACATTCTCTACTTTGTCCTGCTATCCTAGCCTCAGTTTCCCAGAGGCTGGCAACCTTGACAGAAATCTTACTTGAGGCTATCCAGCCCTTGACTCAGGCTCCTACTCCCTGCTCTTGCCAGCCCCCAAGGTGGGAGGAAGCACAGACATACCTGGCATACATATACACTGGAACTCCCCAATCTGGTCCAGACAAGTAGCATCATTCTGACACGGGTTGGAGATGCACTCGTTGACATCAATCTCACAGCGGGGCCCTGTGTAGCCCTGTAGGCACTGGCATTCAAAGGACCCCAATGTGTTGAGGCACTTGCCTGCATGCTCACAGGGGTTGGCACCTGGCGGGGAATGGACAGATGATAGCTGATCTGGTCTTCCGGCCTCCAGAATGCCCCGGCCCACGCCATCAAACCGGTGGTTCTCCAGGACAGGTCACATCCCCCCACGTGACAAGCCTGGCAGTTTGTGCTGCCTGTGCCATTGCTTCTGCACCTACCGAGGGCACACTCATCCACGTCCTGGCTGCAGGCTGGCCCCGTGTACCCCGACGGGCAAGTGCAGATGGCCTTGCCATTGACAGGGTTGGTGTCGCAGTTGGAGCCCTCGTTGCAGGGGTTGCTGATGCAGGCATCGTTGAGGTGGCACAGCAGACCTAGACAGGGCAGCTGTGGTGAGTGGGCTGTTGGAAGTGGGTCATCCTCACCCAACACCCTGGAATGAATCTCTGTGACCCAGTCAAGTGTCTCACAATGCTCGAGTCACTGCAAGTGGCTTGTCACCAGTATGCCTCTTAAGGTCCACTGGGTCATTGCTGGAGGTGCCAAGGAGCCACAGCTTAACATTTATTGAATGATTGATTGATTGATTGATTGCTTTCCTAAGACAGAACCTCACGTATTCCAGAATGGTCTCAAGCTTGCTACATAGCTAAAGATGACCTTGAACTTTGGATCCACTGTTTCCCGGGGTGTTGGACTGACAGGCACATGCCACTATCCACCGTTTATGTGGCACTAGGGATTGAATCCAGGACCCCGCAGGCAGAGGCACTCTACCAACTGAGCTGGGTGCCCAGCCCTGTCTGAGTGAAGCTGGTCCCCGGCACCTCACTCATGGTGCCCCGGGTGTGCTCAACCAAGCTCACCTCCTGGGAGACTCCCTCCCTCACCTGTGCGCCCATGTGGGCACTCGCAGTAGAAGGAAGCCACACGGTCGTGGCAGGTGGCACCCTCGAAACAGGCGGCACTGGCACAGTCATCAATGTTCTCGCTGCAGTCCTCACCAGTCCAGCCGTTGACACACACGCAGTTGTAGCCACCATGGGTATTGTGGCAGGTTCCGCCATTCTGACAGGCATTGGGCATGAGCTGACACTCATCCACATCTTCTGTACAGTACTGACCTGCAGGGGCCACAGAACCATCAGCCTCCCCCAGTTGCTACATGCTAAGCTACCTGCCCTGGGCTGTGGGGCTATAAGCTACTCTCTCCAGGAAGACTTCCTAGCTGATTTGTGCGGTCGGCAAGTGATCCCATTCTCCACCCGAAAGGGTTCCCCTGGTTTATCATTAACCGGTGAGCCCCCTGAGGACAGCCTTGTATTTATCTCTGACAGCTTGCCCAGAATGCTAGACTCGTGTATGGCTCAGTGCTGGGGACCTGATTCTGGGTGTGAGCTGCTAATAGCCCACAAGAACCAGCTGATGCTGAGCCGTGCTGGCTCCAAGTGAAAGTATAGGAGCTTCCCCATGCCACCAATCCCCTGGGCCACCCTGGGTCTTGCAGCCTGGACTTCCCTAGCATAGAACACAGCTCAGACCCCTCTACTGCCGCTGTTGTGGGCAGTTAAGGCTGCCCCATGCAGGTCCTGTGTACACACCTGTCCACTCTGGTGGGCAGCGGCAATTGTAGGTGTTCACACCATCCACACAGGCTCCCCCATTCTTGCAGTTGTTTCCTGGACAGTCATCCACATTTTCTTCACAGTTCTGTCCAGCAAAGCCTGTGGGACAGGGGCCAGGGCCAGCAGGTCAGCCTGACTTTAGGGGTCTGCTGAGAAGCCCCTGTCGGGCTCCAGCATCTTCAGTTTCTGGCTGGGCCTTCAATGTCCTGCTCTGGACAAGGTATCTATCCCTCCGTGGCCTCCCTGCTGTTGTGTCCACAGGTGAACAGCACCTCTCTAGAGAGTCTCTACGGAAGAACTGACTAAACAGACAGGGATCCAGGAACATAGCTTGTTGGGGTTGTCTACAATGAACCAGTGGGGTAGCCATGAATACCTTAAAACGCTGAAGCTAAAACTGGGGCTTGGAAGCACTAAGTTGGAAACCAGAATGGTGGGACCCAGGCAGGCTTGCTGAATCAGGACCTGTGAGCTCTTTCCCTCAGGACACAACCAGGGCTCCAGTCTCTCCCCAGTAGGCTAAGGAAGCCCATCTAGCCTGGGGCTGGGCCCCAAGGTGTGGCCTGCAGCGTGGCCTTCATGAGGGCCTCCTTAGCATCCAGTTAGCTATTAATCGCCTCAACTCCCGCCGGTTCAATGATCAACCCAGAAAGGCGAGTCGGGCAACAGCCAAACCTGCAGCCAGTTACTAATTAACACCCTCTCTGGGGATGCCTTTGAACCCCTCCTGCCCTGGGAGAGCCCACCTGTTTGGCTGCTCCTCAAAGATCCTCCTCCACCCCACCAGCTCCCACCACAGCAAAAAGCTGGAGGCCAGGAGAAGCCAAAGTGAAGAACGAACGTTTATTTGGGTGGGGAAGGAACCAACTTGGAGCCTAGTGCCCACCTAGGGGTCAGCAAGACCAAATAGCATGTCTCCCTGAGTGTGCAGAGCTTTATTCCAACATAGGGCAAGGTTCCAGGCTAGAAGTGAGCCTGGAGGTGCCCTGAGCAGTGCAGAACAATTTCACTTAGGGAGAGGACAAGGGAGCATAGGTCCCACGTGGAGCCTGGCCAGAGCCGCCTCTACCAAGTGTACAGCATCCTCCAGGGAAACAGGACCTGTGATGGCATGAGGGAGCCAGGTGGGGCTCAGCAGAGCACACCGGAGCTAGTCAGAGCTCCCAGGGCTAAGTCCTGTCCTGACCTCAGTTTCTTATATCTCCTTAGCTCTTATGGCCTTCAGAGAACCTGGTACAGAGCTACCCGAGAGCCCAAATGGTGGGTATAACTGAGTCCAGACTGAGTCCCTTCAACAGCAGCTTGGGTAGACAATTTTCACCTCTCTCTACTTTGAAATAGCCTCCACACAGGGTAGTGGGTGTTCCATCTTTAGGGGTGACCCAGCCACTACACATCAACCTCCCAGACCCACCAGCTATGGTAAGTGGACCTAACCCAGCCCATCCTTCCCTCCTGCTCACCTCTGTCTCAGAACCCAAAATTGGCCCACCCCACCCTGCCTAAGGAGGACTGGTCCAGCTCCATGCACAAGCTTCTTGCATAAGCTCCTTTCTCCGAGCCTGCACAACAGACCCACCAGTACAGCCTCTCAACAGATTGTAACACCTGAGGTCTGCTGTGGTCACAAGGAAAGATCTGAACCCAGAGTTCTGGGGCCACTGAGCATGAAATTTCTGTCCCAGCCATCCAGAGAGACCAGCTGGCTGGAGAGTGTGTAGACAGCTGTCTGTTACCTCCAAGCTTGCCCAATGCCTTTCAGGAAATGCATAAGCCAGAGTCTGCACGCAGAGTCTTGAGGTTGGCCCTGCAAGCTTGGGGCAGAAGGGAACTTCCCTTTTTCAGGGGGTAGGGTGGCCCCGGAGTTGCAAAGGAGGGGTGGCCTGAGGTCACCCTCAGCAACCAAATCTATTCCTATTTCCTGAATCCACTCCCCCTTTCTCTCAACCACCTGGGATGTGGCTGAGATGAGGTCTCAAAACTCTTGAGTTTCCATCCTTAGAAAGGCAACAGAAAGGACTATGGCTATGCCTGCAGTACCCATCCCTGCAGAGAGGCAGGTGCAGTGGGAAAAACACTGCTGAGGAAGTAACGAGCAACTGGAGGCCCTGAAGTTCTTCAGGGCCATGCTATATCCAATTTCCATCCCCAGAGACTGGGAAAACCCCGGGGACTGCCCATGACAGGGTGCTCCCCTGACATACAGACTCACGCGTGGATGTCAGGCAGCTCACGCATTTGTAAAGTCAGGCTAGCTCCCAACCCTAAGAGGCTCAGGGTACAGAGTATTAGGTGGCCAGGGGCCAGGGGAGCTCCAGGATGAAGGGAGCACCAAGGGAAGGCACTCTTATTAGCAAAAGATCTAATAAGAGTGTCTAGATCTCACCAGATGGCCAAGACAGAAACGGACCAGTGGGGCCTGATGTGTGTGCCACAGAGAGCGTCACCTAGCTTTTTATCCCCATCCTGACCTGCTCTTATACTACACCTAAGGCTCCATGGGAACCATGTATGTCTGTCTGTCTACCAGGTTCTCTGCTGCTGGCCTTCTCTAAGCTTCTGTTCACAAAGGGCATTGGTCCTTTTTCTGCAGCCCTCAGGTCTGACAGCAGAACATTCACAGACTTGGACATCCAGGCTAGAGGTCAGCATATTGAGGTAGGACCTACCTGGCAGGCAGGTGCACTCGTGGGTAGTATCCCCCGTAGGGCGGCAGGTACCCCCATTCTGGCATGGTGAGGGGCTGCAAGGCACGTAGGGTAGTTCACAGTGGGGGCCTGTGTGGGTGGCACGGCAGGCACAGCGATAGGAGCCGATCTCATTGTGGCAGGTGCCCCCATGGCGGCATAGCCCAGGGTTCTGGCTGCACTCGTTAACATCTTGCCTGCAGGTGGGGCCATGGAAGCCAGGCGGGCAGCGGCAGATGTATGAAGACTCAAAGGGCAGGCATTGGCCACCATTGGCACAGGGGTTTGAGGCACATGGGTCGGCCTGCTGACATGACTTTCCTGGGAAGGAGGCGAGGGACAATGACAAGAGGGTTGGTTAACTGTAGCCAGGGCCTTCCTATGAGCCCATCGCAGAGTTGGACATTATGGAGGCACCAACTAGGGACAGCAGACCTAAAGTGTTTATCTTCATGATTCTTAGTACCTGCTGTACAATGTGCCTATCTTTCTGCATACAGAAGACTGGGAGTCACAAGAGACTAAGTGACTACCCAAGGTCAGAGACAGGAGTAGAAATGGTAGTCTAAAATTTGTAGCTGGCTGTCTCCTGGACCCAGACATATATAAGTAATGGCAGCTTAAGGCACCCTGACAGGTAGAGGGTGGAACCATGGCCACATGAGGACTCCCCATTGGCTCACGGAAACAGTGAGGGTTTGGGACCCTGGAATAGGGCAGCCAGAAAATCTGATAGTTCAGGCTGGAAAGAACCAGAATTCCTGGGGAACCCCAAGAGTTTTCTGGACAGTAGATCCCAGTTTAACTCTGAACCAGAAGAAAGTTTGGTGTATCAGAGTATCTCAAGTCATCATAGACAGTAGGGTAGGCCTGGGCCAAAGGGTCCCAGCCATGAAGTTCACAACCCTCCTACAGCCCTTACCTGACCACCCTGGGGGGCAGCGGCACTTGTATTCTGTGAGAGTGATGAGGTCACAGGTGCCCCCATTGCGGCAGGGGTTGGCCAGGCAGGCATTGTCCAGAGGTGTCAGGCAGAGTGGCCCAGAGAAACCCAGGGGACAGCTGCAGGCATAATCCACGGTGCCACCATGGTCCACAATGTGGCATGTCCCAGCATTCTTACAGGGTGTGCTGAGGCATGGATTGGGGTCCTGGCATCGTTGGCCCACAAAGGCCCCGCTGCAGCTGTTGACAGACATGCAGGGCAGTTAGCTCCTACTCCTGGGCACAGCTACCCCCACACTGGGCAGTAGTTGCAACTGGAATCGGGCTCTAGAATGGAGTTGCAGCTTGGGTGGGCAGAGGCTCCTGGGATGATGGAACTTCTGGAGCATGCGCCATGCCACGGAGGCGCTCACTTTGAAGTGGTTACTTTCACATAGTAAGTGAACTTCACCTCAATAAAAAGAAATAGTAACAACTGTTCACTGGGGCTAGCGACAAGACCAGCTTGAATTTCAAATCAGGCAGATTTCAAGCCTGGGTCTATCCTTGAAGTGAGCCATGGAGAAGGGGCCCCTGGAAGCCCAGCAGAGCCCCGGGGGTGGGGGGAAGACTCTGAGAAACTCTCATTTGGGAGGCTGATCTTTTCTCTCCCAGCTTCTGTCATGAATATGCATCATCTGGGTAATAAAAAGAGTTCACGGTTCCTTCGACTTTCAAACATCAATAGCACAGTAAACGCGGGAAGCTGAGCAGACTGGAGAGTGTATGTGCTTTCTTTCTATTCAGTTGCTGCCCTGTAGCAAGGGGGCTATGCCAGAATGCAGGCTGCTGCCTACTCTTCACATCTCAGCTCCCAGACACAGGTTTCTCATATATCCCCAACAGTAATGCACCTCCTCAGGGGACAAATTAAATTTGCAGACACAAGTTCTCTGTATCACAGACCCAGCAGCATCAGTACCATCCTCCGAGGACAGGACACAGTGGAGGATAGTCCCCCTTGGCTCTTTGTGGGCACTCTGGTGGGCTGAGAACCTGCCCCACCTCCAGACAGGTGTGGGGTTCCCTGTCCTTAGACTCACTGGTTCTCTGCAGGGACATGCTCAAGGTCCACACCTGCCCCAGTCAAGTAGCCTTCTCAGCCACCTGCCTGCACAGCTCCCAGGGCCTGGGCCATAAATCGCCGACCCCATTCCTGACCCACCTCCTGGCCCCACACTCCCAGAGTGGGCTCTGGGAGCCACCAAGCCAAGCTCTTCCCAGAGGCAAAGGCTCTGAGGCAGAACGTGCTAGCCAACAGAGCAGCCCCACGGCAGGGTCACAGCCAGGTGCTGGGTGGACACAGCCCTGGCCAACAGCCATCCTGCTTTTCAGAGCCTGCCCACTGGCCTGGAGAATGCTCCTTGTTCCTTCCCCAAGCACCCAAACGTATGGCTGTA
The DNA here is from genome assembly GCA_907164525.1 of Lophiomys imhausi. Taxonomy (NCBI): domain Eukaryota; kingdom Metazoa; phylum Chordata; class Mammalia; order Rodentia; family Muridae; genus Lophiomys; species Lophiomys imhausi. The sequence continues at coordinate 8,768,735 of CAJQZJ010031933.1, read as the reverse complement.
GCCTGCCCCAATCCTCACCTCCAATACCAGCCTGTTGGTCCCCACTTGCTTCTGACTGCTATTTATAACCAAACCCGAATGAGGGTGGCCCCAGGAGAGGCCTCCCCACTAAGAACTGTTGGAGTCAGCTTGCGGCCTGGGTTCGGGTATCTCAGCAGAAGTACTGGGAAGCATCTGTCTTCTCTGAAGCGTTTCATCTGTGTCTATGGCTTGGGTATGGAAGACACAAAATGGCCACTCTGGAGACCATCTGTTGCCAGAAGCCAAAATTCTCAAACCAACTGTCTTAAAGAAAACAAATCACACCCCACCCCCCGGGGAGTTAACTCAAGCTTTTGCAAAGGTTCCTGCCCAGCAAGGGAAGTGTGAGTTTGGTGTGTGTGTGTGCGTGTGTGTGTCTGTAGGGGGGACATCTGGCTCCTCCTGCATGGGTTAGCCTTGGTGGGCACCTCCTCACTAGTGTGGCCAGCCACTGAGATCCATACCTGCCTCTCTGGGGGCACCTAGGCTCTGGCAGAGCCACACTTGGGGAACCTAGAAGGCAGACACTGCCTTCACTTATGAATTCAGTTACTAGCAGACTGGAGAGGCCGCTGGGAGCCTGGGATCTGCAGGCAGAGGCTGGCCCCTAGAAGCAGCCCTCCTCTCTGGATCAATGCCCCTTTGTCGGGCAGGGTTGGCCTCGGCCCACTTGGAGAAAAGGTTTTTTTTTTCCTTTCCCAGCCATTGGTGAAGTTGAGGGGGAGGGGGTGTTGAGGGACAGAGGGAGCTTCATCTTCAAAGCCAACGGAGCTGCTGTCCACCCATTCCTGCAGACTAGGGGAGTAAGCTCTGCAGGCAGGGCTGGCTCTAGGTCAGTGAGACTGAGGCTCCAAGAGGAGGGAGGATTTCCCTGGGTGGGAAAAATGAGGCAAACCCAATGTCACACTACTTCTCCAGCCTTTAAGCAACCCCCTGCTAGGTTTCTTAAGGTAAAGACACTGAATGTAGCCAAAGATTCCAGACCTGCTCACACTCCTCTTCCCCTCCAGTTGTGGGCTGTGTTCCCTACAGCACCCTAAATAGGGACCACAATGAGAAGCCTGGGGAACCCACCTAGATGGGATGCACACTTGCCAGCGCGGCTGTGTTCTGCTGGACCAGCAATGGGGACAATATGGCCAATAAATCAGGCACCGGCAGCATGGACAAAGGGCAGCAGGGAGCAGGTGCATCTGTGGAGGGACAGCTGCTCCTGCTGGGCGAGGCCAGACGCCAACCCAGCGGGTGGGGCAGGAGCTGGGAAGCCAGTGGCCAGGGAAGCTCCTCCGTGGGGGAATGTGGTGGCTGAGAAGGCCCATTGTCCACCTCACTGCCACCCTGGGCATGGGGATACCACAGTGCAGGCATGTTGCCTAGCCAGGCCTACCACCAATGGGTAAGACCACCATCCACCACCAGCACACCGCAGCTGGAGGATCAGCAGAGCCACCTGGATGGGATCATCCCTCAGATGCCTGGAGCCAAACCGCAGGGTCTAAGTCAGGAGCAGTGGAAGTCAGGGGCAGTGGGGGAGGGGCTGGGCAGCTCAAAGGCCCTTCTCCTCCTGTCTGTGGCCTACTTGCCTGACCTCTGGACCACCTGGCCACATTCTCTCCTCATGGCATTCAGATGACCCTAAGAAGGTACCAGGGGACCTTGAGGCCACAACCCCTGCTGCCGCTGTATCCCCAGCATCAGTGGTCATTTAGTCCTCAACACTGACAGGTGGGATGCAAGCCACAAAGAGGCACCTAAGCCCTGCATGGCAGGCAGTCCCCGCCAGGGGTTTCATTCACTGGGAAGTCCCTGAGCACCAGGCGAGAACCTCCCTGAATGACCCAGGATGCCCTCTGCTTCCCCTGAGTCGCCACCTTCTGTGTGGGTAGTAGAAAGACCTTCCAGGTCTGAAAGGTCCTCAGGACAGGAGACTGACCCGTCAACAAGATTAGGGCTGCCTGTGTGCTCTGCCATGCTCTATCCTGGCACTCAAGGCCTCCACAGTGGGAACCCAGCCATGGCAGGTGCGTCTTCTCCTTACTTCCTTCTTAGGACTCCTTAGGTCACCTACTTTTCCACTTTGTCTCTTCTACACCACAAACTGCACAGCCTGGGGTGTGACCTGTCCACTGTGGATGGCTGCAGGTGAGTAGCAGGCGGCTGGGGCCCAGGAAGAGGACGGGCGTCCGCAGATGCAGAGAAGTACAAATAGCCCCTGTGCCTGTCATATCCCACAACTGCTGCCTGCGCTTTGCTGGCGGCGGCTTCAGTATTTTCCGCTGTGCTGCCTCCCACCTCCCTGGCAGCGCTGCTCGGTAGAAATGTGACTCTCCAAAGCATCCGGAGGCAGATGTTGCTGTGGCCTCTCACCCGGGACTAATTCTAAATTGTGCTGTTTTCCTCTCCACACTACATGGCCATCTGCCGCCCCCAGGGGACATATGACAGCTCCTTCCACCCCAAAATGAGGAGGGGACAGAGGGACTGTGGTGGGAGTTCCTTAGCTCCTGTCCTTGATGGGTTTATGGTCAAGTAGGGCTGCGGAAAGGAGTAGAAGGCCTATTAGAGCTGAAATGGCTGCAGGGGTGCGTGTCAATTCTGGAAGCCCTTTATTGGCTTCCCAGAACCCAGTGGCCGGAGGACCTTTGGGGTAAGAGAAAGCATCCTGCTTACACTTCTTTGGGGCCAGTGGCCTTTACTGAGGCATCTGATAACCTGGGGCCAAGAATACATAGCAGATCTATGATCTAAAGTGTGGGCAGAGGGTGGCTCGGGGCATTATTGCATACCTCGGGCCCCCACACCACTGAAAGTATCTGGCACAAGGTGATGGTGGTGGAGGAGCCCCTGTGTTCTTTACTCTATGCCTAGAGTCACCTAAGTATAGCTGAGGCCCTTGTTCTGCAAGCTCCCACTCAACAAGTGGTGACCATGCTCTTGTACCGCAGGAATGGTTCAATATAGATCCCTCCCCCAGCCTGACTCTGTTCTGTTCAGCTAAAACACAGTAAGGCTGGCTGCCTGCCATCCAACCTTCCCACAATGGGTCCAAAACCAGGGCTACCTCTCAATCAAATAACTCACCCTGTAGGGTTCTCGTCCGGTCAACAAGTCCAATCCTATCCTTGGCAAAGGCTTCTGGGGGCAGGAGAGAGGTTCGGAGACCTCAGCCCTTCCCTGAGCAGAGACCAGTCCCAGCCCCCCAAATCCCAGTGCCTCCTAAAAGGAAGTTGCTCACACCAGGCTGAGCAATGGCAAAGTGAGCTCCAGCCTCCCTGGTACTCTTCCTGGTTCAGAAGCAGTTCATTCAAAGTCCAAAAGATAGGAGACCCCTACAGACAGACCACAGCCCCATTCCTTCACCTCCCCACAGAACTCAGCAAAGAAAGCATTCAAGATCCTAAGTTCCAACCAACCCTGCCTGGATCCAAACACTTCTCTGAAGATCATTTAGAACATGGGGGTGGGAACAACCCCCTTCAACCTCATGATCTCTCTTGCCTTCATAGCGCTGACCTAGCCTTCCTTCCCCATCTTGGCTGGATGAGGTGCCCAAGCATGTGCGTGCCCATGTAGCCCAGGGCACCGCTAGCATTGCTGCTCCCAGTGGGAGCAGCAACATTGCAGCTTAGAGCCAACATCTGTAGCTCCACCTGTCCCAGCAGGGATGGCAGGGAGGAGTAACTGAACTAGGGTCTCCTCCCAGCCTCTGAAGCCTCAGGGACCCAGCCACTCACTGGCTTCCACAACAGCAGGAAGGTGAGAAGACACACAGTAAGGGCTGTAGGGATGTAAATTCTCCTGCATTGAACAACAGCTGCTGCTCAGAACAGAAGGACAGTAGTGGACAGAGCAGGAAAGGGGGTCACAGCTAGGGCAGGTGTAGCATGTCTGCAGGTGGCTACAGGTGCCAGCTAGGACTGAAGCCAGGGTCTAGGCTTTCCAGCTCAAAGAACCACTCCCGCATACTCAGCTCTTTTGTCTTCAAATCTTTCCCCCCAGTTGCATCCTTGGGTGGTTTAAAATATGCTGGAAAAGGAAGCTCAGGAAAAGCACCAGCTTCCTGGCCTGGCTCAGGGAAGCCCTTTGTGTGGGAGACAGTTGAGGTCAGAACCTGCCCTCCAGGGAAGCCACCTTTCCCACTATAGGGAAAACAATACCCCTTAACCCCCCCCCCCCCCACTGCTGCCTGTGAAGGCCTCTCTGAGAAACCAAAAGGCTCTTGGAGGGAGGCATTAAACAATTTCCTGGAGTTGGTCTGTGGGAAGTGGTGACCCATGGGAGCAGGGCTTGGAGACCCCACCCAACCTGTCCCTTCCATCATTGGTGAATGCACCACCCAGCAAACTGGGGAATGCACAAACTGGGGTCACCAGGAAGCAGAGGTCACTGCTAGGGTGTGAAAAACACCTGTTTAAGCTCCTGCCTCCACTGGGGACAGTTTCCTGTTTGATCTTCCCAAAACACAGAGAGTCCCAAGTTGCAAACGAGGCTAGGCATATATCTTCCTTTGGCACTCCACCATGCCTGCCAGCCACTGTGAGTGGTCCTGGGGACTCATGGGGACAAGCCTGTGTGTGTGCAGCAGTATGGCCACAGCCGGCAACTACAGACCTCACTGGCCTGTGCAGGGTGGAGCTCAGCCCTGCACCTGCAGCTACTCAGAGTAAGCAAAGAGGGAGATGAAGCCAGACATCCCACACTGATATCCATGCCAAAGCCAAAAGCAATATTGCACCTGCTCATCTCTTCTTCCCCAAGTAAATGTGAAGATGGTGAAAAGGGGGGTGCCCTGAAGCTACTCTATTTTCCCCACCCAAGGTCCTAAAGACAGGACACACCCCCTCCTGGGTAAACTGGTCCTTAGATGCCAGAAGCTTCACCTCACTAGACCCTTACAGTCCTGGAGGTGGGCTAGGCCCATTTTATAGATAGGAAGACAGAGGCTTAGCAGGTTCTGCACGCGCGCGCACACACACACACACACACACACACACACACACACACACACACACAC
>CAJQZJ010031933.1:8751282-8763690 GCA_907164525.1 Lophiomys imhausi | reverse complement strand
ACACACACACACACACACACACACACACACACACACACACACACACAGACTCTGCAGTGGTTAATTCCCGCTGCCCATGGTGGACTAGCCTTGTTCACAGAGCAGTCACAGGCAGAGTAGCAGGAGCTTCCTGGGAAAGTGAGAAGTGCCCCATATCCCAAACTGCCACAGCCTCTGATCACCTGATCTCCCAGCAAGAAAGGGCAAAGCACACAACACAACGGAGAAGTGAGGCTGAAAGAACACTCCTAGGAAGGGGACAGAGATCTCAGTGAGGGAGCCGGGAATTGGGAAGGGCCTGCCATTGCAAGGGAAACCTCAAAATCCCCAGCTTCTCCAAACCCCTCAAGATCCTCCCAGCAGAAGGGTCACCTGACACCAGGCTTGTGGCCATCCTTCCCGACTGTGGTGGTGAAGCCCATGTCCAGCTACCTATTGAGGCAGAGCCACTGGCTGCTGGGCAGACAAAGCGAGACAGACCTTGGCTGCATTCTTCCAGGGGCTCCCAGGAAACCCGCCTTCAGTGAACCATTTGGATGACTGGCTGAAGTGAAGACTGCAGCTTTCGTGGGAGCTCCAGAGGTCACTCCCACCCCTCAAAACTCAGCAGCCCCCAACTCCAGCCAAATATTTTTCAACAAGGAAGAACTCCCCTGCTGGGGAGGTCCCCAAACCTCAGCAGAGAGCTAGGCCCCATCCCAATCCTGGTCACAAAAAGTCTCACAATGTACTGGCCATCCACGAGAAACTCCTGTTCTGCCTCAGGACACAGTAAACTCTAGAAGAGTTGGAGAGGCAGTTGAATGTACCCTGCTCTAGAGGGGGTCCAGGGAAGAGGAGGCACTCTGGGGAGGGATCTGGATAGGACCCAGAGTGTCCCAGGCCAGTTGGTCTAGGACAAGGTTTAGGTCTGCAGGTCCTGGACACTCTGCCCCTGTGGGCACTGATGTCCCATGCCTGGCCTCTTCTCATGCATCAGCATCACTTCACTGACATCCCTGTGACCTCTCAAAACCTTAGCTGGGTGAATAAAGCGAAAAGGATATGCCCTGTCAGGCCAGGGCTGTCCAAGGTCAACCAGGCACCTTCTGCAGCCTCAGGGTTCTCAGAGTGAGATTTCCGAAGACAAATGAAGCCCATACACCAGCGGCAAGGCCAGCCAGCACCTTTAGCTACAGCGGCCCCGTGGTATCCTCCACTCACCCCAAAGAGATGGGTCCTGTCGTATGAAGAGTAAGGGCGAGAGTGTAGTTGTAGCCTGAACTCTGGAGGAAATAGCCTTGATCTGAGATTTGAGCAGGCCTAGCCTAAATGGAACAGGGTACTAGAAGGGGGCATGGTTGGCTCAGAGGCCACGTCCAGAGTATATGGGAGGAGGGAGCATCCAGCCTGCACTGTGAGCTCTGAAAACTGTAAGCCAGGCCTTAGAAACCTGGGACTACTCCGCCTGGCCCCAGGCCTGGCAGTCCATCTGGCCAGACTGTTCAGTATAGCCCAGCTACCAACACCACAGACTGGGCTAGACTCTGGGGCCATGAAGACAGGATGCATAATATCACAGTCCCTGGGGCATCACTCCGAACTGGTTTTGACTATAAGGCTCTGAGATGGAGTTGAGATCACCCTCATCTGACCGCTAGAAGAGGAAGGAAGGAAGGAAGGAAAAAAATCCACCTTGCAGGACCAACCCCTAGAAGCCATGACCAACCAGACAAGAAATAAAGGTCCACCAAGCAGCGGGTCAGGCACAGAGGCAGCATCTGACCCTGCCCCAGCTACCGCAGGGCAAGACACACACACACTGGAAGGCCCGCTTTCCCCCTAAATCTCTCCATTTCCAGTAACTGTGCTATTTCCGTTCACTAAGAACCGAAACTGAGAGGAAATGGTGGGAGGCAGGTCCCCAAGCCCTAGGCTAAGACACTGTCATTCACACCTGAGTGATAGTTCCAGCTTTTACCACCCACAATTCCTTCTCACACAGAGCAATGGCCTAGAGAGAGCAAGGTGAGATCCCAGGGTGAGCCGCTTCTTCCTGGGTCTCGCTAAGATCTGGTCTACCAAGAACTCCACCTGCAAATGTACTTTGAAAGTAAGGATATTGGGGCACTGACTAAACACTGTCACTAAAGTGTTTGCTAAGCAACTGTGAGAACCTCAAGGCAATCCTCAGCACCCACATAAACCAGGAATGGTGGCGCACATTTGTAATCCTAGCACTGAGGAGGTGGAGGCAAGAAGATCCTTGGGACTTGCTGGCCAGCCACTCTAGCTGAATCAGTGAGCTCCAGGTTCTGTTATAAAAAAATGAGATAGAGTGTAATAGAGGACATCCAGTGTTAACCCCTGGCCTCCATACACATGCCAATATACACACCTACACACATGAGCACACAAAATATTGGCTCAATAGGGCAAAGAGCCTGCCGTGCAAGCACAAGGACCTAAGTTCAAATCCCCAGAACCCAGATAAAAATCTGGGCATGTTGGCATGTAGCCCAGCCTTCGAGGGAGAGAAGATAGGAGAAGGATCCCTGAAGCCCAACGGCTATCTGGGTGTCTAGCTAAATTGATAAGCTTCAGGTTCAGTGAGACACCCTATCACAAAAAATGAAGATGGAGCACAGTGGAAGAAAGAAAGGGGCTGTCAACCTTGCTTCCTACTTCTCCCATGTGCACTCCAGTGTACTCGTTTCCATGTGTGTGCGCACACACACACAATCACACACACACACACACACACACACACACACACACACACACACACACGCTTCTGGGCCGTGGGAAAACCTGCTCCAGAGAGCGGGCTGCTCCCCAGCTTTCTTCCTGAACTTGATTAAACACAGATGTTTCTCTAGGAAAGCCAGTGGCCTCCATCAGCGGTTCCCTGGCCTCACTGTGGCTGGGCTGTGATTCATTCAGGGTGACCCACATGTGGTGTTAAGGCAGGAGGCCCAGAGCCAAGCTATGGCTTCAGTGCCTGGGTATACATCTTGGAAGGAGGACAGTCTTTTGTACCCCTGTTCAGGTCTACGGACCTCTCAAGGGGTGGGCGTATCCACATCTCAAAATCCTCAGCTGGCTACACAAGGACAGAGTTGCTCACCTAAGATTGGCAGTGGGTGTGGCAGGACCTGCCTATGCTGGGGCTTGGGTCAAGCTGGCCTCTGTCACTACCTGTGGTAGAATTTGTTCAGCAAATTAGCAGAGTTGACAGATGACAAGGGGCTCATTTACCTAGTTCAAAAGGACAGCATTTTAAGTACTTCAGTTGCACCAGGGACACCCAATCAGGTGATAGGATAAGCCAACACAAGCCTAATGACAACTCCTCTTATCTGCCTGTTAGGGCAAGGCTGGAACCAGCATTTGGCCTTGCTCCACGATTGGTGACAGTCATTCCTACCTGTGCCTCAGGAGTGGCTGTAACTCAGAGAATTAGCCTAACTAATTTACTCTAGAGTAGATGACAGGAGCATGGGGAAGAAGGAGGAGAAAGTGGGGAGGACCTCCTATCCAGAGTTCCTGTCCAGGGAGCTGCAACAAAAAGGCACGGTCAAGAGGTGGGGTCCTCGGGGGAGGGACTAGTCCTAGAATCCTGCAGGTCTCAGAGACACTGAGAAAGCAGCCCTAAATGCCAAGTCCACCTAACCACCCTGGTCTCTCCACTGGGGTCAGTTCTGCAGGAGACATTACATCCCTCTGAGCAGCAGAGGCAACTGAGGGGCAGTCTGTATGTCTAAGGTGAGGACCGGGCTCTTTCCCCTGACAGAGCTTGGTGCCTCTCCCAGGGAACAGCCAGTGCCTATGAGTACACTGGCAGTAGACTGCTCAAAGCTCCCAGTTCATAGAGGGAAAACCACAGTACAAGCCAATGGAAGGCAGGGAGGGTCAAAACTTCCCTCCCTACTGCCCCTATACATTGCCCCTGCTGGTTGAGGCTCCCTGCCTGTAGACCCATCCAGGCTACCGTAGATGCCACCCTATGGTGGGCCTCGTCCCAAGCTATGGAAGTTCCAGGGCACTCAGACACAGGGTTCCCCAAGCTTTACCCTTTGGAGACTAAGGCTGATCCCAGGAACTCCCTTTCCCTAGCTTCCCATCTCCTCATAACTGGGTACCTAGGTAGGGTAGCTCCCTTGCCTGCCCTAGATCCTAGGCTCTAGACCATGTTAAGCACTCAGCAAAAACCTTCTGCCCTCATTGTCCTATACTGGGCACGCAGGCACCACTAGCTCTTCCTTTGGGTTATAAAAGGCCAAGAGGCTAGATGGCCACTGGAAGGCAAGGTGAGGATGACTGTTGAGTGTGCCATGGACACTGGGCGATGGCCCCACTCAAGGAGCCTACACTACAGTCCCTGGTGGCGGCACATGCCCAGAGATGGCCCCTTGAGACTGCTGTCAGGACTCAGAACAGGGCTCAGCCCGATGGTGCCTGAAGGTGGAATCGATCCCAGCGGGAGGGCAGAGCCGGCACGCATGGTGGCCCAGCGAGACCCCGACATCATCCATGCTCCGAAAGCAGCACTCAATGGCCACAGACTGGGTAACTTCATCCACAGGAAACGGAACAGCAAAGGCTCAGGGACAGAGGGCAGCTCAGTGGGCACCGGGGACGGGAGGGGAGCTGGCAAGCAGCTGCCTTTGGGACGATTAGGAGTCTGGAGCTGGATAGGTGTGTGGCTGTGCAATCCATGACTCTACTAAGCACAGTGTATTGTGCACTTTCCGTGGCTCAAATCGCATTTGCTGTTTTTTGTTTTGTTTGGTTTTTTTTTGTGACAGGGTTTCTCTGTGTATCCCTGGCTGTCCTGGAATCCCTTTGTAGACCAGACTAGCCTTGACCTCACAGAGATCCACCTGCCTCTGCCTCCCTAGTGCTGGGATTGGAGGCATGTGCCACCACCGCCCGGCTCAAATGGCATATTTTACAAAATGTGTAATCAACCACCCAAAAGTCCTATCTCCCAAATCAGTCCTCAGAATCCCAGACTCTGGGACAGCTAGATAGGTTGGGGTGAGGCCACAAGAAAGATGTCCACTGCCCTCCCACCCTGCCAATCACTTCCCTTTCCAGCAGGGATGCCCCAAGCCTGAGGCCAAAATATGCCCCAGCTCACAGAACTAGCCCTGCAACATGGCTACCCTTCAGTCCTAGCTGGTGCTGCTGCCTGCAAGAGTTGCCACTCCTATAGATTATCCCTGAGCCCTAGTCTAGATACAATGTAAAGGAGGTCCTGGTGCCCTCTCATGCACAGGGGGTAAACTGAGACTGGGGTACAGCACACCACAATCAGCTGGTCTGTGTCTTCCAGCCAGCAGGTGCCAGGGTGTGCCCTGCCTGGGAAACAAGGGGGATCAGACACGTCCTGACCTAGTCACGACGATGCCCTGAAGCCAGTCGCTCATTAAAGCTGGTGATGATTCCCCCTCAGCCTCTGGGAAAGGTCTGGAAAGTTCTGGATACGCCTGCACATGAAGGTGAAAGCTGATGCAAGCTGGCCTGAGGTCCCCCCGCCTCCCAGCCTCTTCATCCTTAGCCTCAGTTTTTCCCACCTATAAACTGGAGATGAAACAAGCAGGGTGGGCCAGGCCCTCTGGGAAAAACCAGCCCACTGCCACCAAGTTTGCAGGGCTGATCACAGCAGCCCCAGCCCCGAGACAGAGTGCTGCCGCCTTCACGTTTTTTTGAGGAAAGCAACGTGGACTCCACTCAACTGCAAAGCCACATCCTCTCACTATTTATAGATGACACTGAAGCACATCCCTCCCCACACAAGACAGCCCAACCCCTCAGCCCAGCCTGCCACTGCCCCACAGGCCCTGTCTGACCGAGATGTCTGCTACCCCACCACAGGGGCCAGGAGTTAGGACCAGTGCCATCTTCTGCCCTGGTGGGGCTTCCACCTTTGACCTTGGCCTCAAAACATTGTGGAGAGCCCTCTATTATCACCCAGCTTCTGGGGATCCCAGCAGCCAGCCCTGGTTATCTACACCCTGCTCAGTTCCTTGAAACAGGGCTTTTCTGTCTGCCCTACCCCGCCTCTTCCTGCTGAGGTCACAGCTTGCTCTCTGTCTCTCTCTTTTAAGCATCATTATTATTATTCCTTCAATGGAAAAACTTTTGGCTGCTGGCCAGAGGCAGGGCTACCCACAGAGACACTTCCCTTCACGGAACACCCCACCTCTCCCAGGTGTTCCAGTACCTGGACATCTTCCCCACAGGTTCCATGACAAGTGAACTCGTGAGGCTGTTTTTTTTTTTTAACCTGTTTTTCTAACTTCATGTACTCAAAGGTCAGACATGGCACTGAACAGACAGCAGGCCTGGGACAGCCTTGGCTCTCCTACAGGGGAGGATGGGACCAACCCAAGATGGCATGTGACTCAATGGAACAGTAGCAGAGCCAATGACGGAAGACATATAACATTCTATTGGGTCCCTCCTCAGCCCACCAATCACTTCCAGCCTCACCCCTGTTTCCTCACCAAGCAGGAGGGAAGTGATGGGCCAGGGATGTGGCTACAACACATACTCTGGAGGAAGGGAGGAGATAGCATCAGCTGAAACACTCCACGGCCAAGCATGACTGACTTCTTTCCCTCTCCCTGATCCCGGCTGATGTGCTGAGAGCCCTGTCCGGCCTTGCATGTCACGTACATGCTGGGATGACTCTCTTGCTCCTGAGTGGTCCTGTCTCAGGGGGTCTGGGCTATACCTGGAGTGAAACTCAGAGCACAGTAGTTGAAGTGTCTGAAGGACTAGCAAGATGGCTCAGAGGCTAAAGGCATTTACTGGCACACAAGCCTGACTACTTGACTTCAATCTCCAGATCTTGCAGTGGAAGGAGAGAACTGACTCGGGAAAGTCATCCTCTGACTCCCATACATATGCCTGCCGTAAGCACACAGACACAGAAAGTCCAAAAAAGGAAACCGAAAGAGCTGACAACTCAGCCATGTCCCAGGCTAGAATCCCCAGAGTCAGCCAGCTCTTTCCTAAACAGTAACCTAAACAGACCCACCAGACAGCACTTTTGGGATGGTGAATTAACTTATTACCCAACTTAACGTGGGAGGACGAGGCCCTTGAAACAGGCTCACTGAGCTTTCCAGGAGAGTGTGGAAAAGGATGTTCTGCAGTGCCTACTATTCACAGCTTTCACTCAATCCTTATCCACTGCTGAGACATCAAGTCTTCATTCTGTCCTGATTTAAACGTGGTGAAGCTAAGGTCAGACCTCAAACCTAGGGTGTCCCAAGATCATCATCACCCACCAGCCTGAGTTTCTCTGGGCACAGTTCACCTGATTTCTAAATGCATTTCCAGAATGCATGACCTCATTGCATCTGGCTTTGCTCCCAGTGAAGGTGGCCTCGGTCTACCTAACACTATCCCTAAGCTCTCTCAGCTCAGAGCCTACAGTCCCATATAAGCCTTTTGGATCAGTGAATTCATGTTTACCCAAGTGTGTAGGGCCTTCCAACCCTTCAAATAAGAGCTCTTTTTCAGCATCCCCCTCAACACACATTGGGCCCGCAAGGAAGCCACAGCGAGCCCCAAGCCTCCCTACAAAGGCCTCTGCTATCCCACAGCACATAGCATCTGCCCAGACTGTGCCCTGTCTACAGGGTGCAAAGCCAGGCCTCCCTAACATGATCATTGGCTAGCTAGACCTCAGTGGTACTAGACCTTATGGGAGTGCGCCTGGCATCAAAAGGACTCACTCTGTGATCCTGAGCCCTGAAGCTCCCTGCTCAGTGGCTTCTGGGCCAGGTCCTCTGTCTGGGTAGAAGAGATAATTCAAAAGATACTGATTCGCTCTCCTTTGACTCCATGCTTCCTAGGCCCTTCTCAGACTAGGCAGCACCAGAAGCCGAAAACCATTTGAGGTCATGGCTAGGTCTGACTGAGGTCTATGGGCTTCAACCTTGCCCTTGAGGCTCCCTTGAAGAAAAGGACAGCTTCCCCTCCTCAGCCAGGAGAGGTGGATCCCTCTGTGTGTGTTCTGGCCAACTCCTGGATAGACCTCCTGAGGCCATCTGACAAAATGGACAGGAATGGGAATGGAGACACCACCATGGAACAGGGGTGGGGCCCTCAAGCACCCAAACTTAGACAGTGAAATGGGCTCCTCCACGGATTGGCTGTAAAACCCACCCAAGTGCCCAGTGAGTCCAGATCTGTGCCCGTCACAAGCCAGACCTGACTGTAGCCTTGGCCTCCAGCTCTGCTGACCAGAACTGAGCATATCTATTTCATCTGAATGGACTTACGGAGCAAGCACAATGGGGCCTCTGTGGATAGAACTCAGTGTAACGCTGAGCCAAACTGAAGTAAGTTTTCTGCCAAGGAGGAAGGGCCTCAGGATCCAGCACAAGACAGAAGGTCTGGCACCAAGACCCTTTCGGTGGCCTGGCTTGTACTGCAAGCAGCTTCCCTAAGATTGGGAGGTGGGAAAGAAACCACAGCACCATTGTGTCTTTGGCTTGAAAGGTCTTTATACAGATACTGAAACACATGCTATTGGCAGGACTGCAGCAAGCAGACTGCACCCCATGCAAAACTTTACCAGGTAGGGCAGAACAAGTGACTGGCAGGCAGCAGGCCAGGATGTGCCCATCCCCTGGTGGAGCTAAGAAGAAACTACCTTCTAAGTTCCCCAGTCTGGCAGGACCCCTCCAAGTCCTGGGCAGAAGTAAGAAGCCTTTCAGCCCTGCCCTGCAAGTGAGGCAGGCAGGGTAAGGAGCACAGTGGCAAGGGAAGGGGGTTGTGCATTCTGGGAAGCCACGCATAATTAATCACACAGCATTAATCGCCTCCCAACAATAGCTGCTGCCCTTCTACTGAATCCCAGCTGTCGGCCTCTGAATGGAAGGAAATAAGATTTAGGGCATCAAGCGTCCGTGAGGCTTCTGCAAGGGGGAGAAAGGGGCCCCCCCAAAAAAAGCAAAAAAAAAAAAGTAGTGTGCATTCATTAGTGTCTGACAGAGGCACAATCGGCTTTGTCCAATAAACTGCTCACAGACCTGCTTAATTGGCTTCAGTACAGGGCGGGCCGGCCAGGGAGGTGGGGCTGCAGCCCACAGGCTGGGTACTGGAGGCAGCAGCACCCGTTGTCAAGGGGATGGGCCCTTCAGCAGTTGGAATGAGGGCGAGCCATGAAGGCTGGAGCCGTTTCTGTCTGCAGCCTCCAGGGGAGGCCCAGGCCTCCAGCACCTCATCAGGGAGGAGCTCAAGTTGAAGGGCACTAGCCCCAGCTACAGTGGAGACTTCCCCTGGCTGGCTAGTCCTTGCAGGCAGCCAGGCAGGGACCCTCCCCAAAAGGATTTCCCAGCATCCCATCCCGCAGTCATGCTCCTCTCTCGTAGCTGAGGACCTCTGGAATAGAGTGGAGATGTGGGGCTGCAGACTCCAGCACTTACCCAAACCCACTAACCAGGCAGCAGTGCCAACAAGGACCATTACAGTTTCTCCCAACCTCATCTTAAACACAAGGAGCAAAGAGGTGTGGGCCTTGTCTTAAAATAGGCAATTTCCACTGGGCAGAGGCAGGCAGATCTCTGAGTTCAAGGTCTGCATAGTGAGTTGGAGGACTACTACCAGATTTGCACAGTGAGACCCTGTCTCAAAACAAAAAACAAAACAAACAAAAAAAAAACAGGAAACAAACAAACCAACCATGGGCAATTTCCTGCCTAGTGCTCTCCTACCCAGAAAGAAGGCTCCCAGGTGACAGGGGGTGGGTGCTACTACTCTCATTCATTAAGTGCTCCAGACCGCCCATCATCAAAAACAACTGTTTCTCAAGCATTTAAAATAAGAATTAGGGTACCATGGATTCCCAGAAGCCTGAGGGGCCCACGAAGGAGTGTGCCAACCTCCAGGGGCCAGAGTAGCTCCACACGCGGCATAATTGCTGGTGATTAAGTAATTGCCAGACTTTGTCCAATAAAAGTCAGCACGTGACTATACTCAGCCTCTGGGCTGTCTTCCGAAGACAATGGCCCAGTGTTCTGTCCCCAGAAGGCAGGGGCTCCGCTCTGACAAAAGCAACAGGTCCCCTTAGGGGCGGTACTCACACACAGGCTTCAGTGCCGTTGGCCACTTCGCACTTCCCTCCATTCAGGCAGGTCCCACTTGGCTGGGAGCATCTCAAGCCTGGGGAAGGGTCAGAAGAGAAGGGTCAGTATGGGTTCTGGGCAGCTGACTCCTTGTGGTCCTGATGGTGACTGGAGACTACAGCCACGGTGCTTGTGTACTGGAGTTATTGGGGTGTGGGCAGGGGCTTTGGGTAGCCCTTCCGGATCAATGCTCTGCTCACACTGTTGTGGACAGAAATGAGTGGAGGAGGGATAGGTTGGCTAGATAGCAGGTGTACAGCCACATTCATAGTGAGGGGACGTGGACGGCAGCAGAAAGACTTGGGACATTCTCCCAAACTTCTTACACACACAGCCAAAGTGGGTGTGGATTAAGGAGCCCAGCAAAGCCCCCGACCAGCCTCCACCCTTGCCTCAGTTCAAACACAAGATACGAGGGGGCCGCAGGAGGGAGGGGGGGTGGCCACACTCAGCTCCCCCGATCGTGGGAAAAAGCGACAGCTGCGGAGCCCGCCACCCCGCCCTCCAACAAAGCGCCGGCCCGGGAATCAGAGCGGCCCATTGTCGCGCCAGGGCCGCCTCCTGGGGCAGCGGGGCCGCACCCGGAGACCTGCCCCGCCTCCTCTGACACCCAATACCTGTTCGCAGGCATCTTCAGGGGGCAGCCCCCGCCGCACCCAGGGAGGGGGTCTTAGAAACCGCACTTGGAAGGAATTCCACCCTATTCTCGGGAAGGGGCTATTAATCAATCGCCTCCCACCCCCATTTTAAGGAACTTCAGAAATTAAGACCCGGTGTGGGGGCCCAGCTGGAGCGTCACATAAAACTCCACTTTTAAGGAAAGGGCAGGCAGTTCTCTCCTCCAATTACCAGGAGGAAGGTGCAATGGGTCACTACAGACACGAGTGTCCCGTTTCGTGAAGCCGGCAGGGAAATAAGCGTCCCCCCGCCCCGCGTTCCAATCTCTGTTCGTGCAGGATTTCCAAACTTCCGAAGCGAGTCAGTCCCACTCCCACCCTAGGCAGCAAGCCGCCTGCATATCTTCCCTCCTCGAAAGTTTGAGTCGGGCTAGGGGACAGCGATCTTGAAACTCCATACTGGGACTCCAGGACACATCGTCCCCACCCCACACTAAGCAACGCGAGCACAGCGCCCCCGACCTCGCACTGAGCTCCCCAACATC
Organism: Lophiomys imhausi; assembly: GCA_907164525.1. Lineage (NCBI taxonomy): Eukaryota > Metazoa > Chordata > Mammalia > Rodentia > Muridae > Lophiomys > Lophiomys imhausi. The sequence continues at coordinate 8,752,401 of CAJQZJ010031933.1, read as the reverse complement.
CGCCCCAGCACGGGCCGGAGGCGAAGAAGAAAGAAAATAAATGGTCCCAAGAAGCAACAGGAAACCAAAACCGATTCGATTCAAATCGAAAAGTAGAAGGCGCAGGCAGGCTGTCCGCCCCCGCGGCGAGCCCCAGGCGCGTCTGCCCAAGTGCGAGTCAGGGCTGGGCCTCCTGGGCCATGGGGCCTCGAAGCCCCAGCGCCCCACACCGAACTTCGGGCGCTATGAGCAAAGTGAGTCCCCCTGGAAGGGGTCTGAGAAGGAAGGTCCCCGTCACACGGCAGGACACCAGGTCCCCAGGCCCCGTCCGCCCGCTTCGGCTCCCAACTCTGGCAACTGGTCCCTCACTCCTATCCACCCTGGGCGCGCACAGGGCGCAGCCGAAGTTTCCGAAGGGCGCGCGCAGGGCGCAGCCGAAGTTTCCGAAGGGCGCGCGAAGTTTCGGGTTCGCGGGCGCCTACCTCTTGCGGCGAGCGCGGGTAGCAGCGTTAGGCAGAGCAAGGGCGCCAGGAGCCGCGGCATGCCTGCTCGCCGGCTGCCCGCCGCCCGGGCGGCGGCCTCTTGCGGTGGCCGGCGGGGATCCGACGTTCACACACACCAACGGCGGTCCCGCGAGCGTCCACCCACTGCTGCCTTCTTTCCTGGCGGGTGGGCGGCGCTGGGCTCTCAGGGTCTTCCCAGCCCTCCTAGGCACCCCGGCTTGTTCCTTCACTTGCGCTCGCACCCGCGTCCAGCGCCCCACACTCCTGTGCTCCCTCCCGCGGCCAAGGCACTAGTGAGGCTTGGGGCCGGCGTGCGCTCCGCCCCCATGGGGGCCCGCCCCTGCCCCGCCCCGTCCCACCGCGCTCCGCCTCCGATTCCTGCGCACCCTAAGCCCCTTGGTAGGCCTTGTCCCTCCCAGTGCCTGGGTGGGCTCTGCGCCTCACCTGGCTAGGGACAAGGTCCCGAGCCAGGACCCTATGGTTTGCAAGACAAGGAAGCATGGAGGGGTGTGGGGAACAGGCATCTAGGGACTATTTCTTGTTCGAAAGTTTACAGAGACCAAAAGTTGGGGCTGCGGAAGGATCAGGTTTGTGTGTGTGTGTGTGTGTGTGTGTGTGTGTGTGTGTGTGTGTGTAG
>CAJQZJ010031933.1:8731624-8745759 GCA_907164525.1 Lophiomys imhausi | reverse complement strand
TGTGTGTGTGTGTGTGTGTGTGTGTGTGTGTGTGTGTGTGTGTGTGTTGGGGGGTTTCCTGTGTCGTTCCTTGATGACACGGAGCTGGCTGGAAAGTCCCTCTAAGCTAGGGTGACACTTGGGGACATTGGGAAAGGTGGACTGGTGCAAAGAATATGACCTGATCATATCCTCTTGTCCTCAGAGCCCACACTCCTGGGAGTACCTGACCTTCTTTTCCCAGAGCTGGGGGTCTGGAGTTCAGTCATGGCAACATCTGCTGAAAACTTAGAACAGCAAGTCATAGAGCCCCTTCCAGAGAACAGTGAAGCAAAGCAGATGCTGTCTGAGACCTCCTGCACTCCACCTCCAGAGCCTGGGAGCCTGTGAAGCTGCAAGAACGTGGGTAGGGGTGGAGGGACTGAGAGAGAGAGCTTGTTGGGTTTTGGGGTACTGTAGGGGACCACAAAGCCCAGGGATCCTGAACATGGCATGGGAGCCACAGGCAGCTATGGGCAGGCTCCACTCCATCCATCCCTCTGCTGGTCAGTGTATTTGAGTCCCTCACTGGTCTAGAGCTGCCTTTCCAGTTCCACTGATTGCAGACATGATGCCTGCCTGGGCCAAGAGGCCTCTTACTGAGTCTGAGGAAAAGACCCAGCAGACAACTATTGTCAAAGGGCTTAAGATCTGAGAGAGAGACTCTCATAAATGGGAAAAAAAATCAGTCAGAGCATCTTAGGTTTTAATAAGATCCAAATGGGAGCAGGAACAGGGAGGGCCTTAGAGTATGGCTACTATTCTGTGGGTTAAGAGCCTATTTTTAAAATCTCTTCCTGCTGAGCTGGGTTCAGTGACCAAGACAGTGACCCTTTTCTTGGTGGCGCTCCTAGAAGGAGGAAGACAGAAAGCAGGTATCTCCAGGGTAAAAGGGACTGTGAGAGTTAGGGGGTTGGAAAAGGGTGGGAGAGATGGAGTACTGAGTGCCATTCAGGGTAGTAGGCCCTAAGTAGTAGTGTGTGAATGGAGAACCAAGAATGTGAAGATAGGGAGTGCATACAGTTCTCTGCTGTCCTGGACCCCATCACTGCATGTATTGGATGGACCTCCAAGTCTGGAGGGACTGAAAGCAATGAGTGTTTGAGGGGACTTGAGCACGGTCAGGCTGGGCCATAAGGTATGACCCCATGAAGTTGCTCTTCCTAGCCCTGCTTTGGTTCTTCCCAGAACCCTGTTCCAGCATCGTCCTTTGCTTTAGCTCATGGGGTGTTATGAGCTGAAGTGTGTACCCCAACGATAGGTTGATGGGTTTCCCTGGAATCTGTGCAACTGTATCTGGAAGAAAAGTCTTTTGTAGATGTAATGGGTTAAAATAAGGTTCATATATGTCAGAGTAGTCCCCTGCTAATCCTGGTGCCCTAGGAAAAGAGGAAGAGGAGGCTTCCTGGAGATGGCTCGTGAGGAGTACTGAAGATACACCCAGAAGAGGCACACCAGAGTCTGCAGGGAGCACACTGTGGGAGGAGTGAGGCCCTGCCACACGTTCATCTATGCTACTGGTCCAGCCATAATCCCAGCACTTGAGATGGAAGCAAGAGGATCGATAGTTGACTCTTATCCTTGATTTTTATAGAAAAATAGAGGCCAGCCTCAGAAATAAGGGACCCTGTCTCAGTGAAGGAATGAGTGACTAAATGAATGATGACCCCACCTCCAGAATTGAAAAAGCACACATTTCCATGGTGTTAGGCCACCTAGGTTCCTGGTAACTTGTCCTGGAAGCGGACACTGGGTGATGTATTTTCTTTTCTTTTATTTTTTCTTCCAATTTTTTTCCCTCTTCCCCTCCTGGTCCCTATTCCTCTTCTCAGTCTTCTAAAGTGGGCTCCCACAAATCATACTCCCTCTGTTCATCAGTCATGTGATGGCCAAGAGCTTCCTCTTGTTCTGGGGCTTGACATGGCACCCCAGCTAGGGTAAGGTGTTCCACTAAACCTGCAACAGGGTCCATGACTCGCTGCTGGGTGGAGTTTTTCCTAGGATAGTGATGCTAGGTATCTGTCTGTTTGGGTCTGTGCTATATGGATAATATCCACTTATAAGAGAATACATACCATGTGTATCTTTCTGGGTCTGAGTCAGCTCACTTAGGATGAGCTTTTCTAGATCCATCCATTTGATTGTGAATTGCAAGATTTCCTTGTTTCTGAAAGCTGTGTAAACGTACCACAGTTGTTTTTTATTTTTTATCCATTCTTCAGCTGAAGGACATCTGGGTTGTTTCCGGTTTCTAGCTATTGCAAATAAAGCTGCTATGAACATTGTTGAGGTGATGTCTTTGTGGTTTGGTGGAGAATCTTTTGTATATATGCCCATGTAACAGAATATTTTTATTTATCAGCACTTATACTTATTGATACTTAACAAATCTCTATTAAATACCTAAATCCTATATCCTAAAACCTATAATCTAAGAATACCCTAATACCTAAGAACACTCTAATACCTATCTAAAAACACTTAACTAACACTATTTTAACTTTCTTTTTTTTTTGGTTTTTTTTTTTTTTTTTTTTTTTTTTTTTTTTTTTTTTTTTTTTGGTTTTTCGAGACAGGGTTTCTCTGTGTAGCCCTGGCTGTCCTGGACTCACTTTGTAGACCAGGCTGGCCTCGAACTCGCAAAGATCCGCCTGCTTCTGCCTCCCAAGTGCTGGGATTAAAGGCGTGCTGTAACCGAACTTTTAAATTATTATTTAACATTTATTTATTTATTACTAAATTCACTTATAACAAACACCAACAATTTCTTAACTATTAATCCTATAAATTCCTACAACCCCTTTAACCTATCCACTAAACCTATTGATAATCATAACAACTACTTTCATAACCTTTTAGAATGATACAGTCTCTGGGGCAGGTCCTCAGTCGTCAGGAACACAGTATTTGTTGTAGATTCTTTAACACACTTAGCAGTCCTTTTTCTGGATCTCTCAGATGCAGGTTCGTCAGGGTAAGTTGGTTATTGCAGTCTCACCTTAAATAAGGCTTCATGTTTTCTTCTCTGTGGGAGACCCCAGCCGTCTGCAGGCCAACTTACTTCTTTTGAATCAGGAACTCAGCTGCTCTGCCTCAGTCCTTAAAGCCAGGCACCGTTTCCTTTAGGCCACTGTTTGGACAGATCAAACCCCTCTAGGCAAAAGCTGAGCCACAGGGTCCATATATTTCCCAAATCCAATCCATCTAACTCCTACAGCGTGCGCCACCACCGCCCGGCTTATTTTAACTTTCTTAAAAGGATATTAATATTCCTAGCATAGATCCGTTCAGGATAGCTTAGTTTACGGCATCCCGGGAGGCAGTCCCTTTCAAAGCTTAGTCTTCATTGGGCCTTACTTTGCAAGTTCAAAATACCAGTTTATTTCTACCACCAAATTGTGGCCAGTTTATAAAGTCAGTCTATTCCAGCCACCAAACTGAGGCCAGCTTTGTTCTTCAGCTGAAACTCGCCTCTAATAGTTTCTTTGGCCCGGCCAAACCTCACAGCAGAAGGCCTCTCCAAGCGGCTTCCAAACTCCACTTGCCTTGCGCACTTTTCAGGTGCCCTGGGCCCCAAGACAGACGCCTTTAAAGAACTCTCTCTCGGTAAGTTTTATGCCAGGCCTTTGGTTTAGGCCATAACAGTCTAAATTCTGTTAATGGCGCACCTTGCTGTGTGCTTATTCAGCGTGACTTTTCAGTCAGTGAGGGCAGGAGAAAGAGACTGCATGGAATTCTCATCATATATATATTGCATTATCTCACGACACTTGGCAGTCTCAAGGGTCCACGAGATTTCTCGCGATGTCCAACAATCCCGTTGCTTCTCATGATAACTGACGTCATCTGCGTGGCCTGCGCAGTTTCTAGCCATGCCCCTTCAACAAGGCATATTGTCTGGCCACAACTGGCTTTTTGTCTTTATCAGTAAACCAAAGGAATGTCAAGCTCCTCCTTATGTGCTGCCAGATGCTAATCTGAACTGCCTACTAATTTCACTATAAAGACTAAACTTCTACCACATGCCCAGGAGGGTTATGGCTGGTTCTTGAGGTAGAACTATTCCCAGTTTTCTAAGATATCGCCAGATTGATCTCCAAAGTGGTTGTACACTCACCAGCAACGGAGGAGGGTTCCTCTTTCTCCACATCCTCACCAGCATGTGCTGTCATTTGAGTTTTTGATCTTGGCCACAGAGTGATGTATTTTCATGCTGACAATGTCAGCATGAATGTCACAACTTTTTCCAAGGCGGGCAGGAGTGTGGGGGGTCAATGGAGGGGAAATGGGGCTTCCTGAAGCTGCCAGGTACCTGTGTTGTCTGCACCTGAGGTATGCAGGCCTCACTTTAAGTGAAACAGCGTAATAGAATAGATAGATGTCTCAGTGTCCTTAAATCGCCCTTGGGGCAGCATGCCCCAAGGTCTGGGTTTCAAAAGGCAAGAGTGCTTGGGTCCTGGGCCCCATGGCTTCTGAAGAGACACAGAAGGAACTAAGTGGCAGACTGCGTCTTTAGCCACTGCGTTGGTCTGACTAACCTTAGCCAAGGAAACAAGACAATCAGACAGGACTGATTTGGGTCACAAACATCCCAAGGTAGCTTTAAACATGGGTACTGAACTAGGGAAGGTAGGGCCCAAGCTCTCTAGGCCTCCGTCTTGACCTCTGCTCTGGGATGGGAGAAACAAGTGTGTGTTTACTGGTTACATGTACATACATACGCAGATACGTATAGATACACATATACCCATACATATATATTACATGAACATGGCTTTTCCACTCATTGTAAAAATTTAACAATACAAACTGTTTGAAAAGCATCTGCCCTGCCTGGGATCCTCCAGGGAACTGAAGTAGGCCTGCCATCCTGTACATCACAAAACATAGTGAGGTGGGGCATCCTACTCCCCCAATTCTGTAGCCTCCCTCCAAATGTCTGGGCCCGTCATCAAGGTTCAAGTCAGTTGTTTTTTCAGGTTTTTATCCAATATTTACCCCTTGGATTTGGGATTGAGATGAGGGCAGGACCCAGCTAGCCTGGATGGATGAGCAGATGTGGCAGGGCCCTCTGTGTCAGCACAGGGTGCTATCCCCTTCTTCTTTCTGCCATCCTGGCCCTGGAACCCCATGGTCACAGCCTTCCAGGGAGTTCACCCCTTGCCACTGAGGGTCCTTGTTTTGAAGAGAAGCCTGGGTCCTGAGTGGTCTGGGACCACCAAGGGCATCTCAGTTTGACTGAACAGAATTTAAGCCAAGATGAAATGCATTCCAAAAACCACTTGAGTCTCTTGGGAACATCCTCTGACCCTTTGTGTGAGGTCAAGATCATACTTGTGTGATTGATGTGCTTCTGAGCCCCATGGTGAGGGAGCTTCTGTAACCAGTGGATTTTGTGGCAAGGTGGACTGGAGGGTACTCTGGGGTATATGCCCATCTGCCCTTCTCTGGACCCTAGGTCTCTATTTGAGCTTCTAGGGTGGCTAGACATCCTAATAACACAGAGAGGACACCTGAGGGAGCTTGTCCAAAGAACAGTATGGACAGGTCTGGGACCTCAGGTCCGTAGATCATCTCTATGAAGCCCAGCTGACTCCGGAGTAGTTCCTACGCTACTGACTATGCTCACGTTTTAAAAACTGAGTTTGAGGACTAGAGAGATGGCTCAGCAGTGGAGAACACTTCCTGCACTTGCAGAGAACCAGGTTCAGGTCCCAGCACCTCTGTGGAAGCTCACAACAGTTCCATGGGATATGGAACTCTCTTCTGGCCTCCATAGGTGCTATATGCATGTGGAATATATATATATGTGTGTGTATACATAGTTATATGTGGGCAAACACTTACACAGACAAAATGGAAAATGTTTTTTAAAATCTCAATTTACATTTATTTTAGAGTAAAAAACTGACTTGCTCCCAAGAAGGATTCAGCTCTGAGATAGAGATGTAGCTCAGGTAGAGTGCTTGTCTAGCATGTGTGAAGCCCTAGGATATGAACCCCAACACCATGTAAAACCACAGGTGGTTGCACACACTCATAAATCCAGCACTCGGGAAGCAGAGGCAGAAAGATTCAATCTCAGTTCTCTCCCAGAAGCCTCCACAAACCCAGTGCCTACTCAGGATTTCAGGAGTTGGCTCTCAAACTTACCATCAAGTCCTAGGCTACAGGTCCTCAGAATGAGGTCTAGCAAGCCGATGGTGGTCCTGCTTCTGCCTCAGGCTCCCCATCATGGAATGGATTTGCTTTTGGCACTGTGGGGTACATGGGATAACTGACCTCTCAATGTACTGCCCTGCTACATCTGTGGGCAGTATCTTCAGTGGACAGCTGAGATGGACAGCTACAATGTTCACCTTCTCTACCTCTGTGTTCAGACTACATCAGGGATGAGCCAGGCTGGCTAGCATGAGGACCAGGATGAACGCAGAGCTTGTGTTCCAGAGCCAGAGCTCAGTCAGGGTATATGAAACAGGCCTTGGCCCAATGTCTGTCTCAATAGTACTGTCTCCACCCCCTTCCTTGCCAAGCTACTGAGGCCAGACTGTGACCTGCCACAATGGCTGCCTCAGGACCATCAGTCCCCTTCCCACCTGGCCAAGTGACACTCACACTCCAGTTGAGGACATTTACCCACCCGCCCCTTGCCCACTTCCTCAATCCAGCCAGCTGTAGTTGTGGCTGTGGTTGGTGGCTCCGTAGGGAAACGGTTGCCCAGTGCTCTCCCACATGTTGAGCTATTTGCTGCCAGCGTCCTAGGGCCAACAGGTGTTTCCGCACACCCGGGCCAGGCGCTTGGGAAGACCCGGGGCCTCATCATGGGGTCAGAGGCGCTGGTGGGCCCCACAACCAAACTGCAGGTTTTGTTTGCTTGGAAGAAGAAAGCGTTGTCTGGGGTGTAGGGAAGCTTGTCCTGAGGTGACTCTCTACCACCTGTCCCAGCTTGGCTGAGACTCTGAATTTAGAGCACAAGCTCAGAGCTCAGAACAGAGGGAAGATTCCAGGGTACTGTGACAGCCAAGGCAGGGAGGTGAGCAGAGTATGGGTACTGGGAGATCCAGTTAGATTGCTCAGACAGAGGCTGGGATGCGGGCAATGGGACCCTATCCAGATCTAGACAGTGGCCAGCCGTGAAAGAGTTGGGTCTGGGGTTCCGCTGCCATGATGGGTGTAAGGTTCAGGTTCTGTGGTTTCATCTTACCCTGAGGACAGTGAGTCCCAGGATGCCCTGCTCCTGCAACTGCAGTCCCACTTGCCTACATCACAGCCAGCCCTGGGGGAGTCCTTCAGGTCCCTAACCTCCAGCCTTCCTTCCTTGTTCATCCCAGGAAGGTGGCTACCGTTGTCAAGAGTGTCTTGTTTCCTTTGAGCTGTAGGAAGGAAGACTTTTCCCAGGATGCCAGGCTCAGTCAGGAAGGGGAAACCTGAGTGGAAAGGGGGTATTGGAGGCTATCCCCCAGCTCACTGACAGAAGAAGCCTGGGTCCTAGGCCTGCCTGTTCTTCCAAGGGCCAGGCTTTGTGCCCACTCCCAAAGTATTCATGTCTGTTCATCCTTTCTCCTGCACTCTCCCACGTATGGGCCAAGAACTACAGGGCTGGAGAGGTGGCTCAGAGGTTAAGAACACTAGCTGTTCTTCCCAAGGTCCTGAGTTCAATTCCCAGCAACCACATGGTGGCTCACAGCCATCTACATTGAGTTCTGCCTGGGTATATATGTAGAGCAAATACTGTATACATAATAAATAAACAAAAAAATTAAAAAAAAGAATATAAACTACAATGTGTGTGTCTGCCAGGTGTGGTGGAGCACACATCTAGTCCCAGCACTTGGAGCTAGAGGCAGGCAGATCTCTGAGTTCCAGGACAGCCAGGGCTACACAGAGAAGCCCTGTCTCAAAAACACAAGACAAGACAAAGTGTTTAAAAGTGTAGGCTGGTGCTGGAGTGCAGTGGGAAGAGGGTAGAGTGCTTGGCTAGGAAGCACAGAGGCCTCACTCCCCAGCACTTCATAAACTATAAACTGAGTGTGGGAGCTCATGCTTGTACTTCCCGCTCTTTGGAGGTGGAGGCAGGAGGATCCAAAACTCAGAGTCATCCTTAGCTAAATAATGAGTTCAAAATCAGCCTGAGATACATGACACCCTGTCTAAAAATAGAAATAAAATAAAAAAGAAAAGTTTAGTGTGGTAGGTTTAGTGTTAGCATATAATAACATAGGGATGGCAAAAGCCAGGACTTTAAGATAGAAGACTTACTTCCGAAGTGACATGTCCTTGGGAACTCGCCAAGGACCAGGACCTCTTTGATCTTAGGGCTAGGGGCAGGACCTGCCCCCTCAGGTGCCCACCCTCTGGAGGTCTCCCGTCATTTCACAGCCCTCTGTGAAAAGCATCTGAATGGCACTGCCCGAAGGCATGACTTGGAAGTTCGAGAAAGCTTCTGCGGACAGGTAAAAATATTTAAGGTAGGATTCACATGGACAGAGGCTTTCTCTCTCCCTCTCCTGTTCCTGACTCACTCAGCAGCATTTTCCTCGTCTGGCAGAGAAACTTGCTTCAATCTCATCGGAAAGCTTTACCCTCTGATGTTGACCCCGTTTAGGGTCTGGAGAGGAGACGGATTTTCCCTGAGATTCGCTCTCCCTGAGGACAGCGCTTAGACGTGGAGCTCAGGGGCTCCAGGGCTACAGGACTTCCAGCCTTTGCAGGGCATAAGCATCTGAATAGGTGAGCAGCCTGGGAAACTTTCATATGTTAATTGGTCTTAAGACCACAGAGGCAATTCCTGTTTGATAAACTGTCTTGGGTTCTGACTAACAAAATTCAGAGACTTTTTTTTTTTTTTTTTTTTGGTTTTTCGAGACAGGGTTTCTCTGTGTATCCTTGGCTGTCCTGGACTCATTTTGTAGACCAGGCTGGCCTCGAACTCACAAAGATCCGCCTGCCTCTGCCTCCCAAGTGCTGGGATTAAAGGCGTGCGCCACCACCGCCCGGCAAAATTCAGAGACTTTAAGACTGAAAAATTATATGAAGACCAGCCATCCATCATGACCCATGCTCAGAGAAAAATATCCTTTTGAGAAACCTTGGGTTAATGTTAAATGCTTATATTGTAGGTACTAAGAAGTTTTAGGTGCTAGGTTTCAGAGTTAGGATTTGGGATTAGGATTTAGGAATTTTATAGACAATTGTTAAGTTTTTTTAATAAATATATTGTGATAAATAAAAATTTACTGTTGCAGATTACATTATTCTAATATAATCATATATATAAAATATAATAATTATAATATATTTTGGGTTATAGTCATGCTTGGGAAACATTGGCTGAATCTGAGCTGGACATGTGGTAATTCACAGAGTAAGGCAGGCACTTCACAGTTTGTCCTTCCTAGTTTACCCGAACACTTTTCCTGTTCGACTCTGAGCTCTGACCTCTGAGTGGCTTCTCTCTCCCACCCCAACCTGCTTACCTGTGGTCTGATATTGGGTATTAGGTAACAGACAGCCCCTACTCCTCCAATCCCCTGCTTCCTTAATATCTCCAAACAGGATGACAGTCTGAGGTATGTGTCACTGTGGGGAACTCACAGTCCCCAGGCCCTGCTTGAGGCCCTGGCTCTGAGCACCAGCCCAGGACTCACACTGCTCAGAGGCCCGGAAAGGTGGCTAGGAAGGTAAGTGTGGGTGGTAAGTGCCCATGGCAGACTGCTCCTTTGCTTCCTCAAGCTTGGGGACAGCTTCCTATAGGAGGAGCAGCCAAGCTGGGTGGGTTGCCAAAGAAAACTGGGCCAGTAAGCCAGGGGGTCCAGGGTAGAATCAGAACCAGCTGTGAGATGAGCCTATCTCTGCCAGCAGTGCTGTGACCTGGGAATGAGGTGACCATGGCCTCTAACAACTAGCCCCAAACATCCAGATCCAGGCTGGCCTCTGAGACACAGTAAACAGGAAAGCCGACGGGGCTGGAGGTCCTGAGAGAAAGAAAGGAGCAGGCAGCGGCATCACAGAGCATGTGAAGTCAGCAGGAAACTGTAACTTCCCCCTGCTATGTCCACTACCTGGCTGTGCCAGCTGTGAGGCCAGCCCAACAGCTCCGCCCAAGTGGATGTCTCAGGAGGCCAGGGCCTGGGTTGCAGAGCAGGGCTGGCTCAATATCTCCGCAGACAGAGCCAGAGTCCCTGGTCAGCTCCCTGAGGCTGCAAGGCCCGGCCTCTCAGTCCAGCCTCCCCTCCATGTAGCCCCAGCATGATTCCTTCAGCATGTGTGTGTGTGGAGGGGAGGAACTGACTAACTCTGGTCATACCTGCCCCAGCCCCCTACTAGAGATGTGTGGGGAAACTGAGGCCCAGCAGGAAAGGTAGACAAAGTCACCCTGAGGTTGGTGGAGGATGTATGCTTGTCTCTGATTGAAGTCTGCTGTGAATGAAAAGCTCCCGGAGGATTGGGGCTGAGGCTTGCCTAGTGTGCACAAGGCCCCAAGTTATCTCCAGCAACACCACTAAGCAAACAGAAAGGCTTGGGACATTTTAAAACAGATCCTGAAGACCCAAATTGTCCTCCAAAAAACCGTGAGCTTTGTCATGTGGGTCTGATAGCGTGAGAACTCCTTATAACTGTGCAAGTTGAGCAGTGTGAGGCCTAAAGAGACTGTCAATCCTAGGCAGTTGAGGTCCCTGCTGCGGCAAGGGTCTGGCAGTTTTCCCTTTTCACACAGCTGGTTCCCAGATTCACTCCAGCGACCATGGGTAACGAGAGGCATTAGAGGCCCAGTGGGTTCCACCTCTGGGAGTTCCTCCTGAGGAAGCATCGTGGGAGCCAGAAAGCTGGCCACCGCGGGGACCCCTGGAGGTGTTATTTATAACCCCAGACCTGGAAGGGGACCAAATGTGTGGAGCGGGGCGGCGCCATCCGACTAAGCAGTGGGCTGCTGACAGTAACCAGTGACGCCTGCAGAACCACGGAAAGCCCGACAGCGTGGGAAATGCTCACAGTGATGGGCTTGGATGGGAAGCAGCGCAGGCAGGACAGAGGCAGGCAGAAAGTTGAGCTCTGTGTTGCTCTAGCCAAGGAGAGCAATGGAGTCTGCATTCCAGCTTGTGCCTGAACACACAGGAGGGAGGTCACCACCCACCAGCCATGAGGATGGGAAGCTGCTGCATTCTGCTCTGGCTGGATTCCAGGTCTGTCTCTGGGTCACTGAGTGGGCTTGGGTGAGTGGGTGGCAGGGCAGAGGGCAGAGTGATACCACCTGGACCAACCAATCCCCATCCCTTGGGTAGAGACATTCCTAGGACTTGTCCCAGCTCCTGGGTAATGCAGAGCCAGATGTGCCTCGGGGAGAAGAAAGCGGCAGCAGGGTAGGGGGTGAGGGGGGTGGCATCCTGAACTGCTCCCACCATGTCCTCCAGCCTTCCGGCCTTCGCTGTCTACCTCTCCTGCTCCCTGTATATTAGCTGAGAACCTTTGGCCTCCTAACATCTAGGCACAAGCCTGACAGTCAGTTCCTGAGTGTGGAGTGGGGCACAGATCCCAAAGGTAGGGTGGGAGCTGCCAGGACTGTGTTGGTATCCCCACAGCCGTGGAAACTAGACTAGGAATGGGGAGGGTGGGGACAAGAGGAGACCCCAACACCTGAAGATCAGATGACTGAAGGGACTACAGACCCAGCCTGGGGACTTATACTCAGGGACCACTGCCTTGGCCCGATGTGGCAAAGTCTGGTCAAACTGAAAGACTGACATGAGCTAACCCATCTCCACTTCCTTTCTCCTAGCCAAAGTGGGCAGAGGATGGACCTTTCACCTCAAACAGCAGGGCCAGTCCCATGGGTAGGTTCAGGGCCTGCTCTGGCCCTATGCTGTGGGCCTGAGCTGGGTCGGTGTTCTCATGGCCAGGGTATTTTCATGGATAGGCATGATTTTTTTTTTTTTGTTTTGTTTTGTTTTTCGAGACAGGGTTTCTCTGAATATCTCTGGCTGTCCTGGACTCGCTTTGTAGACCAGGCTGGCCTCGAACTCACAAAGATCCGCCTGCCTCTACCTCCCAAGTGCTGGGATTAAAGGTGTGCGCCACCACTGCCCGGCTTGGATAGGCATGATTAACCCTAGCTCACTGGAAGTTCTTGAGACCTAGACTGAGCAAATTAGGTCCACTTACCTCTCCTGATGCCTTATCACCACCCTTTGAGGCTTGCTTTAAAAATGGGGAAACTAGCTGGGCTTGGTGGCCCACGCCTTATAATCCCAGCACTTGGGAGACAGAGGCAGGGCGGATCTCTGTGAGTTCAAGGCCAGCCTGGTCTACAAAGTGAGTCTAGGACAGCCAGGGCTACTCAGAGAAACCCTGTCTCAAAAAAAAAAAAAAAAAGGGGGGGCTGGAGAGGTGGCTCAGAGGTTAAGAACACTGGCTGTTCTTCCCAAGATCCTGAGTTCAATTTACAGCAACCACATGGTGGCTCACAGCCATCTACATTGAGATCTGCCTGGCATATATGTAGAGCAAATACTGTATACATAATAAATAAATAAATAAATAAATAAATAAATAGATAGATAGATAGATAGATAGATAAATAAATAAATAAATAAATAAATAAATAAATGTTTAAAAAAAAAAGGGAAAACTGGGCCAGGATGGTGGCGCACACCTTTAATCCCAGCACTCGGGAGGCAGAGGCAAGCGGATCTCTGTGAGTTGGTGTACGTAGTAAGCTCCAGTATAGCCAGAGCTACACAGTGAGACCTTGCTTTGAAAACAAAACAAAAGTATGAGGAAACTGAGTCACCACAGAGGCAAAGCCAGAGATAAACCAGTAGCTACTTTGGCACAGCTCAGAGGAACAGTTCTCAACTTGTTGGTTGCAACCCCTTTGCGAGTCGAACGACCCTTTCACAGGGGTTGCCTAAAACCATCAGAAAACACAGATATTTACATTATGATTCATAATGGCAGCAAAATTACAGTTACGGAGTAGCAAAAAAAAATTTTATGGTTGGGGGATCATCACAAGAGGAGCTGTATTAAAAGGTTGCAGCATTAGGAAAGTTGAGATCCACTGGCTCAAGGGTTCTGAGGATACTCTGGGGTTCCTGCAACTTTGACATCCCCAAAGACATCCTGGGGAGACTGAGGTACAGAAGATGTAGAGCCTACAAGTGTCCTGCAGGGGCCCAGACCCCCCTAGATCTGCCTGGCTTCTGCCTAGCCTGAAGAGCTGGGAAAGGATGCGTCTCCTGAGAGTCCCAGTGTCCTGGAGGCCAGCCCGGAGCTTCCCTGGTGTGGAAAGTGATAGGCAGGGAGCTTGGGGGTCATCTGGGGAACAGCTGTACCAGGCTTCGGTGCACTCCAGCTTCAGGGATGATCTAGAGCAAAGGGAAGAGGCCCAGGCTTCCAGGCAAACCTGCCGCAGCTGGGTGGTGTCCAACCATCAGCAGGGGTGATGTATTATTCTCCCCATTAATCACCTCCATTCTCCAGGAGCAATTACTAGGCTAAGCGTGGGCAGTTATTTCCTCTCCTTGCTGGGCAAGCCTCCCTCAGGCTGCTGGGATTCTCAGGTGGTGCTATAGGGAGGGCTACGTCCCTATATCCCTTTCCTAAGAGAAAGCTCCCATACCCCTGCTCAGGGTCACATCAGGCATCCTGCTGAGTGCTCAGTCCCTACTTGGAGGGTCAGAGGGACCTCTACAACTTCCCCTGCAGGGGAAGCTCTCTGAGACTTCAGTAAAGTGTCTGTTAGCTCCTGGCCTGGATCTTCTCACTGGGAAACTGGAGTGGTACTCTCTTCCTTCCCCAGCTGTGCAAGGCCAGCAGGGTAACCAGGACACCAGGGCACAGGAGACCATCCCAGATCACACCCAGGGACAGAGGAAGGCAGAGGGACTGGAGAAGGAACAAGGAAGGGGTCCAAGCTCTGGTACAGGGTCTAACAAATTGGCTTGGAGTTCTAGGCTAGATTCAATAACAGGAGACAGTGTCAGGCCCATCTGCTGAATGACCATCCAGGGTAGAAAAATCTGCTAAGACAGATAGCTGCTAGGCAAGAGACAAGAGAGCACAGGATCGTGTGTGTGTGTGTGTGTGTGTGTGTGTGTGTGTGTGTGTGTGTGTGTGTG
>CAJQZJ010031933.1:8720958-8731614 GCA_907164525.1 Lophiomys imhausi | reverse complement strand
GTGTGTGTGTGTGTGTGTGTGTGTGTGTGTGTGTGTGTGTGTGTGTGAAAATGCTGTATTCCATGGCCTGTATAAGCTGGCCTGGTGACAATGCTGGATGTTCAATGCGGGGCAAAGGCATACATATTCTGTGCTACAGGGATTTCGCTCATTGTGGGGGTTGATGTTCACCCCAGCGAAGCTCATGTGTCAGGAAGGGAAGCCTTAGGGAACAAGTGAGCCAACAGCTCAGGTGGGCTATCCTACAGAGCACCTATGCAGATGAAGAATCCTGACTCAGTTTCTCCACCTGAAGCACCCAAGTCTGTGGTGTAGGGAAGGGTCAGGTCCTGTTCTGA
The DNA here is from genome assembly GCA_907164525.1 of Lophiomys imhausi. Classification (NCBI taxonomy): domain Eukaryota; kingdom Metazoa; phylum Chordata; class Mammalia; order Rodentia; family Muridae; genus Lophiomys; species Lophiomys imhausi. Next base: position 8,731,276 of record CAJQZJ010031933.1, on the reverse strand, counting down.
AGATCAAAGGCCCATTTTCCCCCCAGGTATCTTCAGAAGCAGGCACAGCAGGACCAGGCCTGGGGCATAGGCCCTGAATGGGGCACATTTTGTCCAAGAGATAGGGAAGGGGAGGTATGGCCCTGGGTGACATAGTTTCTGCCTCTTCCTGTTCCTGTGACCTTTTACTCCAGTACCACGCCTCCTTCCCCTCACTGTCTTCCAGTGAGTCCAGGGAGCTGAAGCAAATGTCAGCCAGGGGAGGAAGAGGTAAGGCCTAGCAGGGCTGAGTCAGAGCCCTAGCTGAGTTGGGACACTACTAATGCAGAGGTGCCCTCCACGAGCATCCACGCCCTGTGGGCTTTTAACAGTCTACGAGGAAAGCCATCAATGCCATGGTCTGTGGCTCTCTGGAGCGTAGGGCCAACTCTATGGAAATGCCCCCCCCCCAGGAAACAAACCCTCTGCTGGCTTTGGAGGGCGGAAGCTGGCACTCTCTCTAAGATATTGCCAGTGCTGAGTTCCCAGCCTGTGGAGGTAGAAGGCCCCAGAAGAATCTTTGAGAGCTTTGAGTAAATCAGTCCAGACCCTACTACAGGGGCCCCAGAGCATGGGAGGAAGGTGTGTGGCCATGTTGGATCCATAGCCACAGTCACTCCTGCCATTCATGTTGGCCTAGGCTACTCTGGGCCTAGGCTACCACCAATGCTACTCTGTGCATCTCTGTAGGGATCCCAGACCAGATGACTGCCTTGAATGCCTGGTGGTCAGCGCAGCTCTCTTCCAGCCCTAGCTGTCCCTGTTCCCCTGTCCTCTCCAACACTTCAACTGGCCCCCGAAGCCCCCAATCTCACCCTACCTATCCCTCTTTCCCAGGCTCCAACTTGGAAAGTCCTTTCTGCTTTCATGCCTTGGTTTTCCTCCCTCACAAGCAGGCTGTCCCAGCCCTGAGGATCTCATCTACAGCCGGCCTCTGGCCATATGCCCACCCAGCCTGCTCCTTATAGCCAGATTCAGAGTTCACACCTCAGCCTTGACTCACGGACAGCCACCAAACCCATCCTACAGATGGGGAAACTTAGTCTGAGTGCAGGGACCAACTGGCCAAACATCACAGTAGGAACATGTGTCTAGGCAGGGACTAGAATCCGAGCTCTCACTGCCATGGGTGTAGAGTGGTCACATTCTCTTGAGGCAAGCAAGAATAACCCCCTCTGTCCAGCCCCCGGAGGGGCCAGCTAGTCCAGCATCGCCCTACATGGACAGGATGAGAGGTACCACAGGCATCCAGCTAATCGCTGGTCCAGGCTGTCAACTGTCAGTCATCTGTAAGGATTTGGGCACCGCATTGGACAAGGTCAAAGCCTGGCATTCTTTGCCCCCACCTCCATGTCTTCTACAGAGCACCTGTTTCCAGGACAGAATAAAGTCATGGAGAGTGGTGGCACACTGAGCCTGAGCTCCCACATGGTCTCCTCTCTTCCCAAGTCTCTCGCCTCCCTCATCCTCTGCGTGTTCCTGTGGCGTGCCTGTCCCCTCTCTTGTGATCACCCTGTGCAGGTTCCCAGCTCTTAAATGCTGCCCTCCCAGGTCATTCTTCTTGCTGCCCCATGCCCACTGCTGCAAGCCTGGGGCTAGTGTCTTGCAGCATGGCTGCTCTCCCCAGGAATCGGCTCTGGACCTCTCTGCCTGAAGGGCCGCTGGCTCCTCTAATCCAGGAGCCTAACAGTGCACCCCCATTCCCAGTGTCACAAGTAAAGACAGAAGCTGTAAATCTGTACTCAGACTAACCCTGAAGTAGGGATCAGCAGAGCCAACATTGGGGTACAACTGGGTGAGGGGCCTCAATGGGCATCCAGCTCTACAAGATTCCATTTAACAAAGAGTCAGCGTTCTGAGGAAAAGCAAGGTTGTGCGCACCCTTGGGGGTCATTGGGCTTTGTTGTCTGCAGTCACCTCGGTTCCTGGGGTCTTGGCACCTGGTGCCTCCCTGCCATCCTGTGGAACGGACTCCGGGAAAGAGCAGCTTGCAGACAGACCATCAGCCTATCCGTAGTGAGTCTTAAGCTGGCCCTCTACAGGAAGGTGGTAAGACATACTCCACAGCCCACAGGACCGTAGCCACACACACAGGAGCACTGTCTGCTTGTCCTCAGTGAGAATGTTTTTCCTTCCTTCCTCCCCATCTCCCCCACCCCTAACACCTTGGGCTGAGACCAGATGCCCCTCCGGAGGGGGTCTTCTACCCATTTTACAACTGCGATCACTAAGGCAACAGGGATACCAGAGAGCTGATAAGAGCTGCGCAGTGTATAACCTGGACCACTGTGCTCAGCAAGCCTCAGTTTCTCCTACTTGGTGTGTGAACCTCTGCTTCTTCTGTCCTGGCAGACAGTAGTAACAAAGAGATTCAAATGTTAGGAAGGGTGAACACTGGTGGGCCAGACGGTGCTAGGGTGGCCCCGGAGTGTGGGTTTAGGCAGTCCCATTGGCTCTGGCAACATTCATGGGATGCTTGTGCCCCATTCAGCGAGACACTAAGTATGCAGGCACTCAGGCCACAGAATGGTCTCTGGCAGCCTGGCTATGCAGACTACCTCAGCCTGCTCCATAGGGGTGGAAGTGGGAACCGGAAACTCAGACCAGGGAACTCTCCTCACCACCGGCTACCACCAGTCTTGGCCTTGTTCTTTCCTCTCTCTGCATCTGGCCCAGCACAGCAGGCCACACAAAGGCTTGTCACTTCTCACCTGTGGCTTGTCATTGCATCTCCTAAAGCTAAGTTTGAGAAGACAAGGCTCCCTTGGTCAGCACTGAGCTTTGCCTTCCCAAATCGGTGCTTGATGAAGGAATAATGGCTTTATCCTTCCTGCCTCCGACTTGGTACTCAGAGCTCTGACAGACTGAGAGCCAGAGGGAGGAAGCCACCTCCTTCCCTGCTCCTGCACTGGTTTAAAAGAGGAATAGGCTCACCTGCTCCAAGTTCAGAGAAACATCTCTCCCAAGAATAGCCAAGGTGACAGGGTCCTGTAGGCCCTCCCTTGGGTAGGTCCTACAGGCACTGCGTTCTGCCCTGTGACTGGCTCTGACTGCTACCTTCTTTCCCCAATGATGTGGTGTCAAGCAAAGAAAGTTCTTAGTTTCACTCTTGCATCTATCTACCTATGGAATATTCCAGAGTGACCTGCACAGCCTATGGAAGGTACTGAGCTTTCCTCTAATGTACCCAGAGTCAGGATGCCTTCCTAGGATGGGGCCAAAGGGTGTGTGCATGCGTAATGTTGGAAGAAGTCACAACCATGACAACGGCGAGTGAGCCTCAGTTCTTCCTACTGCTGTGGGCTTGGAAGTAGACCCTGCCAATCTTATGTGTAAGCACAGCTTTAATTTGCATTTTTTTCTCAAAGCTTTGTGAACTAGCTCTTCTCCTGTGATTCTCATTCCCTGATACTGGTTGTTGGTTCATTGTAGCTCTTTATATTTGAGGAAAGCGGCCTTTGGTGATCTAATCACCAAATGCCTTCTCCATTTTGAAAAATAGCAGACTTAGACTTTAAAAAAAAAAATCTATTACACAGTGTGTGTATGTGTGCACAAGTGTGTGCGCACGTGTGTGTACCTGTGTGTGCACACAAGTGTGTGTATGCACAAGTGTGTATGTGTGTGTACCTGTGTGGGTGACTGCTATGGTGTCCTTATCAGTGAGTGTGGCAGCTTTATCCTTCCTTCTTCCTGCCCTCTGACCCACCCAGGGATCATCCACCCATAACTTGTTGGGTTCTTCTCATGGCCAGCCATCAGGGACAGGATGACACTATGGCTCTCTGGTTACCGAGATCTTTGAGGTCTGTATTTTCCAGTGTGAATGCTGGGAAGGTCCTACTTCACCTAGGTTTTCCAGCCTGTCTGTCCCAGGCTGAGTGAGCTATGTGAGCTCCTTGGAGGCTCTTTTCATCTGGACAGAAAGTGCGTACTGTGCTGAGGACCCAGAACTTGTACTGAGTTGCGGCCCGCTCACCAGTGGTCAGAACAGGATGGGCTTCCTAAGAGACGCGGTCCTGAGGTCAAGTCGTCCAGGGTTGCCCTTGAGGATCCAGGTTCTCATAATAAGCCAAAGGATCTCAGTCCTTTCAGATGATGTTACTTTTATGGTTGTAGGGGCTAGGAATGTAACTCAGTTAGCAGAGAGTTTTCCAAGTAAGGCAAAGCCCTGGGCCGGATCCCTATCCTATCATTGTATAAACAGCATGGTGCTGCATTTGAGAGGTAGAGGTTCAAAAGTTCTAGGTCATCTTTGACTATATAGAGTTTTAGGTTTAGCCTAGGTTACATGAGATCCTGTCTCCAGAAAAATAAAAATGCTGGTGGGAAAGTTGTGGAGGCTGGAGTAAAGAATAACAGAAGACTCTAATCATAGATGGAAAGGTGCTGGAGGCTTGAGGCAGGAACCCACGGGGCAAAGGAGAGGCAGATTGGCCTGGCTAAACCCCAGCTGAAGAGGTGAAGGAGGGGTCCTCACAGTGGAACGTTTATTGTCTCTGGGCACCAGGCTAGGACCCAAGTGAGGATGGAGCCAGTGCTCAGGAGTTGGGAGAGGGGAAGGCAGGAACCATAGGACCCTCTTCCAACTTCAACACCAGCCCAGGGCCAGTCCAGCCTGCAACATGGCCAGTGGGGCACCTATTCATTGCTGGATGCTGACAGGCCTGCAATGGATCTTGATATCTGTGCCTTGCCCAATCAGGAGCCATCTGCATAGAACCCACCCAGCCTCCAGCAGAGTAAGAGGTTCTCAGGGCAGGCAATACAGTCTTCCATGCACTTTATCTGGCCTCCGTCCATCTAGGAGGGTCCTTCTATTCAACCTGGGGTCTGGGAGATACCAAATCTCTTCTGGAGCCATTGAGGCAGGAGGGCTGTTGTCTGGGACTCTTTTCATGCCCCTTACTCATTCTTCATTTGCTTTTTTTTCCCTCTTTTTTTCACTTTTCTTTTCTTTAACATTTATTTGTAGCATGTGTTTGGATCATAAGACAACTTTCAGGAGTTACTTCTTTCCTGCTATATGGTTTCTGGACATCAGACTCAGGTCATCAGACTTGGTGGCAAGGGTCTTCATCTGAAAAGCCACATCAAAACCCCTCTTTTTTTTTTTTTTTTTTTTTTTGAGACAGGATCTTATGTAGGCCAAGCTAGACCTGAACTGCAACATAGCCAAGGATGACCTTGAACTTCTAATCTTGCTGTCTCAGACCCCCAAGTGCTAAGACCACAGGTGTACATTAATACACCTTGTTCATGCAGAACTGGGCTTTGAGACTCTGGCTTTGTGCACGTTAGGTAGGTCTCTGCCCCAGACCTCACTTGGTCATTTATTCACTCATTCATTCAGCGTATGGCTTCTGATCCATTTGGCACATGATATAGAAAGAGGAAGTCAAGAGGGAGGAGCTTGTTCAGAGCCCTACAGGCTGGCCAAAGCAGGAGGCCGGCCAGAGTGCCACTGTACTCTGTCCAGTGTGGCATCTTGATGAGGTTCTGGCCTAGCAGTATGGGGTCTAACCCTTATGGTGCCTAGAGCCATCAGGTCTGACGATAGGATGACCCAGGCATGGACACAGGGTGAACAACATAGGACCATGCATAGGAAGAGGTTTGACTATCATTCTGGCCCAGCAAGGGAAACCTGCCTATGTTTACCTATGTGTTAGAGTCTGTGCCCACTTGTGCCTGCTGCATGTACCTTGTTTCCTGAGTTCAGGTGGCACTCACCCATCCCTCCCCCAACCCTCCACGGGCTTTCTGTGCCTCTCTGGGCTTGGGGGAATGCCTGTCCAGGCTGGCCAGCCAGCTCCTGCCCGGATCTATGGTGTCTCATCTCACTACAGCCTGCGATAAGGGCCCAGCTCAAAGCTGCTTTGTTCAGCCAACAAAAGGACATTTCTGCAGCGTCCTGGGAGCCAGCCACAGGCTGGACATGCCAGGGAGGCCCCAGCCTGCTGGTGGCACCAGTTTAGGAAACCCTAGCCCAGCTCTGGCTGGGACCTGGAGGTTGGGGACCATGCCCGCCATAGGCTTCCCAGGATCTTGGACCCACAGGAGGTGTCTTCTTTCTATGCCCATGCTGGGTTCAGCCCACAGCTACTGCTACCCACAGATGTGCTCTTGGCTTTGGGGACCAGAGCCTCCTAGGTCCGTGGCAAGGAGGCAGACGATCCATGACGGACAGGGACATGACTTGCCACGACCCAGAAAGAGGCCTGCAGCTGCCAGGTGGGTAGGAGCACCAACTGTCCCATCTAAAAGAGTATGCCTGCATTCCAGCAAAACAAACAAACAAAACCCTGAGTAAGGACCGGAGGCAGTATGAAGAGAGCTGGTTCTCATTAGTCCCTGGTATTGGGCTAGGGTCTGGATTTGTAGGGGGCAAATTCTCAGGACTGGGACCTTAGCTGGTAAAAGGACTTCAGATGTGATCAGTTAAGGATTTTTTTTTTTCACAAGGTAGAGACAGACACTGATGGAAGGCAGAACAGAGTGTGAATTCTCAGCCCTGAGGCACCTTACCTACCCTCACCTGGCCTCAGACCTCTCTGGTGAAGAGAGGGAGAGAATTAACTTCTGGTGTTTCAAGCACCCCCAGTTTGCCACACAGCACATGCAGAGTGGCACTGGATTTTCCAAGGAGATAAGACAAAAGCGGTATACTGGTGCCCTGCACCCTATAGCCCAGCCAGTGGCTTCCTGGAGGGTCCTCTAAGCCCCTAAGGACTTCAGGCTAGTCAGGACACATAGCTTGGAACTTCCTGCACTAGGGCAGTGAAACACCTCAGATGGGCAGCACGTGATAAGACCTCAACTCTGCTGTCCTGACAGCCATTTCCTGGTCAGCTGCCTTGTTAGCTGATGCAGGCCACAAGGAGCCAGTCTCCAGGGACAGCTATTCCCGCCCACCTGCCACTCCAGTCCCCTCCTACTGCCTGGGATCTGTAGGCCCCACCCCTACCCTACTTCCTTTCTCTCCCAAGCTGTCATCTCACAATAAGCAGCTCCCAGGGGCTATCCTGCAGTCACCCTTGTCCTGGGTTGTCTGGAGCCAGCCTTCCTTCCACCCCAAGACTGCTTCCCACGGCCAGCCATCTGCTCACCACCCAGCCAGCCTCTGTGCCTCAGGTCCCCTCGGTCCCTATAGGGAACCAAGACACCCATGTTCACAAACATATGGATAGGATGGAAAACTGAGGCAGGCCCAGGAGGGGTAACCAAACTGTTAAGGTCACAACACTCTGGAGGGGTAGGGACAAACCTGTCCAGATAGATACTGGTTGGATTCCCATCCCTGTCCCTGGTCTCTTCCCCTTCCCCTACTTGTACCTGTCAACATTCCCCTGTCCTCTAGGGACCAGTAGCCTCCACATCTGGTAGAGGTCACTTTCCTTCCCCACAAGCTAAACCTTCCCTAGCATCCCTTGTACGACTTTGAACAAATACTCCATTTTTGTTGGCCTTGGTCCCCCTCTGGGAACATAGTGTGGACATGTGAGACCATGGGAAAGCAGCAACCAAAATTCCTGGGAGTATTTCTGGGGAAAGCATTGAGGGGTAGCAGTTGTCTCCTTGGGTCCTGACTCCCTTTGCCCATTTCTCCTTGTTCTTCCTAGTGGAAAGAAAGCACGTCTCTCTGTCCATTCATCCATCTATGTAGTATGTAGCCGTAACCCTCACTAAGTTGGGCCTTGTGTGAGGCACAAGAGTGTCCTTGGGAACCAGCATGCTGATCTCCCAAGAAGCATAAATTCTTGTTGTTGTTGGGTGACAGTTTCCTCCCAGACTGAAACACTTTATCCTGCAGGGAAGAGCCTTAAACAGGAAGGTATAGAGCTCAAAATATCTCCAGGAAGTCTCTGAAACTGACAAGATTCACTAACCCTCCTCCTTGCTAGCGTAAAATATAAAAGCTGAGAGTCCCTAAAAGGGACTGAGAGATGCTGAGCTTCGAAGTAGACTCCTCAGAGGACAAAAGTTCCAAAGAAGACTCTGAGACCAGACCAGTTGCCTGGCAGAATCAGAAACTGTTTATTTCCACAGATATGAGGAGAAAGACCATTGACCCAAATCATGGTCAAATTAATCAAAACAAGCTTTATTCATATAGGTAGGCACTTTCTGGTTTCTTTTGATACAGCTATTTGCTCAGGGAATCGGCTGAACTGAAGGCATACACCTGGGCTTTGGGATGTCCATAAGGAACATACTCCCTAGGGAGTAGCTCTTCAGACTCTGAGGGCTGGAGGGAAGGGTTCAGCTTCTGAATTTGGGTTGGGGTTTTGATCTCACTGGGGCTTCCAAATGTTAATCGTACAAATTTGAGGTGAAAGACCACCAGCCCAAATCATGGTCAAATTAATCAAAGCAAACTTTTTTTTAGTGTACACGGGGTGTCTCTCTCTAAGGTGGGTTTTAAGAGACCAGCATTGAACATGGGGAAGATAAGTATTTTTATGGAGGATTTGGCAGGCAGTAGGTAGGGTTACAGAAGCAGAATATAGGCATAACAAGTTGGTCATGACCACCTTCTGAAACAAAGGCGTGGTTGCTGTTTCCTGAAACAGGCAATACAGAACCATTTGTAGTTAAGGAGATATGCGGGGCATAGCCTAATCCTTGAGAGACAGAGGTTTAGTCATAAACAGGAATGAACCTAGTTTTTCTTTATTATAAAGTGACTTTCAAGCCCGAGTATGAGGCGGTCAGGTTTATCATTCCTCCTTGTCTTATGTGGCCCTGTCAGATCCCTGATAGGTCCCCTTTACTTCTTATTTGTTTGTTTGTTTGTTTAAGAGGTGCCTTTCCTAGTATGTTAACAGGCATTATAGGTAGCCATTTTGTCCCCTTTGTCAAGGTGTTTACTTTTGACTTATCATTTCAGTCTTTTATTGAGAACAGGGGACTACACATTCTCATCTGTAACTGCTTCCCAACTGAAATTAGAATGTCATTATCAGGGCCCAGGAAGGCAGGAATGTTAGTCAGAGGCCAGGAGGGGATTCGGGCAATGGGACGTTCATCAGAAGCATCTGGTTCACTGGCCCAGCTAAAGAAACAGGGACCAATCACGTTGGCGAGACTGGTTTACATCAGATTTCAGTAAGTCCAGGGCTGTCTAGTTTTGTATATCTGTTGGGACAGATATAGACTAGAGACAGAAGTTAAAGTTAAGAAACTTAAAGAGGCCGGGCGGTGGTGCGCACGCCTTTAATCCCAGCACTTGGGAGGCAGAGGCAGGTGGATCTTTGTGAGTTCGAGGCCAGCCTGGTCTACAAAGCGAGTCCAGGACAGCCAGAGATATTCAGAGAAACCCTGTCTCGAAAAACCAAAAAAAAAAAAAAAAAAAAAAAAAAAGAAACTTAAAGAGCCCGGTGTGGTGGCGCACACCTTTAATCCCAGCACTCAGGAGGCAGAGCCAGATGGATCTCTGTGAGTTCAAGGCCAGCCTGATCTACAGAGTGAGTTCCAGGATAGCCAAGGCTACACAGAGAATCCTTTTCTTGAAAAAAAAAAAAGAAAGAAAGAAAGAAAGGAAGGAAGGAAGGAAGAAAGGAAGGAAGGAAGGAAGGAAGAAAAGAAACTTAAAAGGAAAATCTTACATTTGGAAATTTCATGTCTGTGTTCCTGGTAGTGGAGGGAGGGGAGTCCCAAGATAATAGTGGGGTGGAGATCCTACCCTCAGGAATAGGCAGATGGGGAAACTTAGGGTGTTTATTGACAGGAGTACTTACTTCTCTGGAGTTCACTTGAACTGTGAGAGGTGAATTCAAGTGTTAAGACTCCTTTGACTCCCTGAAGCTTACATTAATTTTTTTTTTAGCTTACAAAAGGAGATAAAGGTTTTAGATAGATTATCATTGTTTATAATCTATACTGAAATCTACATTGTAGAAAAAGCAGCTAACAGGTGTCTGTAAAACATCTGGAATACACTCACTCGTATCTTTTAGACTTAGCCAAAGCTACGGCTTTAAGTTGAAGAAAATGAAAATTCTTTTCTCTGTCCAGAGGGCTGGATATATAGATTGGATAGAGATGCTTTAGCCGATGAGAAACATTTTTAGATGTATACCTAGAAAACAACCAGAGGAAATTTAAAATCTTGAACTTGTGAGTGATAGTAGTTAGTGCTTTACCAGCTTATCAGAACTTCATTAATTAATGTTTAAATTTTGAACTTTTGAAATCTTATTATAACAATCACGTAGACGGGGAAAGAATTCTGAAACATCTTCCATTTAAAATTATTGTTAGCCGGGCGGTGGTGGCGCACGCCTTTAATCCCAGCACT
>CAJQZJ010031933.1:8673818-8719810 GCA_907164525.1 Lophiomys imhausi | reverse complement strand
AAGAAGAAGAAGAAGAAGAAGAAGAAGAAGAAGAAGAAGAAGAAGAAAACTACTGAGCTACCTGAAAGAGGTTTAGCCCATAGTCATTTGGAAAAGACACTTTCCAACCCGGGGAGCTTCCTGCGGGCTGTGCAGTGTGCTCCAGGTTTCCCAGCTTCTGTGAGCTGTTACCCACGCTGGGTTGGGCTTTGTTGATGCAGCTGTCTTTTATTTCTGTTCCTGTAAGTAACCTTAATAAAACTCATTGGTTCACCAAGTTGGACTTTGGTGGTAACCCTAATTTGGTCTGTCTGGGGTCCCTATCTGGGGTGAATAGATGTGTGTTGTCTCCCCAGGAAAAGTTTTGCCACCTAACATTTGTGTGTACAAGGAGACCACAAGAACCCTGAATTTAGTGCTGAAAGGGAGGGGCTTGAGAAGGTTGCAAAACCACCTGGGGACAGGAAACTGGGGATATAATTTACTACACAAAGTATTTCCCAGAGCTTTAAAACCTGAGAGTGGTTAAGAGCACTTACTGCTCTTGCAGAGGGTGCAAGCTCGGTTCCTAGCACCCACATCCTAGCACTGAGATGGTGGCCAGGGCCCAGGGAGCCACTGGATTCTCAGGCTCTGGGGGAGGGGGGGGCTTTCACATCATTTCTGCAGAGGACCAGGTTCACCTCCACTGCCCGCTTACCCCCTGCACACTGGCCTGCCTGTGCTGTACGTAGGTCTTCTCACTGTCACACTGGCACAGTGGCATGGCAAAGGTGCCTAGGTGAAGCCTGCAGAAAAGCAAAGGCAGGAAATGCTTGTTGTCTCCAGCACAACAGGTGGTGTGGGGAGCCCGGATTCCCAAGAATCCGGGGTCTCACACACTCCTCCAGGTGTGTGTGTGTACACGCGTGTGTCTGTGTGTATCAGGGAGGAGGGAGGTCATCTGAGTCTGTCATAGAGGACATGGGTCTCTAGCAAGGAATGGCCTGAAGAGGCTAAGTTCCAGGAGTCTTGATTTGTGGGTTCTCCACAGTGATGCCGAGGACAGCTGAGTTTGTGGGCTCCCTCCTCCATGTGACCCTGCTGTGCTGACCCTCCACAGCCTCTCACTTCTCCAACTACTACACTGGGGACAAAGGTGAGGTATGCTCAAGGAGGCAGGGTGTAGACTGAGGTCTCTGTGGCATGGCGTCAGACTCAAAAGGAAGCCTGAGTTGCTGTTTTCAGGCAGGTAAACCTGGTGGCCTCCCCACTTAGTCCCCCTACCTATCTGTGCCACAAGGAGGGCTTGCATTGCCCTGGTTCCGATATTCTCAGCTATGTCCTCAGCATAGATCTGCACCCCTCTGGGGTCCTATTTATCCCAGGCTGGGCTCCCCAGAGAAACCATTTCCTCACACCATACACTCTATGGGCGACAGTCCCAACATCTGGTTGGTGTTTGTAGCAAGCTGGGGGCGGAGAAGCATCTGCTGAGGGAAGCAGCCATGTGGGAGCCTGGGTCCTGCTTCTGGGGCTGTGAGAACTGATGTATCCAGGGGCGGGCTGGCCTGCTGGTCACACTGACAGATCACATTTCCTGGTACATCCCAGACTTTTGTGTGTGTGTGTGTGTGTGTGTGTGTGTGTGTGTGTGTGTGTGTGTGGTGTGTGTTGGGGTGGGGGAGGGGCCAGGCATGACTCAGAGAGCTGGGTGAGCAGGCCAAAGCCACAATGAGAAGTTCAGATCAGATTCTTATGCTGGGGTCGGGGGTGCTTCCTCTGTCCGTGGATCCTTGTCTGGGAGGTTTAGTTTTGTTGTTGTTGTCATCATCATCTGAATCTATATCCTAAACTAGTTTCAACTTCCCAAGTGCTGATTTTTACAGGTGTAAGCTACTAATTTATAAGTGGGGGGGGGAGATTATAGTGCTGAGGAATTGAACCCAGGTGTCATATGTGAGACAGGAAGTACTCTACCAACTGACCCCAAGAGTTCATTCATTTCTATCCAGAAGACCACTGAGCCCAAGAATTCATCCTTTTCTTTTGTTTGTTTTTGTTTCGAGACAGAGTTTCTCTATGTAACAGCCCTGGCTGTCCTGGACTCTCTTTGTAGACCAGGCTGGCCTCGAACTCACAGAGATCCACCTGTCCTCTGCCTCCCGAGTGCTGGGACTAAAGGCGTGCGTCACCACGCTTGGCTCAAGTCCATCCATTTTTGCCCAGAAGACCACATAGTCCTGGGTATTAGAGAGGGTGCGGCTTCGGCTCCCAGCAGCGAGCTTCCCACAGTAGGTGAGCACAAAGGAGGTCCTTAATACCTTGGGGCTGCATCTGGGGTCTCAGTGGACTTACTACATACCCATTTCTAAACTGGTTCCAGCCAAAAGGAGACCCCAAGGTTTTGGGCTTGGGGTACACATCTGCAGGGGCAGCTCAGGCCAGATCCATAACCCACTGAGAGCCTCAGCTCAGCCCTTCCGGTGAGGTAATGGGAAAAGCTTGCTGTGGCCCCCCTGCCAGAACTGAACATCCCAGAACCCCAGAGCGCCTGTGAGTTTAATCTGCACTGCAGGGTGGATGGGATGGAGGTGGGGTGTCTCAGCTTTGCAGCAAGGGTAGGAGCCGTTGTTTCCACCTCCCCCAGCCTCACCAGGCCCGGATCCTGGTCAGGTGTGTGCTCCCCAACCCCCAGCTTTGCATCCAAGCTCCCGCCAGGGCATGGGGAAGCGTTTCCTGGTTCCCAGACTCTACACGCCAGGGACTTATTTATTGCTGAACTTTGTTTTTTTGTTGTGTTTTTTTTCACATAACCCTCCCCCCATCCCAAGTCTCAGGAAAGCCAGGCGCCAGGAGCTTGGAGGAGCCTGGCCGGAAAGGGGACAATTAAATCCAGGGGCGAAAGAGTTAACGCCAGCCCCCAGCCACTTTCCCACCCTCTACAATTCACCAGGAAATAAACAAGAAGGTTTGCTTCCATTCACCCTCGGAAAATTCAAGGATTTCCTCTGGTCAGGTGGGACTGTCCCCCAGATCCCTGGAGCCACGGAGTGGCAGGGCAGGAAGGGAACCCTGGGTGGGCAAGAGCTCCCCTAACCAGCCCCTTGTTGACTGAGAGAAGGGCTCTTGTTCTTCATCTCCAGAATCTCTAGCTAGGTGGTCAGGAGTCACTCAGGACTCTGGGAGACACCTGGGCCTGTGGGAATTGAGCTCTCCTGGAATCACAGAGGTCACCCGGAGCCACTCCATTTGTTTCAGTGATTCAGGGTTTCTGCTGTGTACTTAGCAAGGCAGTTCCTAACTCCAGCTGGGAGACCCACTCCGGAGACCTCAGCTGGACCCACCTGCGTCAAAGTGATGGGGACTAGGACAGCCGCCCTCCCCCATGTGGTGGCATGTGTGTTTAACCCTAGCATTGAGGAGGCAGAGGCAGGTTGGTCTCTGAGTTTGAGGCCAGCCTAGTCTACAGAGTGAGTTCCAGGACAGCCCTGTCTTGAAAAATCAAAGAAATAAAAATAAAAATAAAGGGGTGGGGTGGGGCGAGAAGGAGTGAGTCAGCAGCTGAAGGAAGCAGTTCTGGCAGGAAGGTACAAGAAACAGAAAAGAGTGAACAGGCTGCCAGGGAGGGTAGCAACCAGCAGGCAAAGTGACTATCACATAGTACTTCCTAGGCCTCGGGGCCCTCTAAATTTTGTTGTTGTCGTTGAGACAAACTGTCATTGTATAGGCTTCATTGGTCTTGAATCACCATCTTCCTGCCTCAGCCTCCTGAAAGCCGGGATGGCAGGTACACCCCACAAAACCTGTGCACACACTGCATCTTTATCTGGTCCTTAAGGGAAGGGCCAAGCCTTAGGAAGTGGGTGCCATGACCCACGATTCTACATCAGAGGCTGGCTGATGGTTAGACACGGGGTTGAAGAAGAAAGGGACCTGCTGCAACTAGCCTAGGAAGGGTAGGCCCATGGAGGGATTCCCTATTGGAAATGTTCAGAGGCCTGCCTGTAGGGCAAAAAGGTCCGAAGATCATTTCCAGGTTTGGAAACGCACCAATCCCTGATCTCAAAACCCACCAGATCCTGAGCTTGAAATCCCACCAATCCCTTAGCTCACCCCAAACTCGGGACTTGGAATCCCACCAATCCCACCCTGGAAAACTCTGCCCCCAAGAAACCTATATAAATCCTGTCTCCTGCTCAGTTCGATGCTGTTTCTCACCTGAGCAGAGGCAGTCAACTTCTTTGGTCTCTCACAATAAATCTCTTATGTGAGGTTTGATGTGCAGTGTGGCTTTGTGGGTGTTCCTTGGCTCCCAACAGCCAGGATGCTTTTCTTTTCAGAGCTGCAACACTTCCACTGCCTTCCTCCAGCAGGAACGTGGCGTGGCAGTGGGGGCCTGACCACAGTCCTCAGGCACACGGGGTGGGAGACAGTTTCTGAGCACCAAGGGGGCTTCCAAGGTGGCTGGGAAACTGCTGCCTTTAAAGTCAAGGCAGGCAAAGGGCTAAGTGAATAGTAGGCTGGTTCCTCAGGTGCTCATTTGCTGTACCCCTGGCCCGGGCAGAAGACCTGGTTTCAGGCCAATGAGAAAGCTGAGCAGGTAAAGAACCTGCAGCTAAGTTCAACAACCTGAGTTTGATCCCAGGACTCAAAACTTCTAAAGCTTAGTCTCTGACCTCCACAGGTGCACATATAGCACACACATACACACAGAACACACATATACATACATACACACATGTACGCACACACATAGCACACACACACAGATGCACACACACATAACACAAATATACACACACAAACACACGTGCACACTTACATACACATACATTACATACACACATGCACATACACATGCACACACTAAAAAAATAAAAAGTGTTTAGAATACCTGATCTCCCTCTCGTTCTTACACCCTGAAGTGGGATGGTGACAGAACGTGCCTACTGTGGCTGTTGTAATGCTGAGAGAAGGAGCTCCTTAAGTGTGAGTAAGGTCCAGAGAATGAGGTGGCCAGAGAATGGAGAGGCTGGGCCTAACTTTAGAAAGGCTTCCTGGGTTTCCTCTCAGAAGGCTGAGGTCTTCCTTCCCGCCATGCTCCCTTCATTTTAACTGTCCACCAGGACCCTCCCATACCCAGGAAGGAAGGGCTGCAGCATGATGCCAGAGGATGAAACCCAGATCTGAAAGCATCTCTGTGTCTGGCTCAAGCAGGGCTCCCACAACCCTCCAACCCTAGGACGTCCTGACCCTAGCCACAGAGAATGGTACTCAGGCTGAATCATCCTGCCTTCTCCCAGTCCTTAAGGCACCTCTTAAATGTTCTGACCTTCTTTTTTAAATAGTGTTAAAATACACATGACCCAAAACCCACCACTGTACCTGTTTCAAGAGCACAGTTCAGCGCAGGTGACATCTGTAGTGCTGGGCAGCTGCCACCACAACCCTGAGATGAATACCTAGGTATGTTAATGCATGGTCATGCGACCTGGCAAGAAGGTTATGCAGCTGTGATAAAACACCATAACCAAAAGCAACCTGGGAATGAAAGCGTTTATTCATCTTACAGCTTGTTGTATCTTCCATCATCCATGGAAGTCAGGGCAGGAATGAACTGGTCCAGAGACCGTAGAATATGTTGCACTGCTTACGGCTTGCTCTCCATGGCTCAATCACTGCTTTCTCACCCACCCTTGGACCACCTGCTCTGTGGTGATACCACCCATAGTGAGCTGGACCCTCCCACATCAATGATTAATAAAGATAACACCCCCCATAGTGTTGCCTACAGGCTAATCTTTTTTTTTTTTTTTCAGGGGAGAGCGCGAACGCAGTCCCCCACTACCATAAATTATGCAGTCGAGTTTCCCGCATTTGGGGAAATCGCAGGGGTCAGCACATCCGGAGTGCAATGGATAAGCCTCGCCCTGGGAAAACCACCTTCCTGATCATGGTATCTCCCCTGCCAGGTAAGTATGCCTACAGGCTAATCTTAAGAAGGCATTTTTTTCTATTGAGATTCTCTCTTCAGGCTGGGCCTTTAATCCCAGCACTCGGGAGGCAGAGGCAGGCGGATCTCTGTGAGTCTGAGGCTAACTTGGTCTATGTGTGAGTTCCAGGACAGCCAGGGCTACACAGAGAAACACTGTTTTGAAAACAACAATGAAAAGATTCCCTCTTCCTATATGTGTCCAGGTTTATTTCCAAGTTGACAAAAGCAAACCAGCAGAAGTGTCTGTTCGAAAGCTGGTACGGCACGTAGCTAGCAACATTCTGTTCCTCAAAGTTGATAAGCAGGCCCCAGCTATCACAGTTGGGAAGTGCCCAGGGGATGGATGCCCATGCAATGCCCACAACAATGCTGGGGAATCACTGACTATGAGGATGGTCACAGGTGGCCAGGGACGGTTCTCATTAACTCCTGCCCATGGGTGAAGACAGAGATCCCTTTGGGGCCTTCTGGCATTGTCCTGTGGCCAGATTTGGCAGCTGGCAAACCTTGGCCTGCTGTTACACTCCGGGAGACCTCTTTGATTGTGGTGGTACTTTAGAGGAGGCCCTGGGGCAGTCTGGGTTCTGCTCTGGGCAATGAAGTAGGGGTTCACCACAAGCCTGTACTGCTCGCTCCACCCTGGCACATGTTGGCAACACTTGCTCAGTAACATCCATCAAGGAAGCGGAGCTCATAAGGGAAGCTGCTTACTTACCTGCCCATCACGGGATGAACCTACAGAGACTGGGGTGTCTTTACATCTAATCTCTGGGGTGCTGGTCCAGCAATGAGGGGAGGAACCTCCCAAGTGCATATAGACAACACCTCACACTGTAGCCTTAGCTGGGACTAAGGTTTGGGCTGAAGTAGCTAATGAGGGATCTTGAGTTGAGGTTATCCTAGGTTCAGGGTAATTCTCAATCCAATGCCAGGTGTTTTTACAAGAGGAGGGTACATAGAAGGAAGAGGAGCAGCAGTTGGAGCTGTCACAGGCCTGGAGGACTTACAGGCACCAGGATCAGGAAGAGACAGGAAGACTTCTACTGCCCAGAGCCTGGAGGCCCTGTCACACTTCACCCCCAGATCTGAGAGACAAGCCCTTTCTATGGTCCTAAGCCTCCTGCTGTGTGACAATAATATAGTGTCTGGCTATTGGGCACAGGACATGGAGACTGAGCTGCATAACCTTCTTGCCAGATCACATGACCATGCATTAACATCATCCCAGGGTCGCAGTGGCAACTGCCCAGCACTACAGATGTCACCTGCGCTGAACTGTGCTCTTGAAACAGGTACAGTGGTGGGTTTTGGGTCATGTGCATTTTAACACTATTTAAAAAAGAATGTCAGAACATTTAAGAGGTGCCTTAGGACTGGGAGAAGGCAGGATGATTCGGCCTGAGTACCATTCTCTATGAGTGCAACTGTGGCTGGAGTCAGGATGTCCTAGGGTTGGGGGGTTGTGGGAGCCCTGCTTGAGCCAGACACAGAGATGCTTTCAGATCTGGGCTTCATCCTCTGGCATCATGCTGCAGCCTGTCCTTCCTGGGTATGGGAGGGTCCTGGTGGACAGTTAAAATGAAGAAGGCCCACCCAGACAAATAGCTAGGTACTCAATCCCTAATGAGACCTGGAAAAGACAGGGTTCCATGAGAAGCCACAAAGTCAGACAGGAGGTATGTATGTCTTCACTGGTGGGCACAGCCTGGGTCATCCCTCCTGCCGTGGTCTTCTCATCTTCATAGCAGGCTTAAACCAGCACACACCTACAGGGATGGCTCCAAGAAGCCAGATTTCTGCAGAGTGCCATAAAACCATCACACTATGGGCCGGAGAGATGGCTCAGAGGTTAAGAGCACTGGCTGCTCTTCCAGAGGACCTGGGGTAAATTCCCAACACCCACATAGCAGCTCACAACTGTCCAGAACTCCATTTCTGGGAATCTGACACCCTCACAGAGACACACACGCAGGCAAAACGGCAGTGCATGTAAAATAAATGAATAAGTAAATCATTTTTAGAAAACATGACACTATGCCAACATGTGGAATAATGAAACTGTCTCATCTCCAGCAGGGTCCACCGTGACAGGACAGGGCACATTGCTGAAGCCTGTCTAACATTTAGAAGAAGAGAATTTGTTAAGTGACTGAGTGCTGATCCCGTATGTAGATCTCATGTTGCCTATAGTGTGGCCTCCATAGACCACATAGGGCAAGGCAGGGCTGAACTCAGCTGTTTCAACAGTGTCCATGGGATGAACAAAGCTGTGAATAATCAATTACTCATGGACAGAATGAATAGATGAACAAACAAACGAATGAAGGCACCATTCTAATTTTGTGAAGCAGGATGCAAGTTATAAAAATAAAGAAAAAAATGAGACAGGCATGTCTCGGACTGCCTTATATTTTTGTGTGCACAAGTGTGTGTGCATGAGTATGTGTGGGGCCACTTGTGTGCACTTTTGATGTGGTGTGTGTATGCATGATTGTGTGAATGTGTATATTTGCACACATGGTTGTGCATAATTGTGTATGTGCTATTTGTGTGTGACTGTGAATGTGTAACTATGTGTGTGTGTGTGTGTGTGAGACAGTGTATAATTCTGTCTGTGCCTGTGCATGTGTGTATGTGCTGGCATGCCTTTGCATGAAAGTGTATAACCAACTGTGTGTACACATGCATGTGTGCCTGTGCATAACTTTGTGTGTAATTATTTGTGTGCCTGTTGTGCATGAGTGTATGTAACTATGTGTATACATGCATGTGTACCTGTGCATGACTGTGTGTGTATATACATGTTTGCCTGTGTGTGAGTGTGCATGTACATGTATGTGGGCCTGTGCATGAGTGTGTATGCATGCATGTGGGCCTGTGTATGACTGTGCATACTTCTTTTGTTGCTTCAGTGACTGAGAAACTCTTGAAATCACAGAAAAGGTCCCAGATGATGAATGTTCTAGAGTGGTGTGTGGGACCTTCAGGTTCACCCCCATGTTCTGTGAGGGTGAGTTGGATGAGGTCATTTCTACTCTCAGTATAGCTGCCCTCCGTGACTTCCCAGCCCCTGCATGGCACTCTCCACTCCCACCCCACTCCAGCCCCAAGGTATGAAAAAAGTAGAAAGCCTCTGTGATGGCCATGAACTTGCCCTCTGTAACAAGATGATTCAGAGTTGGGGAAAGGAGAAGCTATAAGAAAGTATCCCTGGTACTTCATTCTGCATTCGGAGGGAAAACACTGTGCCTTGCCACTCAGAGGTTGCACAAAGCCTCTTTGTTCCCCCCAGCACTGATGGAGAGATAGGGTTTATCTTCTCAGCAGAAGACAGGGCAAGGGTCCAAGCCCAGGCTGGCCCATTTCTGTGTGACCAGAGAGTCACTCCTCTCTGGACCCCTAACACCAAGATATCTCTTACCCCAGCTCCTCAGAGGAGGGATTGTCAAGTAGCCAGTGGTTCACCAGGGCCTGAGGAGGCAGGTGCTGTATTAAGCATGGGCCAGGGACTTGGCAGTCACCAGCAGCCTAGCAATAAAGGACGAAACCGAAGTAGGAAGGCCATTGCAGACCCTCTGGAGCTAGCTCTGTGGATGGGAAGAGGATTATGTCAGAGGGCAAGGTTTGGCCACTCAGCATCAGGAAGTGCTTGCCAGCCACTCACTGAAGCCCTGTGGGGTGGACCCTGAAACCAGCATTGCCTCTGGTTCCACTCTGATTGGGCTCTAATCCTGGTTTCAGCCTCCATGAAGGGATGGGGAAGGTATACCCCCAACAGGAAGTGGATGCTGGGCTGGCTTCAGCACATGGAAGGGGCTATGCTGCTAGGATCAAGGATAAGTCTGAATAGGCCTGAGCCACCTTCCTCCCCAACCAGCTCCAGACTGGCCCCAGAAGCGGGCTGGGAAGGGGGTGGTCACAGCCTGCATGGGACCAGGAACAAGGTCAATCCACCTAGCAAAAGTGGGGAAGCTGAGGCTACTCAAGTCTGTGGACAAGGTAGGGAGGTGCTCTGAGGGCATTGCCCCCTCCTCACCCCTCTCTGGTAGGTTGCAGCCTCAGAAGGAATGTGCTGAGCCCAAGTTTCAGGAGATTTGTGTCTATAAATGTCCTGGTGGCTGGGGTGGATAATAAAAGGCAGAGGACCAACCAATAAGCATGCATGGGCTGGACCTAGGCCCCCTACACATATGTAGCAGATGTGCAGCTTGTTCTTCATGTGGGTCCCCTTAACAAGTGGAACAGGGGCCGGGCGGTGGTGGCGTATGCCTTTAATCCCAGCACTTGGGAGGTAGAGGCAGGCGGATCTCTGTGAGTTCGAGGCCAGCCTGGTCCACAAAGTGAGTCCAGGACAGCCAGAGCTGTTACACAAAGAAACCCTGTCTCGAAAAACCAAAAAAAAAAAAAACAATTGGAACAGGGTCTGTCTCTGACTCTGTTGCCTGCCTCTGAATCCCTTTCCCATAGCTGGGCTGCCTTGTCTGGCCTCAGTAGGAGAGGAAGTGCTTAGTCCTGCTGCAGCTTGATGTGCCAGGGTGGGTTGGTACCCATGGAGGGGGGACTCCCTTTTGTGAGGGTGGGACTCGGAGGAGAGAAGGGAGGTCCTGCAGTCAAGTTGTAAAGTGATTAAATAAAACAATTAATAGGAAAAATAAAATAAAAGGCAGAAGATTTATGGGTGAGTATGAGTCCACACTCAGCCTGGCCTAAGGAGACCCCTCTTTGTCCTTTATCGTGAGTATACACGTGGACATCTTTGAACTGTAGCAGCCACTGTATGCTTTGGTTCAGTTGCTACAACCCCCCTCCCCCATAGTGTAGATGGAACAGAGAGCTTCAGTAGGAGAGGGACTGCACATGACCCTTTCAGTCTCAGCTTCTCACCCACTGTGCCCCATCAGCTCTCAGTGTGGGGTCAACCAGCTTTCAGAATCAGGTGTGGGGTCAACCAGGCTGCCATCCTTGGACCACAGAATAGAGCCTGAGGTACTCCCTGGACTCACACCCTGCACATGGGCACAAGCTCCTTAGTCACAAATGTGCTTGGAGTGTGGGGCAGGGGGCTAGTGAGTGTGAAGGCCTGTAGGCAAGCAGCAATGTGGTAGAGTATCAATGGAGCAGTCGGAGGGGTCAGGACTTTTCGGCAATGGCTGACTTGAACAAGCTAGGAGACTCCCTCTGGCCTATGTGAAGCAGCTAGGTCCTTATGGGCAGGCCTGAGGGACAGAGTGCGTTCAAATGCCTCTGGGCGCTCATGCCACTTGGCAGCTGTCACATGGCAACCTGCCACTCCTCATTTATCCCAGCCACAGTCCCTCAGCCCTCCCAACAAGACCACTGGGACCACTCCTTATCTGTAGGACCTATGTCCCTGGAGTGGTCTGCCATGAAGGTACGTTTCTCGGGGCTTAAGAGTCCAGTTGGGTATAGGAAGTCTCACAGAGTACTGGCCTGAGAGCCCTGAATCCCTGCCAGCCCTGTCCTAGACCCCATGCTGTAAACTGGAAGCCCATTGGTCATGCACTGCCTTTGCTGTCCTCAGGCTCTCTAGCCATCCCCTGCTCAGATCCAACTATGAGGTTAATACCATCCCCCTGCCCCACCTCCACGATGTAGTTCACAAGAGAGACCCTGTACATAGCTAGTCACAGAGAACTGGCCCATCTCAGCTGGGTCTCGGGCTGTCCTCAATACCAAGGAACAGAATCTATGGGCTCCTGCTTGGGAGCCTGAGATACCCCAGCACATACTGTGGCCTCCATTCTTCGGGGCTGAGTTCCCTGTATCTCTGTAGCGCTGGGTGGGATACATTGAGTTTAAGATGCCCATCCTATCAGGTGTGGTGGGCACACCTTTAATCCCAGCACTAGGGAGGCAGAGGCAGGCAGACCTTTTCAAGTTCAAGGCCAGCCTGGTCTACAAAGTGAGTCCAGGACAGACAGCCAGGGCTACACAGAGAAACCCTGTCTCAAAAAACCAAAAAAAAAAAAAAAAAAAAGATGCCCATCTCATCTCTGTTCCCGTTCCCATGTCAGAGTCCAGTGGGAGGCTCAAAGGGAAGGGCAAGCTGGATTGGATCTGGGTCCAGACCCCTGTAACCCTCCTCCTAAGTCTCTTTTTGCACTTGATCCTGTGACCCATGGTCTTGGACAGAGACCCAGTTGACAGTGAGTGGTGCTGCTCAGTGGAGTGCTGGTGGGTCGAGGGCGGGTCTTAGACATCCAGCTAGGTGTCCAAGAGGGGCCTCTGAGACTGAAGGTCAAGTCCCTTATCCTATGGCCAGCTTGGCTGGGGTGCTTGAAGGGACCTATGCTAATGGCCATTGTCTGTCCCCGTGGCTTGGGCATGCAGAGGGAGGACTGCCTCCGAATGGCTCATTCAGCTGCCTTAACCCAAGGCAGAGGGGTCGCAATACAAAGGGCTCTTTGTCTCTGGCTGCTGGGCCCTGCAGTCCTGCTGTCCATGTCTAGAGCCATTTTTCTTTTTTTTTTTTTTGTTTTTTTTGGGCTTTTCGAGACAGGGTTTCTCTGTATAGCCCTGGCTGTCCTGGACTCAATTTGTAGACCAGGCTGGCCTCGAACTCGCAAAGATCCGCCTGCCTCTACCTCCCAAGTGCTGGGATTAAAGGCGTGCGCCACCACCGCCCGGCTAGAGCCATTTTTCAATGCTAGTGATATTGAGGGAGTTGGGAGCCAAAGCTTCCTCTCTGTGTCCATGACCAGCTACCCCAGGGTCTGAAAGAGTGGACATCCCACCCTACCAAGCCTCAGTCTCTTGAAGACCAACAGAGCACACTGAGAACCAACCTAGACCCAAGGTCAGAGATCCAGAACCACAGTACTCAGGGCATCTGGGTTCAGGGTGGCTTTATCCTACCGCCGGCTCCCCATCCAAGCATGCAGAGGGTTTGTACATGTGTGCATGCCTCTGCTTCTTTTGAACAAGTCAGACTCTGCTGCATCCAGATGCTTCCTCCTCAACCTCCTGGGGTACTCTCAGACTTGAGCTTGGTTGGCACATAGCCTAGGGCACCAGCATCCTTTCCATGGACTCATGGAGCCTGAACATCCTAGACAAAGATGGAGAGGTAGGTTGCAGAGACAAGCTTCCACCCAGCTTTAGTGGACTCTGCAGGGCTGTGGGTGTCATGTCTGCCTAGGTAACCCTGGGAGTCACTAAGAGAGCCTGGACAGAGCTCTGTTTTGCCGGTCAGGCCGTCAGGCTGGTATGGGTAACACAGAAACAGAAGCCGAGGCTAGGCGGGCTAGCACTGAAGGGAGCAGTGTGTGTGGACTTTCCTGGCCCCTGGTTTTAGACAGCTGGTCAGGAGGGCATATGGAGGGCCTCCCTGTGCCCTGGCTCAGCACTGGCAGGTGGCAGCATGTGGCTGTGTTTCTAACTCTGTTTTTTTTTTTTTTTTTTTTTTTAAGTAATGCAGGTAAAAGGAGCACCTGCCTTGGCCTGGTGTCATGGGAACCAGTTCTGGGCCTGCACACCTCTACTCCCAGGAGGCCTGCTGGGCAAGAAAGAGGAGGGACTGAACATCTGGGATGGGTGGTCCCTAGCTGATCCCCTGCTGTTCTAGGCAGGAAGGAAGGACAGGAGCCACAGGAACCCTGAGAAGGGAGCCCTGACTCAGCCTCTCCGAGGTTCCCCCCAATGCCCTTACCAAGACTCTTTGCTTAGGTTGGGTATAGGGGTGCTCAGTATCTGGGCATGGTTAGTTAGTAGCCACTTACACTTAGTGAGAATGGTGTGCTTGCCTCTACACCCTGCTGGGCCCTAAGACAACAACTCTGACCTCTTCCAAATTCCTGACACTGCTTAGGTACCCAGAACCACTTGTCCTTGCCTTCTCTCCCTGGGAGACCTCCTCACAACAAGCCATTGGCTCATCTGTCTGAGGGCCACAAGCTCTAGAGAACAATACGGGTCAGAGCTCTATGCACAGTGACTGGAGGCACATGCCAGTCATTTACTGGCCTTTTAGTACAAAGCAGCTCCTCTTCCAGGCCTCCCATAACCCCAGGCAGCGTTCATATCCCAGGTGGGGGACACTACAGTTGGGCTCATACCCTGCCGGTATCTG
The DNA here is from genome assembly GCA_907164525.1 of Lophiomys imhausi. Taxonomy (NCBI): domain Eukaryota; kingdom Metazoa; phylum Chordata; class Mammalia; order Rodentia; family Muridae; genus Lophiomys; species Lophiomys imhausi. The sequence goes on along the minus strand of CAJQZJ010031933.1, from coordinate 8,705,765 downwards.
CAAGATGAAGCAGATGGGTTTGTTCACGGTGTGCCTGACTAGAGTGTTCATGCAGCATCCATGACTTTTATAGGTCCTCTGCCAAAGGACCCTGGACTTTGGGTTCTTTTAGATACTGGAGGTTGGGCCTCTTTAAGTTGGAGAAACCGAGGTGAGGAGGAACTACACACAATTCCAGACTGCAGAGCCAACTGGGGCTACAGCTGATATTGGAGCCCCCAGAGGTCAGGCTCTTTTTATATTGGGGATCTTGGAACCTAGGACTGGGCAGAGTGGGTGACTATAAAAGGCCGGACAGCTGGGAACTGACTGCCCAGGGCAGCTCAGTCGATCAGCTGTCAGCCCACTCACACCCAGTATGCTCCATGGTCTCTGGAATCGTGGACACACACTCCCTACACTGGCCAGGCCTCATGTTCCCCCTCTTCAGAAAGAAAAACACCTTCCTCTTTTAATTTTTGTTTTTTGTTTTGTTTTGTTTTCAAAGTCCCACTTGGTAGTTCAGGCTATCATTGAATTCATGATCCTCCTGCATCAGCCTCTTGAGTGCTAGGATTATAGGTGTGCAGTGCTCCACATCTGGCCTAAAGCTCTTTTTCTTCCCCCCTTTCTCTCTTTTTCTCCCCTTCTTCCTTTCTTCTTTGCTTCCTCTCTTCCTCTCTGACATCATCCCCTTGTTCCTTTTTTTTTTTTTGGTTTTTCGAGACAGGGTTTCTCTGTGTAACAGCTCTGGCTGTCCTGGACTCACTTTGTGGACCAGGCTGGCCTCGAACTCACAGAGATCTGCCTGCCTCTGCCTCCCAAGTGCTGGGATTAAAGGCATGCGCCACCACCGCCTGGCCCTTTTTTGTTTTTTGACCCCAGGGATTGAATCTAGGCTTTGCATGTGCAGGGCAGGTGTTCTGCCACCATGCTCCATCTGCTGTGCCCTTTCTTTCTAGAAATGTCTGTATGTATGTCCACACACGTGTGTGCACATCTGTGATACATGCATGTAGATCAGGCACGGCTTCAAACTAAAAGAGAACTGCCTGCCTCTGCCTCCTGAGTGCCGAGTTAAAGGCATGCACCACCATGCCTGTCCTTTTCTTGTTTCCTATTTTTGAAATAGGTCCTCACTCGGTGACTCAGGTGGCATCTGTTGTCCAGGCAGGACTTGAACTTGCAAATCCTCTCACCTCAGCATTCCAACTCATTGAGATTATAAGCTTGTGCCACCAGTCTTGGCTTTAAACTTTGCTTTGAGGCAAGGTCTCATTAAGTTGCCCAGGATGACTTTGAATTTTTGATCTACCTGCCTTAGTCTCCAGAAGGCTGGGACTATAGGTGTGGACACCACATCTGGCTGAGACAAGGGTTCAACCTATGATCCCTCTGAGGGCAGGTTGTGGTGGCTTCCTGGGCCCTGAGTTTCTAGATCTCTAAAGCTGATTGTGAATTCCCATATTTTCTTAAGGAGAAGGGCTGCTGTGTCTGAGGCTGGGGTGTCTGCAGCCCTAAGAGGCCAGGATCAGAGGTGAGGATGGGCAGCCTAGGAGTGGAGCCAAGGCAGAGAGGCATTGGGATATGGAGGGCGCAGGGAAGGCCTGTGGAGTTCCAGAAGGCTGTGTCAGATGCTTGAGAAGTCCTGAAGATGGTCCCTTTGCTCTCCCACCTTGTTGAGCACTGAGACTCATCCCCACCCAACCCCAAGATCAGGGTTTTGTGGATGACTATACCTTAGAGCTAGTAGCTGGCCCATGAGTGGGCTGTATTCCCATAGCACTTCAGGAATAACATAACATAGCATAGCATAACAGGAAGTCCCAGACTCACCATAAAACTCTCTGCCCAAGTCAGTGGTGGGGGCCCTGGGGTGGAGGGAAGAAGAAAGAGCAGCCACACACAGAGCCAAGCCCTCCCCTATCAGGAAACCTCCCTGACTTCCCTCGGATCCATGCTCCCCCACCCAAAAGCTGGTCCCCAAATCTGATGTTCATCCCTAACTTTGTCTATTAAAAGCTTTGAAGCCGGGCGGTGGTGGCGCACGCCTTTAATCCCAGCACTTGGGAGGCAGAGGCAGGCGGATCTTTGTGAGTTCGAGGCCAGCCTGGTCTATAAAGCGAGTCCAGGACAGCCAGAGATATTCAGAGAAACCCTGTCTCGAAAAACCAAAAACAAAACAAAACAAAAAAAAAAAAAAAAAAAGCTTTGAAAGCCACTGCCACTGCACAACCAACTATACCCAGAAATTCTGTATAACACATCTAGAGTTGCCCCCTGCTCCTCTTTTCTTTGCTGGAGCCAAGGAAACCTCTTCCTCTGGGAAGTCTAGTGACCCCACCCACCCTGGGCCATGCTGGTGCATCTGAGATGCTTGGCCAGGCTGTGTCTGTGGTGGGGCCTTTCTGAGGTATTCCTTCAAGGCAAAGCAGCCAGCTCTAGACCTTGCTAAGCTCTGCCAGACACAGAGGGAGGTGTTTTGGGATAGGGAGATGGAAGGAGGGAGGGATGGAAAGATAAAGGGATAGAGAGATGGAAAGATAAAGGAAAGAGAGATGGGAGGGATGGAGAGAAGGAAGCAGACATGGAAAGAAGACAAAATGAATGAATCCCAGCCTTGAGCATACTGCTCCATCAACATGAGTTAGATTTCATTGGAGCAATCCAGTGGGGAGCTGATGTGTTAGGCAGGGACAGAGTGGCTGTGCTCCCCAGGAAAAGGAGCCTCACCTAGCTTGGCCATGTGCTCTGCTCCAGACTCCTGGGTCAACGGAGACCTTAGCAGGAGAGTGGGCATTACAGCATCCAACCTCATATTCCCTAAAAGCAGAAGACGGGATGCTAGACAACAGGGAGCAGACTCAACAGCAAGGAAGACTGCCTGGCCTTCCCTGTACACCCTGGGCTAGGGGTCAGTGCTCATGTGAAAAGGTTCAGCCACCCACCCTCCTGGGGTGATGAGCTAGCAGGTTACGGAGCTGGAGACCCTGCTCAGGTCAGAGAGCGAGGCCAGCTCTGTCCAGGGAGTCAGGACTGGTTTTACTCCCTGTGCGAAAGAGTGAAACTTGCCGTAATTGCAGCTTGAACCATCTCACCTCCCAGGCCGCCCTACTTCAAAGGCAGCTGGCCTCAGGCAGCCAGGGAAAGTTTCTGGGTGTCTGTGAGCCCTCCCTCTCCACCTCCCCCATCAGGAGCATCTGCCTCAGGCAGAGGTGCAGCCCAGAGAGTCCGGAGTCTGATCCCCACTTTGGCCCCTTGCTCACAGTGTGGGCGGGAAGGGGTCCTGAGAGCTTGCAGGTTGCCCTGACCCGGCAGGTGGCAGGTGCCTTGGCTCTCTGTAACAAGCACAGCAGCCCTGATTCTGGAATCAGCTCCTTCCCTGGGGGCAGGCCCACTTTCTCTCCATGCTTTAAATTCAAATCCATCTTGATCAACTGTCCTGGCTACCCTGCATATCCAGGCTCTGTCCACATGGGCGCCTGCTCACAAACAGAATCAGACAGACAGGTCCAAGTCCACGGCTAGATGGGAAGGGGTGAGCTCACGGGAAAATGCCCCGGGGATGGGTGTGAAGCGTGAGGAGGCAGTACCCACTTTCCCAGGACATGGCTCAGAGGGTGGGACCAGGGGCTAATTAGAAAGGGCGGCCTCTGTAGGGAAGGCAGTAGAGTGAGGCGGCTGAGCAATTCTCCATAGCTCAAGCTATTTATTGGATGATTCCCATAGAGGGAAAAGGGACTGGATAATAAAAGGAGCCTGGGCTAAAGGCCATTGGAACTGAGATGCCAAAAGGAAAACACCAGTCTTGGAGGTCTGCCATGAGGCATTAATAGAGGTGTAGTGTCCAAAATGACGGAGGTGGCTACCTCTCTATTCTATATCCATAGCCAAATCCAACTGTACCCCAGGCTGATTCAGCCCACTGGTCTAGGCAGCCTTCCTGGCTCATACTCTGCAATTTCTGAGTTGCAACCCCCAATATCCTTCTGCCAGTTCCACCTTTCTCAGAGTCACCTGCTAAGCTTGTCAACTAGCAGGTGGTCTCCAGACTTGACTTGGCTGATCCCCTCTGCTTCTCTGGTCCAACCTGAGGCTGGCTGTACTGGGTCAGCACCGGCTGGTTGAACAAGTCTCTCTGGCCTCCTACCTCCTTCAGGGATCCCTGTGGCCTTTGAAGTAGCTCCTGCTCGCATGCTACAGCAGAGCTCAAATAAAACAAGCATCTGATGCCGATTTCAAAGGGGTCTTTGTTCCAGCCCGTGCCCTGCTGGCGTGTGGGCCTGGCTGACCTGTGCATCTACCAGCCAGATGGCCTGGCAATACCTCCCCATCACACCAGACTATGTCTGTCCTTGGTCAACCTTGGGATTCCAAGATATTTCTCTCTCTCTCTCTCTCTCTGTGTGTGTGTGTGTGTGTGTGTGTGTGTGTGTGTGTGTGTGTGTGAGAGAGAGAGAGAGAGAGAGAGAGAGAGAGAGAGAATATTCCTATTAGTTTGAGGCTCTGTGTCCCTGACCACCTCTGGGGCTCTGGATGTTTCTCCAGCTCGCTCTCTCAATCTGTCTTTCTATCTCTGTATTTCTCTTCCTTCCTCCCTCCCCCTTCCTCTCTCTCCCTCTTTCTCACTCTTGCTCTTGTTCTCTCTTTCTGAGGTTATTCTCCCTGCTCACCCTTCTCCCTCGGTCTGTCTCTCTGTCTCTGTCTGTCTCACAATCTCTCTGTCTCTCTCTGTGTGTGTGTGTGTGTGTCCCACTACAGTCCACACTTCCTAGGAAAATAGACCCTGCAGGTCTCTTTGAATGGGAACAAATGGCAAATGGGCTGAATCTGTCTCCTGGGTGGGGAGACCCTAGTTGACAACTGGCCCACAGCCTCACCAAATGGTGTGTGTGGTATGAGCACCTGGCCCCCACAAGGTCCCTCCCTCTTAGAGATGCTGTACTTCCCTTAAGCTGTGGACAGGGTATACAGTGGCTGGAGAAGGGGGAGTACAGTGATGCCATGCTCTGAGCTGGAGTCTTCCTAGTGTAGACACAGCCCATTTCTATTTTGTGAGAACTCCAAGGCCTCTAGGGCTGGGCTAGATGGTAGCCCACTTCAGCCAAGTGGAGGCCCCAACAACTGGCTTTGCACCTGACCCTCCCTACAGCTGCCCCTGAGAATAGTCATGGAAACTACAAGAGCTGCAGGCACTAGCCAGCTGCCAGGTTCACATTTTTCTCTGGGTGTCCCTCCCATGCATCTACTGCATGCCCCAGGGCAGTCTTAATCCTGGCTTTGTTCCTTCCATGACTCCCATACCTGAGTTTCTCTGAGAGACATTGCTTACCAGGTACCTAGGTGCCCTCATTCCCACCTGTTGGGCCCCTTAGCATGGGCAGGGCTTGTCTAGGACTCATTCCTTGGCTTGCGGGTAACTGGCCAAACTTCTGGGGAGATGCTTTTCCAGGGACAATCAGTCTGGTCCCTGATACTGTGTAGATTCTGCATTCCTGGAGGACTGGGGGTGACCCTGATACCCTCTTCCTCAAATCTTTCCTAAGCATCATTGTGCAGAGGGTCCTTAGTTCTCTGCGTTCCACAGAGCCCTACCCAGGCCTCAGATACAGTCTGAAGAGTGTTAGAGCTGAGATCCACATGACTGGGTCTGTGACTCCCTGGCCTTGGGGTTCTAGGTGCCTCTAGCCTGCCTTGGAAGTCACTGGTGATACTCAGGGCTTTGAACTTCATCCTTTCCCAGGCTCTTGTCTTTCCACCTAGCCCTTTGTGGCAGAAACTTCTTCCCAGGCCCTATGAAATGACAGGCCTGACTCTATATAGGGTAGCCTACAGGCATAATGGCATCATGGGTAGAGAAGGTTGAAGCATCCCTAGTCCTCGTGGAAAGGAAAGAGCCTGGCATGTCTAGTCAGGGTGGGAGCTGTGATTTCTGAGACGCAAATATACAGGGTGCTCACACCTAAAAGGTCTGGGGACCTCTTTCAGGCCACAGTGCCACAATTCAGCCACGCCTTGAAAGTCCCAATGGCCACAGTATCAGGGACCAGGAGCTCTAGGGACAGGAGAGCCAGGGTGCTGCATTGCTGCTGTCCAGTTTCCCCAGTACCTGCCAGGTGACATCTTGAAGGGAAACAGTGGCCCAAACTTTAGTTTCCCCACAAATGGAGATGGCACACACACCTCTGGGGTATTGGAGAAAAAAATGACAAGCATTCAGTGTGGGGATAGGGTGGCCCCTGGCAGCTGCTGTGCATTGCACGTAATGGCTGGCTATGTGCAGAATTCTATATGTGTGAATATATGTGTGTGTGTGTGTGTGTGTGTGTGTGTGTGTGTGTGTGTGTGTTTGTGTATGCAAGTAGAAGTCAGAGATCAGCCTTAGGTATCATGGTACACTCTGCCTTGTTATTTTGAGTCAGGGCTCTCCCTGGAACTCAAATATTAGGCTAGGTTAGCTGGCCAGTGAGCTCCAAGGATCCTCCTGTCTCTGTTTCCTTAGTGCTGGGACCATAAGTGTGTGCAATTAAGTCTGGTTTTGGTTTTTTGAGACAGGGTTTCTCTGTGTAGCCCTGGCTGTCCTGGACTGGGTTTGTAGACCAGGTTGACCTCAAACCTACAGAGATCCACCTGCCACTGCCTCCTGAGTGCTGGGATTAAAGGCGTGAGCCACCACTCCCAGCAAGCCCAGCTTTTTTCCCCTAGAAGTTCTGGGGATGAAACTCAGGTTCTCCTGCTCACATGGCATTACTAACTGAGCCATCACTCACGTTCCCGGGTGCCTTTTTTATGGGGCTGTCAAGTCAGCTCACCTTCTAGGCTGAGCTCCGAGGACCTCAAGCCTGATACCCCCACATCCTCCTTGCTGGCAGTAGTGCTCATTATGAGGCTGGCCTTGACTCAAGAATCATTGGCAGGGCCTAGGCTGAGATGGGAGTATTAGGGACAGCAGGGGCGCTCACACTGCACGTCCAGGCCAGCTGGATGAGTAGCTGACCAGCAGGGTGCTGTGCATTTGACCCTGCCCCAGGCTTCCTGGGCTGCAGCCAAGCACTCAGAAACAAAAAGCCTGTGGTGTGAGGGAGACCAGTTGGGCCAGAGCCATGGAGTTGGAGCTCCAGATGCTTGCAGAAATTTCCAGAGTTCTTTCTTTCTTTTTGTGACGTTTCGACACAGGGTTTCTCTGTGTATCCCTGGCTGTCCTAGACTCGCTCTGTAGACCAGGCTAGCCTCAAACTCACAGAGATCCATCTGCCTCTGCCTCCCGAGTGCTGGGATTAAAGGTGTGTGGCACCACGCCCGGCAATTACAGACACCTGTGAACTGCCTGGGTCCTTTGGAAGAGCAGCCAGTGCTCTTAACTGCTGAGCCGTCTCTCCAGCCCCAGAATTCTTGACAGCCTTCTAGAACCTCACACTTGAGTTTTCAGTTTCAGGTTCTCTAGCTCAGCAGCTAAGTTGAGGCCTGGACAGAGGGTGGGGTTTGAGCACAGGAGGGTCCCACGCTCTTGGGAAAAGTTTAGAAAAGGCTAGCCAGTGGGGGCCAGCTGCAGGAACCCAGCTCTGAGCCCTGCGTCTCCATTGAAAGCTGGTACCAGTTGACCCTGCCACTAGACCTGACCTCAGGTGTGGAGTAAATGTCCTGTGGGCATATCACATCCACAGAGAGTGAGGCATTGAGACCTGCAACACAAAACGGCATAGCTGCGTGGGGTGGGGAGGCTGTCATCAGCTCCTCACCAAAACAGCAAAGCTGAGCAACTACTCATACGTCCTTACACCTGAGATTTGTGCAGCTTTGCCCACACGGGCTCTCGCTAGCACCATACTAAAACATTCCCAGCACCACAATTGTCTACAAGCCGAATGTCCAGTGTGAATGGCAGATCCACAAGTGTGACCCAGCTATCTGATGGACCAGCCACAATAAGGAAAGATGGTCCGACAGCTGCTGGACTAGGAGGAGCCTAGAAGAAACTCAGAAAGCCGTGGGAACCACAGCAGGCCACCCATTCATGCCAGTGTCTCAGAGACAAGTCCATGGGATAGGACCCATCAAATGATACTTACTTAAGGTGCTATGAATGGGTGGGGCTTGTGGGACTCCGTGCCTGTAAATGTGCCTGGTGAATTATTTCACAATAAAGTAAGAAAAAAAAAAAACCCACTTGCCCTGGGTCCACAGTTAATCAGGCTAGGGTGAGCCTGGGGCAGGGCTGTCCCTTCCCTTGTGTCCTTTTACAGTACAGCAAGGGTGAAGAGTGATGGCTCAGGCTGGCTGCAGTTTGCTCAGCAGGCCAGGCCCCTACTGTGACCCTGCTAGGCCTCCACCCCTCCCACAGTCTTCTCAGAAGGAAGCAGAAGAGCAAATGGCATTTGGACTCCAGCCCAGGAAGCCTGGTGGGGACTGCTCCACATCCCACCCTTGCTTACAAATGGCCTGTGTCTGGCATCAAGGCAGAGACCCTCTGAGTGCTGAGAGCCAGGAGTGTACCCTCACACTGCCTGGACCGTGGGAAGGCTGCGCCCACTGTGAGCTCCACATATAGGGCCTGTTGATTGCCTGAGATTGAGGGACTTGAAGAGGGGCTCAGAATAGAGATGCATGCAGTCCCCTCTGTGGGTGACATTCAGGCCTCTGAACCCCGTCCAAATGTGGAGGAATGCTGGGCCAGAGAGGTCTAAGACAGCTAGGCCATCGCCTGGTGGCCCAGAGAGCTGTCCTTTCTCTGGGCTCCTTTCCTTCCCCACCCAGTACTGGATTTAGTCACAGTCATACTTCTATCCTGATCCCATTCTGAGCCCTGGGCCATCAGGATATGGAGGCAGGGGTTCCCAGAGACTGGGCTGTTAGTCACCAGTAACCAAGGAAGTAGCTGCCTCCTGTCCAGTCCCACTGACAGACTTTGGGTCCTGTGCATTAATTACAGAGTGAGCCCCTGCCTGAACTGACTGTGTGCTCCTCAAGACTGACTGTGCACCCTGAGGACTGGCCGGTGAGGACTGACCACATGCTCTTAGCAGTGACCATATATCTTCCAGGACTGGCCACATGATCTCAGAATTGCCTTTGAGACTTTAGTATTGATCATTTACCTCACCCCCAGGACTTACTGCATGACCCCAAAACTGGCCACATGATTCCAGGATTGATCACATCCCCATAGCAGCCCAAGTAACCCTAGGTCTGACAGTGTGACACTAGGTACTAACTTCGTGCTCCCAGGAATGACTCTGTACCTCCAGTACTGAACCCATGGCCACATGGCTCTGTACCCAGCTTCAAGAGGTGCCAGTCAGTAGTCATGACCCAAAGGATTTCCACCTGTTTCCATTGTTCCTGTTGGGGTGTAGGACACTTAGGTACCCCAAAGAAGAGGAGTGTCTCAGCTGAGGGGTCTACCTGAGAGTAGTGTGGGTTCAGCTCCATGGAATGTGTGATGCTGGGCCTCCTGCAGGAACTTCTTGGGTACTCTCAAGCCTTCTATGTCCCAGAAGCCAAGAGAAGGCTACAAAAAAAAAAAAAAAAAAAACAGTTTCTGGCTCCCCACAAACCCAGTACATCCCCAACAGCTACAACTGGGCATGTGATTGTCAAAGAGACCATAGAGAAGGATGAAAGTACACCGCAAGTTGAGGCAGAGTCCATGAGCCCAGACCTGGACATTAGGGGGACATTAACCCATCCACGCCAATCTCCCTAATGGGGTGAGGACAAGGGGCCCAGGCCAGATCTCTTACTTTGCTTGGTCTGTGGTAACAGAGTCCCACAGACTGGCAGCTTAAACAATGTGAACTTATGGTCTCAAGGTTCTTTAATAGCCAGGCAGCTGAGGTAGGGGAGTGACACATCTCGCTCAAGGCCCCGGGCTCCATTTCTAGTGCCACATATATGAAAAACAGTCTGAAATCAGGGGGTCACAGGGCCGATTCCTCCAAAGATATCCTTCTGAGATGGCAGATGCCATCTCTTCCCTGGTTCCTCACATGACCATCCCTCTGTGTGTATCCTATAAGGAAGACACCAGTCATATCGGCTAGGGATTTCTCTCCCACTCCACTTTTAAAAACAAACTCTTTAAAGGCCCTGTCTCCAAAAAGCCACCTATTGAGGCACTATGGGTTGGGGCTTCAACACAAGAATTTCGGGAAGATACCACTCAGCCCCTAAAGCCCCTGGGGATGAAGCTAATCCTGGAGGCCTTCCTCCTGAGTGGAGAGTACTCCCTTCCAGGGTCAGCACCCTCCCATCATCACAGGCCCCTCATCTGGCATACACCATCCAACATGGGGCAGAGGTCCCTGCTGGATCTCTCTCAGTCGTCATTAGCTAAGGAAATCCATGCTTCCCAGATGCCTCCCTTTCCTGCATTCAAGGCCCCAGCTGACCCCAAATACCCCATTTGGTCCCACCATGAAGCCTTTAGCCACTCACCTCCGTCCAGCATACCAGTGACCATGAGACCTTATCTTAGCTTTGGCATTGTTCCACCTTCCCTCTGGAATCACGGACAAGGACAGAGAATGGGAAGCAGTACTGTGACATCAGTCACTGATGTGTACGGGGCTTGGGGTAAAAGCAAGCATCTCACTGGCCAGAGGGAGGGCTCTATTGGCACCCACACCCTGTCCCCACAGTAAGGGCATTTCTCCCCAGCTGCCCCATGCCACTTTGTCTCCTCCACTGGCTTCTAACTTTGAGAAACCATCTGGATTTACCTACAGGCCTCTCAAACCCATTTCGGTTGAAGCCTGACCCCAGCTCAGCCCCCAGGCACCCTCCATGATGGCTTTCACCATAGTTCAGGAAGGGGTTCAGGTCTGTACTAGAAGAGCCCTCTGGCTCTCGGGAGCCTGGAGTACACGCAGAGTGAGGCCTTCCCACAAGCTTACCTCAGGGATAGACTGATTCCTCCTGGCACCCCAGGGGCTCATCCGTCCCTACTCAGGACTCCTTTGAGGATGTACTTGACCTATACTGTAATCATCATGGCAGGGCCAGAGTGCTGTTGAGGTGGACAGCTGGCCACCAGAGGTCTGAATTGGAGTGCCGCACCCTGGACATTTCCACAAGCTATTCTGGAGGCCACAGTAGCTCTTAGTTACATGCTTCCATGTGGCCCACCTCTGAGCTCTCAGCAGGGGAATGTGGTCCACAGGATGCAGGGGGCTTTGCTGGCTCTGGCCACAGATAAACCTCTCCCACATCTTTCTGAAGCCTTTGGGAGCCACACATTCCAGAGGCTTCTCCCAGAGCCCCCACCCTCCCAGTATCCTCCCTATTTCAGCCCCAGAGCCCCTCCCCCATCAACCCACCCTCCCTGTAAGGCAATTCCCTCCCACAGTAGTGTCCAGCTGTCCACACAGCCTGCAGAGCCACCTGGGGGCTCCTTCTATTGATCTCACCCCTCCAACTTGCCTTCCCAGGCCTCGGGCTGTGGGATCAAGCTGGGGATTCCACCAGCCTGCCATATCTGAGGGTTTTTTTTTGTTTTTGTTTTTTTGGTTTTTTTTTGTTTTGTTTTGTTTTGTTTTTCGAGACAGGGTTTCTCTGTGTAGCCCTGGCTGTCCTGGACTCAATTTGTAGACCAGGCTGGCCTTGAACTCACAAAGATCCGCCTGCCTCTGCCTCCCAAGTGCGCCACCACTGCCCGGCTGCCATATCTGAGTTTTAAGAGGGGGACAGAGAAGATATCATGAGGAGCCTGTTAGGACCACCAAGGACATAGGGGAACCATGTGCCAGGGGAGGACCTGGTCTGTGCTTCCTTAGGCTCTGGGTTTGGGGGACCTAGAAGGATGCCAGGTCTGGGGCTGGCACCCAAGGCTGTACTTGAGACACAGATTAATGGATGGGGTAGCAATAGTCCACTGGTTTGGGGGACATCTTGCCATATGCCTGCTGCATGGATGTGCTGTGTCTCTGCTGCCAGGCCTGTGTAGGGTCAGCTCAGGCCTGGTGTTCTGTAGGGAATGGGACTGCTGAGACAGGAGGCTTGGTGTAGGGAGCCTTGTCTCAATGCTCAGGGAGGCATGTTTAGTAAGATAGTACCAGAGGAGGCTCAGGCCCCCCTGACTGACTCTCTTATGCTCTCATGAGTCTGGGTCTAATTTGTGAGTTGCCTGGCAGGTACATGGGGGTTTCCCAATTTTGGCATAATCAGGAGAAGGTTGCAGGAGAGAGCTGTTCTTGAACTCTTTCTTCCTAGGCCCTCCCTGCACTGAAGGCTCAGCCAGGGTGCCCCGCAGCCTCCTTACAGGTGCAAGGAGTCAGGCCGCACTGTCTGTAGAACCTGTGTTTCGGGGCAATTAACTCCCCAGCAGCCGAAACCTGGAGGAAGACAGCCTCTGCCCAGGCCTGCTCAGGCAGGGCCCAGCATCACCTGAGCAGCCCCACCCACTTGCTGGAGCCCACAGGTGACTAGAAAAGGGGTGGCTTACAGGGATGGGGGGAAGGGTTTCATGAGGAAGAGGGTTAAGGCCAAATGGGGATTCACTTTCTTGTGGAAAAGATGATAAAGCCTTAAGTGCTGAAATGGAAAATAGCTGGCAGGTTTCCGCATGCACACAGGGCATGCAGGGATGCAGGGCAGTTAGGTTCTGTGAGGACTGTCTAGAAGGCCTGAGAGTCAGGCCTCACCAGCAACAGGGATGTCTTTCCTTCTTCCCTCTGTATTTGCCAGCTTCCCCACATCAACAGAGCCTGTTGCTTGCAAGCCTTTGGCTAAGCCAGTCCTGCATGCTGCAGGTAGTATCTGGCTCCAGCCTTGGCTTGGATGACAGGTGTAGGTGTGAAGGCCGGCCAGCCCACACAGTACCACTGCCTCCCATACCTCCTCTGAAGTACACGGGCAGCCCTGAGGCCACTCGCAAAAGAGAACACTCAGCAGAATGGGCCTCATGGGCAGGACTGTGGCTGACTCCTGCTCAACAGGATTTGTCCCAGTGGGTACTCACTGTTTGATAATTGGCCCAAACAGACCAGCCTTGCTTCATCTGTTTCTTCTCCCTGAGAAGAAAGTACCAAACAGAACAAAACAAAACAAAACAAAAAATAAGTAAATAGCCGGGCGTGGTGGCGCAGGCCTTTAATCCCAGCACTTGGGAGGCAGAGGCAGGCGGATCACTGTGAGTTCGAGGCCAGCCTGGTCTACAAAGCGAGTCCAGGACAGCCAGAGCTGTTACACGGAGAAACCCTGTCTCGAAACCCCCCCCCCAAAAAAAAAAGTAAATAAGTAAATAAATAAATAAAAACAAGGAAACAACAGCAACAAAAAAACAGGCTAGTATTCTGTCACATGGCCAGAACAAGGGAGACCCCACTCAAGTCCCTTTGGCACTGGGATCGGACTCTGAGTTGTGTTCCAACCTCCATGGCAAGGCCAGACTGCTTGCTACTGACTGTGGGGAGCAGCTGGACACAAGGGCCATAGCATCAGGGAAGGATAAAGGTCCTGTGGCCTGCCAGACTGTTCTAGCTCTCTCCAGCTCCACTGTCTCAGATCTGACTGTGTGGTAAAAGAGAAGGTTGGGATGGCAGGACAGGAACAGCTGTGTAGGCAGAGAGCAGACTTTCAATTAAAGGATATATTAATTAGGCAAGACCCTCAGTAAATGCTTATGGAATGCCAACTGTACACAGAATACAAGAAGTTGGGGGTGGGGGCAGCAGCAGAGAGATACCTGGCACCTGAGGGCACAAAGACCTGTGCCGGGGAGGGTTGCCATCCAAAGGCCTTCCTGGAGACAGAGGAAGTGTCCAGGGTTTTCTCATCTGTGTGATGAGAAGCAGACCTGGTCCTGTGAGCCCTGGCAGTTCCTCATGTGGATGGACGAACCCATGGGCAAGGTTCCAGCTTCCTTCCTTTGTGTTTTGGGACAGGTCTGAGAGTCGTTGTGCTTCAGAGTTCTCTAGGGAGCCAGGTGGTCTTGGGGTCTGAACCCGTCTCACAAAGCAGCTTCAGTGACTTATTAGGCATGTGGGCTCCTAGGACAGGCAGGGTCATGGCAGCTGGGTCCCCGCCTGCCCTTGGCTAAGGCCTCAGCGAGCAAAGAGGAAGCAGACATGAGTTCTGGTGCAAGAGGGATGTTTGTGTAGATGACCCATAAGCTTGTGCAATGAATGTGGGACCCAGAAAGCTGGCTGCCTGTGGCTGCACGCGAGGGGCAGCTGCAGGTCATCAGGAGTAACCCAATGGCCAGGGAATCTCCATCAAGCCATAGCTAGGGTTATACCACAGGTGGATTTCTACCCCGGAGCCTGAACTGGGCAGGGGGAATCCTATCCCACAGGCCTGCCACTCCTCAGCTCCGCATCCACTCTTGATGTGGGTCATGGGCCACCTACTATAGAAACTGGGGGGGGGGGCAAGGCCACACTCCCCACCACACATGCAGACACTGTCTTCCCTGCCAAACCTGGCTGAGCCCTTGGTGTCTCTTAGGACAAAGATGGAGGCCTGACCCTTGGGTCAGAGCCAGGCTCTGGTCTGAATGATGTTCTGTCCAAATCCTGCTCCCAGAGCTCCCTGTGGGAACTGAAGCAGCTCCTGCCTCCTTTGTTGGGTGAGCCCTGGAGCACCCTGGGCAGAGTAGGCAGGAACGGGGTCATGTGAGGCCCTGAGCTGGGCTGTAAAGGAAGAACTGTAGTAGCCTAGGGAGCCTGAAACAAAAAAGCATAGTGGTCACAGGGCTTGGCATCTTCTCTGACTAGCAAGATGATCTGAGGAGGAGTTACCCCCACTCCCCACCCCCATGCCTGCCTACAGGAGGCTCTGGATTGTGTTGAGCATGGAACAGCAGCAGCAGCAGCAGCAATAAACATAAGATGTTTTGTGGGACTCCAGCCCATCCTCCATAGAGAGGATCCAGAAGGCAGGTAGGTGCCCAAGTGCTCAGTTGCCCCCAGGAGCATCAGTGTCCTGAGGGACAACCCTGAATGTGCAGGGGAGGGAAGAGAGAAAGCTGATTATTGTAGTGTCCCTGATTAAGCATAGATGCAGAGCCAGGGCTCCACCCTGGCCACCATTATCAGGGCCTGTGTGCATGACCTCAGCAAGCCAGGCTGGCACAGGAGGGGCGTGGGTTCCCCCTGTCCTCCAGGCTCTGTTATCTGGGGTTGCCTTGCCCTGTCAGAGATAATTGTTTATAGCTGGAGCAGTTGCTGGGAACTTGTCACCGGGCCAAGGAGGGAGGTCTCACAGACATGGTCAGGGACTGTGGCCCCTGGCCAGGGAATCCCAGAGGTCTGTAGGGATTCAGACATAGTGGCTTTTTGAGGGGAATCAAGGCCAGGAAAAGGGAGGTGACCTGCCCCGAGGTTGCAGGTACATTTGAGTGGACTACACTGGGCCCTCCTCCTTTGTCTCATAATGTGGCCACACCCCTGCAGGCCCTGCTAGATGCTCTCTGGAAGGGAGAAATGGGTTGGAGGAACAGCCAGCTAGTTCCTAAGAGCTTGCCTGCAATGTTCCAGGCCATACTCTTCCACCAGGGGCCTGGCTCAAGCTGGAATCTCTTTGCTGGCCAGGCATATGATTTATGACTGGAGACCAGGAAAAGACACCTGTTCTTGCCAATCTTACCAGAGGGATACTCATCAAGACTTTCTAGGAGCAGACATGGACTTGCCTCCCTATGTGGGGGGTCTCAGAAGAACTAGGGCTCTCTCCCATAGAGCCCCTCTTCCCACACCTGAGCCTTCTAGTCACTGCCCCCCTCCAGGTCCCACCCAGTGCTCTCAGCCAGCCTTCTTGC
This sequence comes from Lophiomys imhausi, assembly GCA_907164525.1. NCBI lineage: Eukaryota > Metazoa > Chordata > Mammalia > Rodentia > Muridae > Lophiomys > Lophiomys imhausi. Next base: position 8,690,032 of record CAJQZJ010031933.1, on the reverse strand, counting down.
TCCTCTTGCAACATCTCATGAAGGCTGTGGCGGAAACCCTCGTCACTTTCAGGCCCCAACCTGCTGCCCGCCTCAGGCTCCCAGGCTCTTCTCCCACGGGGGAGGGGATATCAGCCCAGAGACCCTGTGGAGACATGTCCCTGGGCTTCAAGTCCCTGAGAGAGAGGTGGTGGGCACTGAGTCTCTCAGCTACTTGGGAAAAAGTGCTCAATGCCCAGACCCAAACAACCAGGGCCCTCACAATAGTCACTGGGTCCTGGCCCTTGGTCTCGGCATCTCCAAGGGTCATCTGTCTAAAGCCCTCATCAGATGCCAACGGATGACACTTCTCAGCCTGGCCCACATCTGGGAAATGTGCGTAAGCACAGGGGTACAGTGAGGCTGGCCACTCCTCCAGGTCCCCAGTAGCACCCTTGGCCCTTGGGTGGTAGAGTCCTATTCCCCAGAGACCCTGGGTACCTCAGGGAGCTAAGAATTTTGCCTAGGCATGTCTGGAAATTGAGAAGTCTCCTTGGAATATGGACTGAGCTAGAGAGAGAGGCAGTTGGGGGTGGACTCATAGTTGGGGGGGGCTGTGTAGGCAAGACCCAGCACCCCCTTCCTTGCTTGCTTCTCCTGGCCACAGACAGGTGGGTGGTAGCCTCATGCCCTAGGCTTCCTGTTCACAGTACAGACTGCCGCAGGTGGGGCCAGAGACAGGGTTTTCCTTCCTCTGTGCAGATTAAGTAGAGATAGTGAGTTGGGGATAAACAAGGAAGGTCATCTTCCCAAAGGAGGACTGCTAGAGGTGAGAGGGTCCCTGAGCTGGACTTGGTGAAAGGGACTGATCTTAGATAGAGGCTCCTGGAGGTGGCAGCCTCTTCCCTGTGCCAAGGCAGTGCCTCTTTGGTCATTCTGGATGTGCCTAGCAAAGCTCTCCTGGTTAGGCGGGTTGTACATCACTCACGGACTTGGCACTACAGCATCCAAGTCTCTTTCAAAGATTCACATTGGAGCATAAGCTGGTATAGTCCCCTACTACCCACCTACAAGTTGTGTGCACCTTCCTCCTCTGCCTCATTCCTTGCCCCATCAGTGTGTGGTCATGGTACAGTCCCTGCCCAACCTCTCGATTGCACTTACTGCTCTGGGGGCTTTGTGTGGCTAGGAGGGGGCTGAGTGAGACTTCTCTGGGGGCCTCTGCCCTGAGTGTCCAAGGCTGCATCTTTTCAGCCACTCTAAACAGAGCCTGACTTTGTGGTCCAGGGCACAGCCACCTCCTCCAGGAGCCTCCCAGGGGCTCCCTTCCCTTGACTCAACTCTTCCATGTCCTTGGACCTGGACAGGCTCTGATACCACATCCAGGGTACTGAAGCTGGATGTCCTGGGCAAACTACACCTTTGTTAATGCTGTGGTCAGTTCCTGAAGACCACTATCCAGCTCCTCTAGTGGTGGTAAGTACACTTACTGATGGTGCCTCTCAGGGTAGCTGCTGTATCGAGCAGGGCACATGCCCGGGCAATGCTCACTGCAACTAGATGCTAGAAATGGATCTCCTGGCCCCTAGAGCTGGCTTTCCAACTACCTGAGAGCCCTCTCACCATCTCTCTGTTATTAGGAGTGGCTCACGAGGGACCAGAGATCACCCAGTGACCCTAGAGAACATGTCAGTGTGCCAAATCTTGACTGTCTCCAATGCAATGGTTATTTACCTCCATCCCTGAGGCGGTCACAGTGGCCCCAGAAAGGTCTAGACTCAGCTCTCCATCCTCATACTAGGGGATAGTAACCTCAGAGGTACCTAGACTCCATAACTCTGATTTCCATAATGCTGACCAGGCTCCTGATCATTTGGTCCAACTGCCTCCGTTCAATCTACCTCCTGGAAGAAGCAATTACTGAGCACCAGCTGGGTAGTGTATAATGCTGACGTGGGCAGAGCTGATGGGGTGGCTGGGGCTGTAGCCTGGTCAGCTCAGGAGTATAGAGGGAGGGTCCCTCACCAGCCCCAGTGGAGACCTAGACAACCAGCCGGGGAGCAGCTGGGCCTGGGCAGCTTCCTTGTGGCTTCCCGAGGGGCACTTGCTGGTGCTCACACCTGGCCACCTGCCACCCTTCCCTCCTCGGCTCATCATGTTCTCACGCTCAGAGCTGGCACAGAGACCCAGCCACGCTGAGACTTGTCGTCCTGGTCTTGGGAAGACAGGAGAGGCCCTCATCTGGGCCTGGGGGCAGGAGCTTCAACAAGTCTGGACACGGCAGGAATAGAGAAGGTTGCAACACAGGCCAAACAGCTTCAGGAGGCCCACTGAGCACACATCCCAGCCCCCAGGCCAACTACAGCATAAGCTCTTGTCCTCCCCGAAGCTAGTCTAGAGGCCTGGCCCAAGGTCCTGGTCCTCTCTGATCCTATTCCCACATCTTGAAGCTGGGATGATTAAGTTGGCTGGGACATGCATATGGAGCCTGGCTCAGCTTCTCCCTTTATCCTTACCATAGCCAGTGGCACCATCATTGAAAGCCTCAGTGAGAATCTTTGCAGACAAACATGATGATGGGAATGGGCACCTCGGGGCACAGATCTTTGTCTCTACAGAAGGTGGCTCTCTCTTCAGGACACAAAATCAGGAATTTTAAGGTCCTGACACTAACAAGCTGGTGAATGGTGGTCTGTGGTTTAGTGTTGGACTCAGTCCCTGGTGGATCTCCGTGGCCTCATGGAACCAAGAACTGTCTTGCAGCCTGGCTATGGGTCTGTACCTCCCATGTGCACCTGCCCTCTGAAAGCTAGCTATGCTCCTCTGCAACAGACCTCAGGGTTGGTCAGAGAAAACCCCTAGAGTCCAAGCTAGACACTTGGACCCCTGAATCTCGTCCTATCCCACCAGGCCCTGGGATGGGCCTGTTTTTTTACTCCTCTCTGGGAGCTCCCAGGCTAATGGGAGTGCTCCAGGAACAGATGAAACCCCTGCACATCTCTGACCTGTCAGAGAGGCCTCACTAGAGGGGCCTTGGATAGATTCTGTCCTGGCTATCACCTTTCCTCACTCCGTTGTCATTTTGGGAAACTGAGGCCTAAGGGAGCACAGGTCCACACTCAGCTTCAGGAACCACTGTTGGCAGATCCCTTCGGGGCAGTGACTTTAGCTTTAGGGTCCAGACATCCCAAATGCTCCATCTTCTGGTCCTTTCTGGGGCAGGAGGAAGATGGACCCCATGAGAGAGGGGTCCTTCTGCAGGAGCCTACTGTGGGTGTCAGTGACAGCAGCAAGGAGGGTAAGACTCAGATACCTTAGAAGGCAGCCCCTCAACATTTCCCACCTGCTGGCATCCTCCCAGGCAAGCGTGGGAATGTGGCTGCCAGGAACAGGCCTCTCCCCCGAGAATCAGCACCTGGGTGCTGGCCAAGAACACTCTGATCTGAAGAGGAAGCTCAGTTCTGTTGCCCAACCTGACCCAAGACCATTGGGAGGTGAGGAAGCCTTAGGTGAATGAACACTGTCCAGGCTCAGGCCCAGACTGAACCCCATCCAAGCATTGATCCCCAGTTCCTGCCGTAGTCAGAGCCTGGATTCCAATCAGGGTCTGATACCTTCCTGATCTCTGGTCCCAGATACTGATTGACTAAGGAAATTCAAGCACTGAGCCTTGATCCTATGTGCATAACAATTTGTTTGACCCTAGCCACAGACAGATCACTTCCATTAGGTACAAGTTTGTCTCTGATCCTAGTCACAGCCTGAGCCTCTCAACACCAGTCCAAGGTAAGCCCTGATCCTAGCCCACGCTGAGTCCTGATCAGAGTCATAGAACAGTCTCTGATCCGAGTTACAAACTGAGCCACGGTCCTAGCCATAGATCGAGCCCTGATCCCAGCCACACACTGAGCTCTGATGTAGTACTAACTAAGCCTTTGTCCCAGCTACACACTAAACTCTAAGACACGCACAGAATGCGAGACTGACCAGGACCTCAGCCTGAGCAATGCTCCTCACTTCAAACAGACTGATCCTGACTCCAATCTGAGCTTCATCTTTCTCTTTGCAGGCCTCCAGCTCTCGTTGGGACAGTGAAGCCACTGTGGAGCCTTAGCAGGGGTGAACAGCGGAACACAGAAGGTAACAGCTCATCATTTGCATCGGGCTGTGAATCTTCCCTGGGTGTTATGTCCATTTTCAAAGCAAGTTGTCGCAGCTTGCATGGGGTTAAGGACAGAGCCTAGGCTGTAGACCTGCAGAAAGGCTGAGGGTATGGGGGTTAGAGCTGGGCTACCTGGCCATCTGAGCACCTGCTGTATACTGGCCTTTCTGAGCTAGCTCCAAGGAATGAACAGGATCCACTGGGCTTTGCCCAGGCTAGTCCATCCTGTGCTCAAGTATGTACAGTTGTGGATGTCATGCTGAGCTCAGATTGGGTCAGTTACATGCTAGAGACAGATCTCAGTTTGACAGGTACAGACATGTGAGGCAGGATGCCTGGGTGGGGTGCTCCTCAACTGGGGGTGGCCAGAAGAAATAAGAGACAACAGATGGCAGGGACATCATAGGGACTCAGCCAACAGACAGCATCAGGTATCCAGGCCTGCCTAAGTCCCCAGGTCTTCCCAAGTCCTGTGCTAGTAATCTTGGATTTAGAGAGGAAGCTGCTTGTCAGAGATGAACTATCCCTCTAATCTCTGCTCCTTATCTGCCTCCTATTTGCCCCTTATCTGCCTCCTATTTGCCCAGTGAGAGTTTAAACACAGGACCTGGAGGTCAAGGGGAATGGGGAGGGGACAGCTGATGTTTGCCTAGCTTTTCCCAGTTGTGTTATAAATAGCCTAGAGCTTCTTGGCGGTGGGAGGTTGCAGTGTCCCGCACAGGCACCGCCTAGCCCTTGGGCACCAGATGCCAGGTGGCAAGCCTGAGGTATTGACATTCCCCAGCTCTGTGTTTGGCTTCATATAGAGGCCCTTACATGGGCAAGGTTGGAAGAGCCTTTTCTCATAGGAAAGCCCCCTGCTCCCTTAGGCCACTCCCCAAGGCCATCCCAGACCACACCTGCATTGTGGGAAAGCCCCAAGGCTGTATAGTCCATACTGAGAGCCTCAGAGGGTCCAGGGCTGGGCCAGGCCTCAGGCCTGGGCTCTACAACAACTGGTTAGACTTGGGGAGTGATGGGAAGTAGAGCCCTGCCCTGGGCCAGAGCCCTTCCTCTGACCTTCACATATACACACATGGATGAGCACCATTGTGCATACATATATACACATGCATAAAACATGCACACACACACTCACACACACACATCTCTGGTTTGCTCATGGTGTCTCATCCCAGCTTTGTGGAAGAAGATGAATGCACTATCAAACGGTCAGCACCCTCAACTATATGCCTCAGAGGTTTCCCATGATCCAAGTGAGGGCTGAGGGCAGTCAAGCGGGGCGGGGGTGGGGGTGGGGTGATTCTCAAGGCCAGGCAGGGCTACTGCCACCTCACAGGTGAGCAGGTGAAGGAGAGCCATGGCAGGTGGTGCCCAGCAAGATCTCACAAGCCTGAAGTCTGGTACCCAGTACTCCCCAAATCCTCTAAGGAAGCCCTTTTGCCTTCTGCATTTATTGGTTTCATCAACCTCATTAGCCAGTTTACAGGGCCTCTAGGTTTCTTCAAAGCCCTCCTGGCCCCAGCAGCTTGGTGATCCCTCCTTGCACCTCTGAGGATGGGCTAAATGATCCCCAAGTTCAGTAAAGCCCCAGGGCCACCCCATGGGCCACAAGCCAAGAGAGTAAGGTGGGGGAGTCAGGTGATTTTTCTGTACTTGAGGGCCTCAGTAGGGCAGTCAGAGGTGTGTGTGTGACATGGCTATGTACACCTGGTCCTACTCCCAGATCTGTCAGTCCAGCAGGATGCTCATCCCAGGTAATGACATCACTGTAGTCAGCCTGGGACGAGAGAGCCCTGGGGCCGGTGGATGGGGCACACAAGTCATCTTCCCATTTATTTCCATCATAGGAAGTCAAACTAGCGAAGGGAATCCCAGCACTCAGGAGGCAGAGGCAGGTGGATCTCTATGAGTTCAAGGCCAGCCTGATCTACAGAGCGAGTCCCAGGACAGTCAAGGCTACACAGAGAAACCCTATGTCACCAAAAACAATACCAAACAAACAAAACAAAAACAAACAAACCATCTACTTCGAGAGTGAAGACCATTCTCAGCAATCAGACTGTGGACATTCCAGAAAATGTTGACATCACTCTGAAGGGGCACAAAGTCATTGTGAAGGGCCCAAGGGGAACCCTGCGGAGGGGCTTGAATCACTTCAATGTAGAGCTGAGCCTCCTTGGAAAGAAAAAGAAAAGACTCTGAGTTGACACATGTTGGGATAACAGAAAGGAACTGTCCGAACCCTCTGCAGTCATGGTCAGAGCATCATCAAGATGATGATTACAAGATGAAGTCTGTGTGCACTCACTTCCCCATCAGTGTTTTTATTCAGAAGAATGGATCTTAAGTTGAAATCTGAAATTTCTTGGGTGAAGAATACATCCGCAGGGTTCGGTTGAGGACAGCTGTTGCTCGTTCTGTCTCTCAAGCCCAGAAGGAGGAATTAATCCTTGAAGGAAATGATATTGAACTTGTTGTTTCAAGTGCAGCCACTTGGATTCAGCAACGCACAACAGTTAACAATAAGGATGCCAGAAACTTTTCAGATGTATCTATGTGTCTGAAAAGGCAACAGAGTAGCAGGCTGATGAGTAAGACCTGAGTTACCCAGAAACAAGATCCTGAATTACAAGTGTGTTTGGGATGGCTTTGGGAACAATAAAAGACTTATATTGGAAAAAAGAAAGAAAGGAAGGAAGGAAGGAAGAAAGAAAGGAAAAGAAATAAAAAGAAAGCCAAACTTGGCATATATGCAACTCTACTGTGCTATAAGTGAAGCATTTTCTTACCTCTAAAGGTTACTTTTTCACCTCATTTTTAATGAAATTAAGATCATTCATGTGATGTCACTACAGTAAATCCACCCCTGACATTGCTAATGATAATGCGCTGTACTTGCAGACAGGAGCCTAGCATAACTGTCATCAGAGAAGATTTATACAGCAACTGATGGAAACAGATACAGGGACCCACAGCCACATATTAGGCAGAGCTTGGGGAATCCCATGGAAGAGGAAGAGGAGGGATTGTAGGAGCCAGAGGGGCCCAAGCAGCTCTCTGTGACCCTGGACATTCATCAGCGTCTAAGAAGATATGAGCACGGTCTGGTCTGAACCTCAGAGCAGGTCAGGTGACTGGACTAGGAGGGCTGGACAACATAATGGAGCAAGAGGTGAGGAGGAAGAGGCTGCTGGGAAGTGAAAGGCTATGTGTGCCTAACCCCCGGCTTCTTCTACAGGCCTACTGAACAGAAAAGGCCGCTAGACAGAACAAGACTGTGCACCAAAACAGCCTTGGAGGGCTTCCTTAAAATCCAAGGAAGGGCCGGGCGGTGGTGGCGCACGCCTTTAATCCTAGCACTTGGGAGGCAGAGGCAGGCGGATCTTTGTGAGTTCGAGGCCAGCCTGGTCTACAAAGCGAGTCCAGGACAGCCAGAGATATTCAGAGAAACCCTGTCTCGAAAAAAAAAGAAAAAAAAATCCAAGGAAGGAGGCATAGGCTGAGGGAGAGAGCATGCTCTTCCAGTTGAAGAGTCTTCACCAGCATTTCAAGATGAGGCCCAGGTAGCACTGAACCTCTACCCACAGAGCCCTGGGCACATGCTGGTCCCCCCCACCCCCCGCAGCCACCACACAGCCCCAAATTATCACCCTACTCCATTTGTGGATGACAGCCCCTCCCATCCCTGGGGAGACTGTGGCTACCAGGAATATCTGCTTTCTCCCTGTTCCCACAGTCTTTGCCCTCCACAGTCTCTGCCTTGGCACCTGATTGGGGATCGTCATACTCTGCTAGCTTCTAAGGGCTCTCGTGGACACAGAGGCATGCCACCCAGGCCCTAGCCCCAGAGCTGTGGATCTGCCTTTAGTACTGTGAATGCCAGGCAAACTCCCTCAGCCTGAAGCCTGCAGCCAGAAGTAGGAGCTGCACCCTGCTTCTCAGAGGAGGAAATTCAGACACCTGCAGATCTCTGGACAAAGCCTGCAAGGCTACCCACCTCCATTGTCCCCGAGCGTAGAGTACAGGGCCCTAAACTGCCTTCCCAGTGCTGGGAGGGTGGACACAGAACCGTGCCCCTGCTTGACCCAGCTGGGTACATGTGGGCTCAGGTGTAGCCTGCTTCTTGTTAGGGACCCTGGAGAGACTAAGGTCCTCACTGGGCACTGCACCCACCTACTGCCTGTTCTGCACCCTGCTTTGTCTGACAGTACAGGTACCTGTTGCCAGGGCCAGCGATGGAGCCCAGTAGAGGCACTAAAGCAGAACAGGGATGGGCCTGCGATGGGACTTTGGCAGCGTCCCAGCCCACTCTTCTGGGCACACAAAGGCCTGCTGACCATATGCTGCTGCTCTGATTTGTTGGGACGAGGGCTGGAAGTGGCTGACATACTCCGCCCTACCCACCCACCTTGGCACAGTGGAATGCTCCACAGGCTGTGTGTGCAATGTCCTTTTGACCCTGTCACCCCCCCTCAGAGCCCCCCTCAACTAAGCTACAAGCATCCCAGCTGCCCCAAGCCAAAGGGGTTGCAACTCAGCCCTCATGCTTTGTTGGCAGAGTTTGAGGGACCCTGTGAGGGGCTGAGGACAGGGTGTCAGTAAATGGAACCCGAGAGCAGCATCAGCTCCAGAGGCAGGAAAGGAAGGGTAGCTCTCTGCTTGCCTCAGGAGCTCCAACACACACACATTCCCTGTCTCCCATCTCCCCCCCCCACCGCCACATGTTCCCCCTCAACCCCTCCCACCCTGTCTGGTGTCTGCCTTGCCAAAGGCCTGTCTGTCCCTCCCATAGTGGTACTGGTTGGTGTGTTAAGCACCCACCTGTGGCCCTGCACTGACTTCCAGTCAGGACCCCTAAGTTTGACAGCTCTTGAGGTCTGTGGGTCTCGGGGAGTGGGGGCTCCCATCTGAGTCCAGGATGGGCCTGGACTAAGGGTAGTGAACCCCCTCCTGCCTCTTTTGAGCAGTGCTCTCTCCTCCCTCACCCATCTGCTCTTCTCTCCCTCCCCTACAAACCTTCCTGGTCCTCAAGCAGCTGGCACCACTTGGTAGACCATGAAGATACTGACGGTTTTCAGAGGCCTGGTCTTTGACGACCATTGGGTCTAGGGTGGGAGAGAATCTGAGGGAGGTACAGGATCCATACAAACCATGAATAACATGCAGGAGAGTTGGGTCAGGGCCTGTACACATAGTCCATGCCTGTAGCCATTTCTAAAGCCACATTGCCCCTTTGTGGTCACTTGGGGTTCTACATCATCTTAGTTCACTCCCAGACCAGCAATGCCCAGAGCTGGCAAGTGCTGGCCACCTGGGTCCTACAGGGACTGAGGAAGGGAGGAAGCTGGGGAGCCCCTTGCTCTGAACACTGTGGTTTGGACTCAGAGCCTGGGCCTCTGGCCTGGAAGCCCACATTTCTGTCATCCATGCCAGTGTTGGAAGGAGAAGTCTCAGGACTACTCCAGAGGAGCAGGGCCAGGGCCGAGCAGAAGTGGTGGTAGGGACCTGCTTCTACCCAGGATCCAGACCTGTGGGAAAGGTGTGGCAAGGCTGCCCACTTCAAGGACTGTAGATGAAGAGATTAAATGCCAACAAAGCAGAAGAAGAGTGATTAGGTAGACTTAAACTTAAAATAGACCAACAGAGAGCTGGAAAGATAGTTTAGTGGAGAGGACCTGGGATGAAGAGATTAAATGCCAACAAAGCAGAAGAAGAGTGATTAGGTAGACTTAAACTTAAAATAGACCAACAGGGAGCTGGAAAGATAGCTTAGTGGAGAGGACCTGGGTTCAATTTCCAGCACCCATGTGGCAGCTCACAACTGATCTGACACCCTCACACAAACATACATTCAGGCAAAACACCAATCCACATAAAATAAACGAGTCTTTAGAAGATGAATAAACAGATAAAATGGACCAACCAACCAGAAGATCAATGTAACACACAATTAAATTTGGAAAGACTTGTAAAAAGATGGATCCTTCGCCGGGCGTGGTGGCGCATGCCTTTAATCCCAGCACTCTGGAGGGAGAGGCAGGTGGATCTTTGTGAGTTCGAGGCCAGCCTGGTCTACAAAGTGAGTCCAGGACAGCCAGGGCTACACAGAGAAACCTTGTCTCGAAAAACCAAAAAAAAAAAAAAAAAGAGTACTGGCTGTTCTTCCAGAGAACCTGGGTTCAATTCCCAGCACCACATGGCAGCTCACAACTGTCTGTAACTCTAGTCCCAGAGGATCCAACGCCCTCACACAGTCAGACATGCAGGCAAAACACCAGTGCACATGAAATAAAAATAAATAAAAATTAACGAATATTGGCAACTTAGATGAGATGGAAACATTCCTTGAAGGACAAAAGTTGCTAACACTGACACAAGAAGAAAAGGAACCAGAAAAGGCCTGTGCCAACTAAAGTTCTGTTTATGATCAAAAGCCCTTGCACAAGGTTGGTACAGTGCCTGGCCTAGCACACATGTAGCCCTATGTTTGCTTCCCAGTACCATGTAAGACAAAACCAAAACCAAAACAAACAGTGAGATAGCTCAGAGGTTAAAGGCACTTGCCACCAAGATCTACAATCTCAATCTGACACAGTTGGAAGGGTCCGGTTCCATTCCTGAGTGAGACCCACAGGATGGAAAGAGAAGTTGTCCTCTGACCTCCATATGAACATGATCACACACACACACATGCACACGCCCACGCCCACGCCCACACACACACATGATAAATAAATGTTAAAAAGAAATTTGAAGCCGGGCGGTGGTACTGCACGCCTTTAGTCCCAGCACTCGGGAGGCAGAGGCAGGCGGATCTCTGTGAGTTCAAGGCCAGCCTGGTCTACAAAGCGAGTCCAGGACATCCAGGGCTGTTCCACAGAGAAACCCTGTCTCGAAAAAAAAAAAAAAAAAAAAAGAAATTTGATTGCTGGGATGGCACAGGCCTACAGTCCCAGTGCCAGGTGGGTAGGAGGAACAAGTGTGGGACCACCTGCCTGGGCTACACAAAACCCTGTGTCAAAAAAAAAAAAGTGGGCATAGGATAGAGAGGCTGGAGAGAGGGTTCATTGGTTAAGACCCAAATTCATTTCCTAGCGTCCTTATTGGGAAGCTCACAATGCTCCAGCTCCAGGGGCTCTGATGCCTCCTCAAGCAACTGCTCTCATGTCCACATACGCCTACACACACACACACACACACACACACACACACACACACAAAACTTAAAATAAAAATAAATCTTACCCCTTGACCCTCCCCACCTATGGCAGTAGGGAGAGCTGGCTGAGAGGTCGTGAGAGCCGGTGGTTGTCCCTGCCTCTTGCCTGCTGCAGCACCTAGGAGAGCAGGCCATGCACCTGGTCTGGGCAGCACAGTAGAGCTGGCCCTGGTGGAGGAGGGGTGCAGGTGAGCCTGCCCTGAGGGTGAGAGCACAGGAAAGCTGGCCCCTCTGGCATGAGGTAGGGTGTGTGTGTGGGGGGGGCGGGGTGATTCCCTTCCTCTCTCCCCTCACTTGTAGTAGCTGAGAGAGCTGACCCTGGGGTCATAAGAGTCAGAGGGCTAGTCATGCCCCCTCACTGGGAGAGTGGGCCATGCACCTCACCTGGGTAATACAACAGAGCTAGCCCTGATGGTGAAGACACAGGTGAGCCAGCCCCGGGGGTGTGAGGGTGTTAGAGCAGGAGGGCTGGTCCAGCCCTTCACAGGCTGCAGCACTTGGGAGAGTGGGACCCATACGTTGACTGGGCAGCACAGTGGAGCTGGCTCTGGAGGCCTGGGTGCAGGTGAGGTGGCCCCTAGGGTATGAGAGCAGGAGAGCTGACCCTGCCTCATGAGGACGATGGCACTGGGTGGACTAGCCAGAGCAATGATGGAGAGCTCCCCTCTAGTGGTGAAGATAAGGAAGAGCCAGTGGACTGGCCAGCCCAGCTACCACCTAGACTCAGATCCAGGGCTCTGAATTGGGCCATCCAAAAATCTATTTTATGTGCCAACGGTTGGGACACATGAAAGGGCCAGTCCTCCTGTTCCAAACCTGCAGGGTCTCCATGACATATGGCAACAATAGGATAGCCAGGAGAAGTCCCGATGAGGATCCAATACTGATAGTGTCACAGAAGCCAGAGATCTCCAACCAGACTCGTTGCAACGAACATTCACAAGTGAAGATGTGTGGACATGGGGTATAATGTGGGACATACTGTGACATACTACAGCTTCCACGACGAGATGCTTTCTATGCTTTGTTTATGTCGTTGTTTGTTTGTTTACTTGTGTGTTTTATTTTTGGGGAGAGGTTGCAAGGGCAAAGGGTGGATATGAGAGGAGGGGTAGATGAGCCGAACTGGGGTGCATGATGTGTAACTGACAAAGAATCAATAAAAGTTTAAAAAAAAAAACTTAGAACTGAGTTGAAAGCACACATCTTCAATCCCAGCCCTTGGGAGACAGAGGCTGGCAGATCTCTGTGAGTTCGAGGCCAGCCTGGTCTACAGAGCTAGTTCCAGGACAGCCAGGGCTACACAGAGAAACAAAACAAAACAAACAAAAAAACCTGTGAAATTTCTATATTATCATAAAAAAGGATTGGAAATTTATAGTGTCTATAGGGGCTGAGGAAATGGGGCTCAGCAGATAAGGGCATTTGTTCTGCAGATATGATGAGGACCTGAGTTCAAATACCCAATACCAACGTGAAAAGTGGACCTGCCTACCAATGCCTGTAACCCCAGCATTAGAGGCCTGAGACATGTGGGCCAAATGAGCTTGCTGCTCAGGCAACCTAGCAGAAATGAGGGGTGTCTGGTTCCTCAAAAGACTATATCTTAAAGCAGCAGTGATGGAGAATGGCATTTGATGTCCTGCTCTGGCCTCCACATGTGAACGTATGGGTGGGGCATGCACTTCCTCCCACCCACTATACCCAAACATAAATTAAAACAAAAAATGTCTGCGAAACATTTACCTCTGAGCCAAAACCCAGAAATGGTTGGGTGTCTGTCAGCTGGCTGTCGATAGGTATCTTGGGTGTCGGCTTCTATAATTAGCTGCGTAGTAAAGGAGCCGGTGCTGTATCCAACACAGTAGGTGCCAGGAGCACCCGATTCATATGTTTATTTCCACAGGGAGTGGCTGACCCTGGGCCCAGAACTCACATGGACAAGGAGACAGCAAAGGAATGACTATTCCCACTACCATGGAAGTTAGAGGCTAGTCAGAGAAAGGAGCAGGGGTCCATGGGTCAAATTCAGGTTTAGCTTCCAACAGATGTCAACGGAAACATTTGAACACATTTAAACCTGTGCCACCTACACAGGCCACCCCCACACCTTCACATTGGTGGGAGGGGGCACAGTAACTTTTTGTCGTAGGGACAGGTATGGGGTGGTAGGCTAGTTACCACAGAGCAGCAGCCTAGCAAGGCTTTTCCTGGTGACCAAGGCTGACAGCAGTGGTGACAGTCTGCACTGGCCAGTGGGGTGATGGTGGCCTCTGCAGGCCAATACCATAGTCACAGCAGTTGTAGGCCTACCAAGGGGAGTCAAAACACCTGCCCAGCTGGCCTCTGATGCTGTCACAGCCAAGAGGATCCCAAGGGGGGATAAAAATGTGGTGTTCTGGGTCAGGTAAAAATAAACAGGGAACAGTGTGTAAGAGCAGGCATGGAGGCAGTGTTTCTCATTTTGTTATCTGCGATAGGGTAATATCAATGGGACGTGCGTTTAACGGAGTTGGCCAGACTGGCTGGCCAGGGAGCCCCAGTTATCCTCCTGTATCTGCCTTTCAGGTGTTAGGATTACAAATACACAATACTGTGTGTGATTTTTTTGTGAATGGTGTAAATCTGAGTCAGGACCTTACACTTTTGCCCAGCAAATACTTTACCAACAAAATCCCAAAACAATAGGATGTCTCCAGATCCTAGCAATAATGCTACAGACAACTCTGGACAGCCAAACACAATTGAAGCAAAGGAAAATGACCTTAATCCTACACTTATATTAATAATAGAAGGCCTAAGGGAGGAAATAAAATACCTCAGAGAGCAAGCAACAACAAAGTACTGCAAAGGAGGTGATGGAAATGAATAAAGCGCTTAAAGGAATGGAAGACCTGAAAAGGGAAGTTGAAGCAATGAAGAAAATCCAATCCGAGACATCCATAGAACTGGAAAACCTTAAGAAAAGAATCAGAACTACAGACACTAGCATCACCAACAGAATACGAGAGATGGAAGAAAGAATTTCAGGCTCAGAGGATAAAATTGAAGAAATTGATACATCTGTCAAAGAAAATGTCAAATCTAAAAAAGTCCTGACACCACCACACCCTGGCTACAGTCCAGTTTTATGGAGGCATTTTCTCAATTGCTGTTCCCTCCTCTCAGATGAGTCTAGCTGTGTCTCATTGACATAAAACTAGGCAGTACACCCCCACTTGGCTGTGTTGGTTCATCCCTCAAATGCTGGAATCCATCCCAGGCCAGCTGGTCCCATAGAGGAAGCAGAACCTTGGGCAGGGCACGGCAGGTATGCAGGGAAGTGGTGTCTCCGGGGTTGCTTCCTGGGGAGGTTCCCACCTTTCAGAAGAGAAGCCGCCGCCGTCAACCAATCAGGATGTTGTGATGTCATAACTGAGTTAGGGAGGCCTTCTAGCTTTGCTTTTCAGAGTGCATTGGAGCAGCCATGCAAAGTCGCCTCGAGCTTTCAGCAGCACTTGTGCTTGTTTCCCACACTCAGTGGCCTAGAGTCCGCCCTTGGCTGGTGCCAGGAAGGTCTGGGTTAATCCTAATTCAGGATCTTGGCCTTTGTGTAGAAACATCGCCCCCCTGTGGTTGGTCGGTGAATTGCATGAGAAGGGTGCATCTGCCTTTTCCGGTGAGGCTTAAGGATCCAGCCTGTGCGCTGCAGGGTAAGAACAAGCACTTACTCAGCAACAACTACCTCTCTGCTGGACAGAAAACAGGCACAAGGTGGTGGTCCAACAGTTCTGAAAGACCTAGTTAGCCACTGTAGGTGGTAGACGGTAGGCTGGCCCTGCCCTGTGTGTTACAGGGGTAAAGAGGAGGAAGTCACATTCCATGGCAGAGCCAGGACTCCCAAGTCTCTCCAGGGTATGAATGAATGAGCCTGCAGCTATTCCCTGCTAGAGTAGGCTGCAGGCTCAGCACTTATGTGGAGGCAAGAGGATTGCAAGTCTCAGGCCAGCCTTAGCTACCCAGTGAGACTGTATCTTAAAAGAAAGAAAAAGGCCGGGCGTGGTGGGGCACGCCTTTAATCCCAGCACTCGGGAGGCAGAGGCAGGTGGATCTTTGAGTTCAAGGCCAGCCTGGTCTACAAAGTGAGTCCAGGACAGTCAAGGATACACAGAGAAACCCTGTCTTGAAAAACCTAAAAAAAAAAAAAAAAAAAGAAACAAAGAAAAAGAAATGGTAAGATGCCATCACGCCCAAAGGCCTGGGTTCCATCCCATAGTGGAAGGAGAGAAACAACTCCTCCTGCAAGTGGTCTTCAGACACACATACATGTGTGCTCATATACATGCATGTGTACAGACATACACATGACAGATGAACTGTTCATTAATTGAAGTGAAAAATGAGAGAACTAGAAATGGGATGGGCCCATAAAGGGGGCAAAGTCACCACTGGGACTAGGGGATGGTAACCACCTCCTGAGCCTGGTTTAGTGTGCTGGGTCTAACACCAACCCCAACAGGAAGACAGTAGCTATGAGACAGCTGTGATTTATGCCTGGGGTGGAAGAAATGAACTCAGGCTGTTGATCCCATTTTACATACTATCAGCACCACTGCCATCACCACCAAACAACAACAGAGAGACCATCCAAGAAGGACCTGAGTAAGTAGCAAGCTACTACTACCTACTGCCTAGTTTCCTCAGATCTGCCCCATGCTGTTCCACGTCCACTAGAGGGCGGCTGGGGCCTGGGCTCCCTGACATCACCTTCAAGCTGTACAAGGGATGGGAGCTTGTTGGTCAATCCCTCTTCTTTTCAGTAGCTTCAGCTCCCCTGGGTACTGCAGAGCTTTGGCTGGCAGTGGTCGGCTCCCCTGGGTACTGCGGAGCTTT
>CAJQZJ010031933.1:8645858-8673808 GCA_907164525.1 Lophiomys imhausi | reverse complement strand
GTACTGCGGAGCTTTGGCTGGCAGTGGTCGGCTCCCCTGGGTACTGCAGTGGGGGTAGGGTGGGAGTTTGTGTGTGCTTTGAGCTCCTTTCCTACTTTACTATGACCTTCAGTGCTCACTGCTTTTCTGGGCCTCGGTTTTCCCATCTGACAAATGTGAATAGTGTTGGCTGCCACAGCATAGCCACAGGCTGAAATGATGCCCACACACAGGTGGGATCTTTCCAGAGTGGCTGCCAACTGCCCTTTTCCTTTCCCTGCTGGGAGTAGGTGTTGATCCCCTCAAAGGCCTCCCCTTTCTCCTGCCCCTTGTAGCATGGGGGACAGACAGGAAGGCAGGCAGAGCAGAGCAGCATTTCCTCTTGGGCCAGGGGGAGCAAGTGCAGGCCCTGATAAGGCACACATGGCTCTCTGCACGTCCGCCTTTTGTCCCAGCCCCACCAGCCTTTCCTGCTCTTGTCTGCCAGGGCGGGAGGAATGGGCCTGCCTGTGTCTCCCTCCCCTCTGCCTCTCTCAGTCCAGGAGGATTTGAGGGCCCAGGCACAGCAACTCCTGGGACCAGCACACACCACAGGCACAGGGGCTTCAAGCCTGGGTGAGGGACAAGGACAGTGCCCACACTGTAGGTTCTCCCCAGGCCCACAAGGAGCATAAGGCCCACCCCAGGGCTCTGTGCCCTCCTCTTGAGGGGGGTGAGGGCATGGGAGATGGGCAGCCCTCCTACTCTTGCTTGCTCTGGCAGGATTAGGTCCTGGCACTCCTGCTGTATGACCCCACTTCAGGCTCCCTCTGTGGGCATAGCCTGGAGACCCAAAGAGACATTGGTCTAGACAGCTAAGAGCCCCCTAGGCTGCTCTTTCTGTCTATCTTCTGTGACACTCCACCCCAGCCCGATTACAGACTGAGGAATTGACATCCTTGCCCCCATGGTCCACAGTGGCCACACAGTACTCAGTGGCAAAGCAGTGACCACCTGGAGACCACACCATGAGATCAATGATTGCATTGTGGTGGCTTAGTGACCATCTAGCTATCATAGTGACCACCCAATGACAATCTAGTTGCCAGCAGTGACCACTGAATGGGTACTCAGCCACTGAAGTGACCTCAGATTGGCTGCACAAGAATTAGTGACTGAGTAGGATGACCACATTTACTACAGTGTCCGTACAGTGACGACAAGGAACACAGTGAACTCATGCAGTGATCAGTAACTATAGTGATATTGCATGTGATGGGTCACTCAGTGGAGGTCACTAGGTGGTCATTGGAGCCATTGTGTGGTCACTGCATGATCATTATGGCTGTTGGTGATTACTATGGTCACTTGGGAGCCATTGTGTGTTCATTTTGTGATCACTGTGGTCATTGGACAATCATTGCATGGTGGTGGTCATTATGTGGTCACTGTATGGTTACTGCATAGTCATTGTGTGGCTCTTGGGGTCACTTTGTGGCTCTTGTGGTCATTTGGTGGTCATTGTGTGGTCTCACCTGGTCTTTGGGTGGTAATGGGATCACCAAAGTAGGTCACCTGATCATTGCATGTTCATTATATGCTTACTGAACTGTGTGGTCATTCACTGAATGGTCATTGCTGTCACTCTGTGGCCATTGCATGACCACTGTGGTGACAACACAGTCACTGTCCATATGTGGTCACTATGCTCATTGAGTGGTCACAGCACACACACTGAGATCATTGTGTGATCACTATACAGTCTTTGCAGTCCCTGGGTAGTGACTGTATGATTGTTGTGTGGTCATCATGTGGTCACTACGTGACTGGCGGGTGGTTGCTTGGTGACCACTGTGACAACTGCGGTCACTGCAAGGGCTCTACTCTCAGGCTCTGCATGAGCGAGGTCATGGAACTGTCTCCCCTGCCTGGTTCATTCTGGTGGTGTGAATGACAGGCTCTCTCTCTCCTGGGCGGTGGTCCAATGCAAGTGCGTGTGTGCTCACCATCTGTCGTGGATGGACTGTTGGGCTGACAGCCACCCTGGCTGCTGTCATAGTGCTAGAGTGAACACGGTGGGGGGGGGGGTGGATGTCCCTTCCATCACTGACCTCATGTTCTTTCCCACACCCTGTATGGGGGCTGCTGACCTCACAGATTTTGATGTCTAGAAGAGCCCCCCACATTCCTCCCAGGATGTTTTTGTTGTTGTTGTTGTTGTTTTTTTTTTTTTTTTTTACCATTGTGAAGTGTCTTTCAGTAGAATAAATGCACTCACAATGTGGTCATCATAACCACTTATCCAAACCTTTCCTTGCCTCAAGCTAAAACTTTCCCAATTAGCAGCCATCCCCCGTGCCCAACTCCTGCTTTTTGTGTTTCCCACATGGGACACGTCAAGCACATGGAATGACTAATGTATGTCATACACCACTGGCTTCCTCCCCTGGGCAATTCCTCCGTTCTGTAGCATAAACTAGGACTCTGTTCCTTTATTTTTAT
This sequence comes from Lophiomys imhausi, assembly GCA_907164525.1. Taxonomy (NCBI): domain Eukaryota; kingdom Metazoa; phylum Chordata; class Mammalia; order Rodentia; family Muridae; genus Lophiomys; species Lophiomys imhausi. The sequence goes on along the minus strand of CAJQZJ010031933.1, from coordinate 8,671,348 downwards.
GTATTTTGGGTTTTCTGTTTTGTTTTGTTTTGAGACAAGGTCTCACTATGTAGCTCTAGCTGTCCCGAAACTGGCTATATAGACCAAGCTGGCCTCAAACTCACAGAGACCCACCTGCCTCCCAAGTGCTGGGATTAAAGGCTTGCACTGCCAACACCAGGGCTGTTCCTTTATTTTTATTTACTTGTTTGTATTCTGGGGATGGAAGCCAGGGCTTTGTGCATGCTCTACAAGCCCTGCTGTGAGCGACCCAGCCAAAACAACAGTTCTTTGTTCTAATTCTACTACACGCTGCCTATCTCCCACCTGTGGAGCCTCCCACTCTTGCTCCTCGTAAATGCTAGTCCAGACCATGTACATGTGAGAATCCACATGCATGTGAGAATCCACATACATGTGAGAATCCACTTGCAATCTTCTTGGAGGCTATCTGGGAGCAGAATTGCTGGAAGGTACGGTAATTTTTAGACAATGGAGCCCTTTTCGTTCTTGTGGAGACAGATGAGTCCTTTGAGCTTTGGACAGTCCTCATCCTCCTGCCTCTTCCCAAGTGCTGGCATTACAAGTATGTTGTCCTGCAGTACCAGAAGTGGAGCCAGGGCTTCATGCTCACCGGGCAAGCATTCTGCCCACTGAGCCACATCCCTGACCACAGGCTCTTCCTTTTCCTATGCGTTTTTGGAAAACAGTGGCCGCTCAAACCATGGATTCCCATTCAGAAGTAAAAGGGAGTAAACCATGACTAACTTGTAGCATACACCATTTCAAAAGTGATGAAGAGCCCTTGTTGGACAGCTCCAGGGACATGAAGGTCGAGGGAGTAGTGGAGACATTTCAGGGATTTCCTAAGGACTGGGTGGTGTGTGGGGTAGCTTCTGTGAAACAGAGAAATGTCTAGGTCCAAGGTGGTATATTCCCCATGCCCAATGCCCACTGCTGAAACCTGCCACTTGGTGCTCTTGGAGTAGAGAACCACACTGCCTGGTGCCCTGGAGTGGATATGTATCATCACACTTGTCCAAACCCCAAGAATCCTCAAGCAATCCTCAAGCACAAAGCAAGTTCCCAGTTGTAATGGTTGAGGTGTTGTGTTGAGGGCCAAACACACAGAAATCTTTCCACTTGGCTCAGTTCTACTGTGAACCTAAAACAGACTCGAAGCGTAAAGCGTCTTTTTTTTTTTTTGGTTTTTCGAGACAGGGTTTCTCTGTGTAGCCCTGGCTGTCCTGGACTCACTTTGTAGACCAGGCTGGCCTCGAACTCACAAAGATCTGCCTGCCTCTGCCTCCCAAGTGCTGGGATTAAAGGTGTGCGCCACCAACGCCCGGTAAAGCGTCTTAAAAACCCTCAGTGAGGCTCATCTACAGGGCTGGTCCCTCTCACCTCTTTCGAGAGGTGGCCTGGGATGGAGCTCTCTTTCAGCCCTCAGGACCTCTTGTCTGTCACCAAGCTGTGTGTGACTGGCACCACAGCCCCACAAATGCCATGTTTGGGGGAATCTTTTTTATGTTTGTGAGCATTAACCCAGCTGTCTCTTCTGAAGAGTCCAAACTACTTCACAGCCCATCAACAAACAAAAATTGATTCTAATTTTCATTTAAAAAGAAGATATAAACAAGTGATTCCCTATCCTGGAGTAGCCTTTTCTAGCCACCTTCTGGGTACAGGCCTGGGGCTTCTCCAAGTAGGAAGCAGCTGTATCTCCCACCACATCCTCTCCAGGGACAGCTTGTTGGTCCTAAGGCCTTGTTGGGTTGTGACTCGGGCCCTGCGTTGGGCTCTGTCTTTCAGTGGCTTGTGAGGCTGGAGCAGTGGCCATTTCTAAGACACAGCGGCATAGGCAGAACTCTGCAGGTGAAGATTTTTCCCTCTTTTTGGATGTTGTTTGTTTAAAATTAACCACTGTCCAGGTGACTAGAGGCTGTGGCCCTTTTACTCCAAAACAGAGACCTAGAGGAAACCAGGACAAGGTCCGGTCCTCTCTGAGCTCTGTGGCCTGCTTCTGAGTGCTGTGTTCTCTCAGTCCTCCATAAGATGGTGCCCACATGTGTCCTGGACACACAGCAAGAAGGTCCCTTTTAAACATAGCTGGGAGGGACTGGATAGCTCACTGGACCCACTGATTACCAGTTCTACTCCACAGCTAATCAATCCCCCAATCAGCTTTCTATCAGCCTCCTCCACCCACTCTCCCCTATCATCCACCAACATACTCTTACTAGCTCCCACCCACTCACCAACCCCCACTCATCAGGCTCCACCCACTTATCACGATCATCCCCATTCACCAGCCCCCAACTCACCAGTCCCCAGAAGCTCCTGGACCACACATGCCTGGTCCTGGAGCCTGAGCCAGGAGTTTCCGGCCATTGTCCAGACCAGAGCTGGCTCAGGAAGCTGTGATCCTCAGAAAAGGGTGATGGTGGAGGAGGGGCTTGGGGACATCTTGGATGAGTCCAAAGGGGCCGTGTAGGATGGCACAGGGCTTGAGTGGGTGCCTTCCTTGTGCATAGTAACTGCCAGGGCTTAAGAAGGCTGGGCACTCACCCTGGCAAAGCTCAGGGCCATCTTCATATGGTTGCCCTCAGGGCAAGAGGAGAGGGAAAGATCAGGACACAAGACACTGGGGGAGCCTAGGAAGCCACGCTGGAGGCAGAAAAGAGAACCTGGTCTCAGAGCTTCTGACTTACTCTAGTACTTGAATCCTAGAATTAGGGGCAGGAGCTTGGAGAGGTCAGAGGACAGCACTAGCCACATACAACTCAGGGACTTGTGATCTGAGTTTGTGTGTCCTACTGTATGGTTGGGTAAACACTTACCTTTTTTTCAGCCATGGTTTCCTCCTGGCATGATAAGGGTTGGGAGAGTACCTACCTCCCCATGGTTTAAAGACTGGGATGGGGACTTAGCGTTCCCTGAGACAAAGAAACAGGCCTAGAAAAGGTGGAGTTGTGACTGAGACTACACAAGGTCCTGGGGTTCCCAGGGCCTAGGGAAACCCTGAGCCCAAGCTAGATTAGAGCTGGTGGTGTCCCAACACAAGGTCTGTCTGTCTGTCCTGTCTGTTGCAGATAAGGAGACCAGATAAGGAGACCATGGCCAGTGGGGTCACAGCTGCCCTGGAGTACAGCAAAAATTTCCTAAAGGCAAAAATTCCAGGAATCATCCTTGGGGGTTGTGAGTAGGATCTTAGCCAGGCCATCCTGCCTACAGCAGGTTCCTGCTAGGATTTGTCCCCCTGGGGTCTGTACAAGGACATTCCATGTCTTTGGTCCTTGGAGGTTTTATTATGGAGGCTGGCTCTAGGACCCAGCAGAGCCCATGCCAGTTCCTAGCCCAGACAGCCAGGGCTTTGGCCTTGGCTTCTGGGTCAATATGCTTACCCAGACCTGATACCCCATCATGTCAGAACTGTCACTCCCACCAGGATTTTGGGTGCTGCGATTCCTTGTTCCATTGGCCAATATTATCTCCTATAGTTGGACTTGATGCTAGAGCTCACAGTCCAGTTCACTCTAACACTCCCAGGCCAGGGTCTCAGGCCAGCTTCTCCTCTCTATGCCTCTGTGCCCCAGCTACAGGAGGGATCTGACTTAGGTGGTGGGGGTGGAGCATGGTTGAGATCTCTACGTCTTAGAGATCTGAGATCTTAGAGGAGGCCACAGCAGCAAGAGCTCCCATGTGTTCCCCACTGTGAGCCCTGGATGGCAGTCAGACAGAATGGTCCACTGTCCCCACCAATTCTCCATCCTCACCAGGTCTTCTAGATCCCGGGAGTTGGCCAGAGGCTGTGGATAGTAGATGGGATAGCACTATGGAGAATGGCTGGCTCTAGCCCTTCAAGAGACTCAAGTACTGATTGGCATTTGATCCTGGCCTCCCAGCCCAGATGCACTGTCACAAAAGGTTATTTATGATCTGAAAAAACAAAACAAAACAAAAAACCAACCAACCAAACAAACAAAAAAACCCCACAGCATCAGGTTTAAAACAGCTAAAGGAGGGCATGGTCCACAGATAAATAGACACTCACCATGTGCTCCAGCCATAAAACAGAATATGGTTCAGCTACAATGAAGCTGTGATTTATGCTACGACTTGGAAAAAGCTCAAAACTACAACGGGAAAGAAGGCAGACACAATAAGCACTCTCCCGATGGGCTGATCCCTAGAGACAGACAACACGTTAGAGGGTCACCTGGTGGCTGGCGATGGCCTGGCAGGACAGACAACTGGAGCTCTGTTGAGGTAGTGACAGTACTCTAGAATTGACTGAGATGATGGTCACACAAGCTACAATTGTCTCCAGCACATTGAATCTTACACATTAATGGGTAGACTATGTCTTGATAAAGCTGTTATGCTACGAAGAGGAAGTGCCTGGCCCTTTATGAGGCTCTCTTCCCATGCTGGTCACAGCTATGAACCAGTGTTACAAGAAGCCCAGGGCTCTCTGCTAGTGGTGCCCACCCCCAACAACTCTGCCATACCATGGCAGCCAAAGTCAACATCCTTGCAGAATTAGAAAACTGGAATTGGGAGGTGACACGTGCTTCTTGTAGCCATATTGCTACAGTGACAGACCTGGGGTAAGGCTAGGAGCAGCATCTTCGGAAGACTCTTGTTTGAATTTTGCAGGCAAAGTGTTGGCAGAGAGGAGGGATGATAGGATAGTTAATGCCTCCAAACCCCAGAAACCTCAGCTTTTTCTCCCACCTGAGCCTCAATTTATCCATAGATAAAGGGAGTCCTGAGTCCCTAAGGACTGAGATCAGTCTCTCCACCCCTGCCCCCATCATGGAGCCTTTGAGCTTTTCCTCAGGAAAAGAACTCAAGCTAAATTTATGCCAGGGGCCCCTCAGGCTCATAGAAGGAGAGGTCAGGCTTCCTGCAGCCCCAGGCCCTGACGTAGTTCCCCTTCCCCTCAGTGGTGCTTCCATTGTTCTCAGAGGCCCGATTCCCCATCACCCATCACACACACACTTCCTGTTTCCTGGCCCAGAGGAAACAGAGATTTCTGGCGGGCCACAGATGCCTGTTCCCCCCCCACCCCCGAAAGCTTTTAAAGGATATTAAAAATAACAAGAGTAGACAGCTTGAGCTGAACAGCATGGGTTCTTGAGGCAAGAGGAATCTTAGGGCTGCCACCCAGCCTTTGAATCTGGGACCATGGATCTGTACCATGGTAGTGGGGTTGAAGATTTTCATCCTCCCCCAGTACTCCTAATACTCCCCACACTCTGACCTGGAATATGGGGGAACCTCCATGGAAGCCCAAAATAGCCTCACAAGATGGACACTGAGTCATCCTTTCCCAGAGATTCCTGCCTCCACTGACCACTGTGGCAACTGACTGTTACCAGGGAGAGAGGAATCCCCCTTAGTCCATCCACCCTTGCAGAGCCTGGGGAAGCTTCAGCCCTGGCAGTCTAGACCCTATAGTGACAGGCTTTGTGACCTTGAACAGATGTTCCTTTGGGGCTTTGGTGTGGAGTAGTGGGACAGCTCCTCCCCTCCAGACATGGCCAGTAGCACAGGGCCTGCCTGGAAGGCCTAACTGCCCCTCTAGCATCTCTTTCCCCTGCTTCTGAGCACCCACACTCTAGCTCTCTGTATCAGGGAGAGCAGAAGAGGACAAGATGGCTCTAAATGGGGGGCTGGGATGTTGACTCAACACCCACTTCCACTGACTTGACCTAGAACCTGAGTTCTTGGGGACTTCCCTTTCCACCCTGGAGATAGAAGATTTTTTTCCGTGTTGTTAAGGGCTGGGTTGCCCATCCATGAAGCTCAGCAAATTGGGGTAGGAGGAGCCTAGATTCCAGAAGAGGCTAGCATACCCAGACACATCCCCCACTTCTTCCCAGCCCATGATACCTCTCTCCTCCCTTGGGGCCCTTACAATGCTTCTGCCCAAGCTTGCAGACTCTGGCCTGCTCCACCTGAGTCCCCAGCACTAAGTTAGGAGCTAGGGAATCTCCTTGGAAAATTATTTTTTCCCTAGGGTGGAATTCTGTACCTCAAGTCCTGACACTGATTAAAGCAGTAACATGCAATGCCACTGTAGACTCAACCAGAAAAGCTAAAATGACACCAGTATATAGGCTACCTCCTGAGGGTGTGGAGGGGACCCACCACTGCTACAGTATAGGGAGACCTATCCCACAGTCACTGGCTTCCTGCCTTTCCTGGAGTCCATAATCCCTCAAAGACAGCCTAAGTATAAAGAATGCATAGGTGTTCAGGTCTCGGAGAACCCTGGGGTGTGAAAGAGGCCCCATGGCATGTAACCATGCATGTGGGTAAACGTTGGGTTATATTCCCAAGGGCTACAGAATGACCTGAAGTGGGGAGACGCAGAAGCTACCAGTGACAACAGTACCTGTGTGTCTCATAACATACTACGGGCCTATAGAGGCCAGGATAGTGGCTGTGGCAATGAGGCTCTGTCTCCCTCCAGCCTGAGTCACTCACTGGTAACAGGGCTGTGTTTGTATAAGCGCTCATGCCTGCAGTTGCTATATCACTAATATAATGCCAAGGGCGGGGGCAGGGCTTTTACTCTTTCTATTCCTGCCCTGAACTGCTTCTCTTCCCCCAAGGTCCTCTGTCTCTGTCCTGCTCCTTGGAGGTGGGGAGGACCCATGTAAATAACCCAAGTGACTTTGTCCTGAATGTGGAGAGGAGCTTTAGAGGTAGATGCTCTCTGACGTCACCTCTGTGAATGAAGCTTTATGAGTCATGGAGCCCGATGGGCAGAGAACCTACCAAGGTCCAGGAGGGCCTTGGTGGCTTGAAGAATGGGGAGAGTGGCAGGGGGAGGGTGACAATGCCAGGCTCATTTTAGAGGCAACGTTTATGGAGAAATCTTGGAGGCTGAACAAGGAGCAGTCATGGACACCTCCCAGTCATGGGGCATTCTGAGGGCCGAATAGGGAAGCCATGGACAGCTCTTAGCCTTTGGTTAAGAGTCTGAGGGCCGAATAGGGAGGCCGTGGACAGCTCTTAGCCTTTGGTTAGGAGCCTAAGAGCTTTGGCTTATTTATGGTGGGTCTCCAGGAAGGGAGCTGTGGGGAGGCAGGGTCAAGTGTCCCCCAGCAACCCCCACTGCTTCTGCTTGGGCTCTGTGTGCAGAGCCTTTGTTCCCTGTCTCCTGGTTCACTTCTGGGAGCTCCTGCAGCCTCAGCTGACTGGGGGAATTCTCAACAAAGGGGGTCTCCTGGGGAGCTGGGTGCACTAGACATCCAAAACACATGAAGCCTAACAGAGGGAAAGGAGGGTGGAGGCTCATCTCAGGCCACAGACCCCATTTCTGTCTAAGCCTTTTTCCCTGTTTAACTCAGTGGTGGACCACCTGTCAGTCCATGCAGCACCCTGTCCAGTCATGTCCTTTAGAGCCCTCAATGAGGACTGATCACTTGGCCAGGCGCATCCTTTGATGGGAAGTTGGCCCAGCCTTGGCTGACAGAGCCATCCTGTCCCTAAGCCAGCCACCAAACTGGGAGATAAACAGGAAGCCCCATCTCTCTGCTGTGCAGTGTGCTGGTCTTTCCTTCCTGAGGTGCAGCTGGCTCATACGCCTGTGCCTGCTGCCCCTCGGCCTTTGCTGTTCAAGATGCCCATGCAGGCCTCTGCCTGGACCGAGGTCCTCCCTCTCCTGGGGCTGCAGAGGCCAGACGTTCAGCGGTGAGGGGTCCAAGGAGAGTCCTGGGAGACCAGGGAGGCTCTGTCCAGTCCCTGTCCCTGTCCCTGTTCCCTGTGAGAAGGTAAGGCAACTGTGTTCCTTTAACCATAAACCTCAGAGCATTGACAAGTAGGCTAGAAGGTAGTTGAGATACATGGAGAAACTGAGGCACAGTGTAGGAAAAGAAACTCTAGTTTCCTGACTGTAGCAGTTCCTGCCTTCAGGGACACTTTAATCAGGGTGGGACTCTTAGTCCAGGGCTTTAGGCCCAGATATGGGCCATGCCACTGGTCTACAGTCTGCAGGAGCTGTGGGAGATGGAGGGTATGCGGGGTGCCCTAGTGGCAATGGGTGATGGCAGGCCTGAGTAGGAGGTGGCACTGGCACCTGCCAAAGTACAATGGCTATAAACAAATTCCATCTGTGAGAAGAGAGGCTAGAATAGTTGGCACTTCTAGTAGGCATGGGGTGGGGAGTCTCTCTGAGTAGCCCCCCACCATAGCTCCATCTGCAGCTCCAGGGGCTGTCAACCAGCTCCTCCTCCCCTGGGAACCCCTCTTTCTTCTGCCCCTGACATGCCCAGTTGTCAAGCTGAGACTCGAGCTGTCCTCTGTATCTGTCCCTGAGATTGAGGGATGCCTGTGAGCCAGGTCCAATGATGGGATTCAGGCGTGGGGCAACACCAGCTCTCTGAGGCTCTAAACCAAGGGTCTCTTTTCTTGAGTATGTCTAGGTCTTGGCCAGGTTAGGGCAGGGGAATGCAGAGAAGTCAGGAGACAGATTCATGGGCAACAGACTAGCAAGACTACCACACTGGCTTGCGGGGCTTCACAGGTCTCCGCAGGCAGACCTGTGGGGCTCTGGTTTGGAGTCCTCCCTCCACACCTGTAAGTTGGGTTTCCCTATGCATTGAGCACCAGAGGGAGGGGTGGACTCCAACTCTGCAGCCCTCAGCCATTGCTGGCACAGCCTGCTTCGAGTCCCCTGAGGGAAGGAGGGCACTGCTCCTGAGCTACTTGTCTCAGCTCTGCTCCACCTCCACTACTCACCTGGCCAAGTCCCTTTCCTATCTGAGTCTGTTTCCCTTTCAGGATACAAAAGGATCTGGATCTAGCCACCCCACTGTTTGCCCATCCTTCTGTGGCAATGGTTCAGTACAGGGGCTGGGAAAGAGAGAAGCAGGCCCCAGGTGGCATGATAGAGGGTATCTCTAGGGTTGTGGGCATAGCCCACCTGGAAATGGAGGACAAACAGGGCAAGGCAATGGGGGGCTGAGAGTGTGGTTAGTGTGGGTGACTGAAAAAAGTGGGGATGGGGCCTCCACCTATCAGGTCTGCATTTAGGACAAGAATACTTTCTAAGAGCTACCCTCAGGTCAACATTTGAATGCCATGAGCCCCTTCAACCACCATGACTCTGTTAACCAACACCCCTCTTGTTCTCCGGAGACAAATGGGGGAAACTGAGCTCTGGGAAGAGAAGTGTACTATCCTAATTGGCTAGAGCTCTATTCCCAGTCCACAGGCTGAGGCCTATAGTGCTCTCTTCCCCTCTTTCCCGGTCGGTCATGTTAGAGGGAGGGTGCTTATGATGTGAAGCAAGCCACGGCAGGGTGGGGGCAACAATGCTGTAGTCCACCAGGAAGCTCCCATACTGCCCCACCTCCATCCTAGCCCAAGCTGTCCAGCTGGGTGGGGTGGGAGAAAGGTAGGGCACAAAAAGGAGGTGCCCCACACATCATCATGAAGCCTAAGCCAAGGCATGGCTGGTACCACAAGGACAGTCTGGGGTGGCTCTAGGTGCCCTCAGTTATGGAGGTCTTGGCCTATTCTTGGCAGTTGCCCAGTCCTTGGCACTTTATCCCTCCCATCTACTTCCATGGGGGTCTATGTGCCTGACCTGAGTACTCCACTATTGGAAACTGGGACCCTCAGGAATTATAGAGCCCTACTTTTGCCACTGAAAGACCTCTCACTCCCACAGCCTGCTGGTGGTTAAGGGAAAGAAAGGCTAAAAGCACTCTTTGCTTTCCCGGGTCATAGGGGTAGTCATCCCATAGCAGCTGTTTATCAACTGAGCCTGGACACTTTCAGCTCCATCTGTATACATCTGGATCAGGGGGCTCATGGCCAGCCAGGGCAGTTTCCCTGGAAGGAATAGCCCGGGTTGCATTAGAGGAGAGCCTGAGCTGGGTTTGAGCTGGTGTTTGCTTCAATCCTAGGCCTTCAGATCCACAGAACTGCTCTCAGACCATCTGTCCTACCTTTCCAACCCCTAGTTCCCATCCAACGGAACACTACCAGCACTCCCCCCTGGTCCCAGCTCCGGTCAGGGCAGATTTCTGCTTTCAGGTACCCATGTCACACATATTTAGGCAAGGTCCGAGCTCCTGTGTCCCAAAGAAGCAGAAAGTGCCTTCTGTCATTCACATGGATGTCCTCTTGTGGTCCCACTACCTCTGTGGAATGGGAAGGTCCTGATCACATATTCTGTTTCATACTGTCACCAGCTAGGTTGCCCCCTGAACACAAGCTGGGTCTTCAGTTGCTAGACCCTGGAGTCCCAGGGGAACAACAACCCCTCCCCCACAGTTTGATCAGCCCCCCTCCCTTAATGACCCCCTCAGCCCCTTGGCCTCCTGTTTGTTCGCTGACGGATCCCTGTTATCAGCAGAGAACACACACAGGAAGTCCGGCGGGAAGGGCCCTTCCCAATCCCGATTTACACGGGATGGAGCATAAAAAGCCACCCTTCCTCGCCCGGGAGGAACCTCTGTGCACCAGCAGGCTGCTGTGCAGGCCATGAGGAAGGCTACAGCTGACAGGATGAGCAGCAGATCCTCCCTTGAAGGGCATGGTGCATGGTTGGTTCATGGAGGCAGCATTGGTGGCCATGGCCAGGCCTGGGCAGCATCAGGTATGCAGGATGGCCCTGCAGGGTAGGAAGTGGGTGGAGTGGTCTTTGAGTGCTGCCCCAGGACCCAAATGAGATGGCTGTGGCATCCATTTTAGTTGGGGTTTGGGTCTGCTCAACTGGGAGGTGTCCTCACTCTTAGCCATTGCTACCTAGCAGAGGAGTCCTTAGGGCCTGTGGTTCATTCAGTACTCGCTGTGGATAGCTTAGCCTGGTCTGCATACCTCACCCCTGGATGCCTAGCAGCTTGGAACCAACCCCTGAGTGGAGAAGCCGAGAGCAGTTGGCACCCAACCCACCTCCTGGCCCCACTCTTTTCCTCTTTGGAGGAGTCCCTGGGTAGGCATCAGAGTTCAGCTCTGTAGGACCCTGCGATGAGGTTTGTGTCCTCTACTCTGCTAAGACAGGGCTGGGGGGAGGGGCCTTCCAGCTTGACATTAGTAGCGAGTATGCCTGGGGAATGAGTGCTGGCCAAGAATCAGCTTCTACAGTGGGAATCCTAAAGCCATGTTTATAACCTGGATGAGCCATGCACATCTGGGGGGGTGGGGGGGGCACAGAACATGAGGCTAGGATGAGCCCATCTCTTGTGGGCTTTAGGCTTAGGGCCAGCTTCATGAGGTGCAGTGGGGTCACCTGGGTGATCTTGTTGGTCCTCAGGCTCCTCTCCCTGGTACCTGAGCCCTGATCTCAGGCCCCCAAACCACAGTGGCCCTCCCCATAGTCAGTGGCATCTCTGGGAAGCATACCTTTTCTAGGATAGAAGCTGGTTAGGTCTCAGCCTAGGGGAAGGCAGAGAGAAACAGGAGAAGCTATCTGAGTCGCCTTCTGTCCAACAGACAGGGGAGAGGGAAACGCTGGCCAAAGTTTCCAGGAGCCACAGTGGGGCAAGGGCAAAGGCTGTGCAGGGAGCTCTCTACCTTAGAGCACCAGCCGCTTAGTGCTGAGACTGAATGATAAATGCCTTGCACGGGCTTAGGGGGCCAGGAAAGCCAGGAATCCCATTGATGACAATGGGTATGGGCGCATTTGCCCGAAGGACATCTAGTGCTGGGTGGTAGCCACTGAACCGAAGAGAGAGAGGCCTTGTTCAGGAGGAACCCTTCAGTTTCTGTGCACCAACCAAGGTGGGGCAGGCCAGAGCTCTGAGCTGCTGGGCCTTTCCTGTTAGTGTATAGGCTCTCCGCACGCTGAGTTCAACTTCATGGGTGGTGGTAGGGGGTGTCAGCTCGGCTCAGCAGGGTTTCCACCTGTCCTTATGGAGCTCAGGGATGGGAGCACTGGTCACATTTGACAGAGGGTTAGGAGGTAAGGGCGTCAAACCTAAAACTAGCTAGGGCAATGCTGTAATTTCTGTTGTCAACAGCTGCTTGTGTCAGCATATCCAGAAGGCCAGATCAGCTTGGGACATGATGGGTGGGGATTCAAGAGGAGGTCTGTATGTCTAGAGCAGGTTGAAATATCATAGCCATATGGAAGCCTGGCTCCAACCTTCTTCCCAGCCCCTGGACATGAGAGTAAGCAAGACCCCAATTCACACTCTCTGACCCACAGCCTCCAGCAGCAGCAGCAGCAGCAAAGCACTGGCTGTTCCATGTGCCCATAAGAACAGCGGCAACCAGTAGCCAAGGAATGACTAGAGGCCAGACCACAGGTGAGTCCCCTGCAAGCCTGGACAGCAGCCAGGCATCCTGCCTTGCAGGGAGCATGCATAGGACAGCTAGGGGCTGGAGAAATTGACAGGGCTTACACAAACAGCAGAGACAATCAAAGGGGCAACAGAGTTGCAGAACCAATTCAGAAATGGAGACTGGGAGAGAGAAAAGAGGACCAACCCAGAAGTCTGGGGGTGGGAGCACCAGGATGGTCCTGACTGTCTCAAATAAGGCAGTGACATCAGAGAAAGTGGCCAAAGGGTGTCAGGAAAGATCCTGGCAAGTTCTCCTCATATAAAAGCCTATGGCTGGCTGCCAAGGAGGCCTGTGGTCACCGCTAGATCTCATCTGTACTCTGGCCAGTGATCTAGGCCTAGTAATGTGGCTGGGTGTGTCATGATGCCCACCCTTTGTATGACTGCAGGACCAGTCTGACTTCACTTCCTGTCTGGCATCTAGTTACCTGGTCAGCTGTAGTCTTCTAATACCACCCAAGAGCAAGTCATCATCAGTCTTGAGGCGCTAACGTTTTTTGTTTTGTTTTTTCTTTTTTTTTTTTTTTTTGGTTTTTCGAGACAGGGTTTCTCTGAATATCTCTGGCTGTCCTGGACTCGCTTTGTAGACCAGGTTGGCCTCGAACTCACAAAGATCCGCCTGCCTCTGCCTCCCAAGTGCTGGGATTAAAGGCGTGCGCCACCACCACCCGGCTGTTTTTTCTTTTTTGAGATAGGGTTTCCTTGTCTAGCCCTGGCTGTCCTAGACTCACTCTGTAGACCAGGCTGGCCTCGAACTCACAGAGATCTACCTGCCTCTGCCTCCCAAGTGCTGGGATTACAGGCCTGCGCCACCACGCCCGGCAGGAGGCTCTAGAGTTAGCCAAGTCTTTGTGGGAGCTGCTACTCATGGCCTCCTGACTCCTAGAACCTGTTTAGTCCTATGTCCCTAGCAGCCACACAATCCAGCTGCAGGGATGGGGACAGATGTGCAAAGGGGGCTCGCGCAGCAACACTCAGAGGCTGGATTGCAAGAAGACCACCAGGGTCTAGCTTACTCACTATAAAACTGCTGGGAGCCTTCGCTGCAGAGACTCAGTTTCCCTATCCGCGAAATGGGGAGAGACGGAGAGGGGAGCCCATGGGGCGAGGAAAGGGCTCCCGCGCAGCCGCCAGGTGGGGCGGGACGAGGGCGGGGCGGGGCGGGACTCGGGGGCCCCCCCAACAGCTCGCGGCGGCGCGTGCGCGCCCCAGACCGCGCGCGGCGAGTGCGGAGGTAGCCGGGCCGGGGCTCCGGGGGAGAGGGTATAGGGGCAGCCTGGGCGGGGCCGGGGTGACCCGGACTGTCGGGTGCGGAGCTCGGAGGCGGCCACTCAGGCGACGCCGAGCGATCGCAGGGACCCGAGAGGTGAGCGCGCGAGGGCTGCGGCTGGGCCGCGCTTGGACCCCACGCCCCAGCCCGGGTTCTGGAGCCGCTGGGGAAATGAGCCCAAGCGGCCGTGAGAAATAGCGACCCCTGCTGGCGGCCGGGCCGCCTTTCCCCTTACCCATCCTGGGCTGTGCGACCTCCACCATGGTCACAGCACCCCATAGCATAGCTCAGCTTGGACATCCTAGGTGGGGGTGGGGGTTGTCACACACTGCCCCTACCGCCATGGAGCCTGGGAGGGAAAAGGGCCAGGCCGTGGAGAGGACGCCCCCACTGAGTCCGTGCCTGTCTAGTCTCTCCACACCAATCCTTGGTTGCTGAGGTCCAGACACTTCTCCCATCGCAAAGGGACCCAGTGCCCTCTCCCTACGGTGTCTAGGTTCCTCCTTTGCCGACCCAGTCTCCCTTGTTGGAGTCTGTTGAGCAGTAGGTGTGTGTGTGTGGGGATGGTTGCTAGGGCCCGTGGGGATACTTGAGGTTTCATGATTGTCAATCAGAAGGCCACACCACAGCCTATGCCTGATGCTTGGCAGGGGTCACCCAGTGGCTAAACACCAAAGGAAATGAGCTCCCAGCCCAGCGCTGTGCTGGCCTCTTCTGGTCTTGGGCAAAACATGACTTTTCAAAAATTGCTTCTCTTGTTTTAAAACACAGTTCCCTTTCTAGACAGCCTATCTCTAGGAAGGTGCTGTAGACTAAGTAAGATTTGTGAGGGCAATGACATCTGGAGAGGAACTCTCTAGGCCCCAGGGCTAGGTAACATGGATTGTAGACATCTGACACCCTCCTGTCTGTGGCACATGCTGGCTTATCTCTCTTTCTAGGACCACCTGAGTTTTGCTTGGCAGGGCATGCCCATCTCCTGAAGGGTTGCCCCCCCCCCCCCACCTTTCAGGCTTAATTTTTAGCCAGCTCCTACAGATTGCAGCACACACCTCTGCCCAGATATTTGCCTATGGCCTACTTGCCCCCACATTAAGTCTCAATTATTCATCTCAAGGTGGTAGAGAAGGGCTGAGTGGACTTAGTAGCCCTGAGAAGTAGGCAGGGCCTTGCTCTTTCCTTGGCCAGCAGCCAGAGCTCAGTAACCATTTAATGCCATCACTGTTTACTACCAGTGATGGAGACAGGGCCTCAGATACCCTAGTGGTGTTTTTGAGAAAACAAGTCTTGCAGAAAAGGATTGCCTCAGGCTCCTTTACTCCTGTTTCCAGGGCCCATCCCTTTGGGGTTGCAGGGAGGACCTACTCCTATAGAAAGCTCCTTGAAGAGCCTTGAGTGCAGCCCACCCCCCCTCCCGCATACTGGATTCTGTGCAGGACAGTGGGACAGCTGCCCCTCCCCTTTGCACAGGTCCTTTTGCCCTTTGAGACAGCACAAGCTGTCCACTCTTGCTATTTTTTAATTATCCCTCCTTCGGCATTTTCACAGACCATTAAATCCGGGCTGGGGTTTCTTGCATTCCTTACCAACATTTCTGCTCCCTAACACAGCCAGAAGAGGGCTGGAGATGGGCACCAAAGGCATGTTGAGGGGGGATGTTCCATTACATCCCAGGGTGAGTATAATAGGGCCCTCCCCTGGCAGCTGGGAGGTGTTTATATACATATTCTAGTTCAAAGAGCAGTGCCCTTGTGAGCTGTAGACCCCCTTGCTGGTCAGAATATACACACCCTGCAATGGCTTTTGTCTGTACACCTGTAGGTAGCAGGCATCTGTATATTATGGAATCCACAGTGCCTGGGGGGCTTGCCAGGCATTTGACAAAGAACTCCAAGCCCAAAAGGGCCACATGAGATGGCAAGTTTCCTGCTGTGCTGGCTTCAGCTCCATCCACAGCAGTCCATTTCAGACAGTGAAAGATACCAGAAAGCTCTCAATCCAGCTCAAGATGTGTGTGTGTGTGTGTGTGGGGGGGTGTCGAGAGGACTGGCTTAGTTGCTCACTCCAGGGCCCACCCAGAACCTCATCTGCCCTCTGTGTTTTCCCTCTGACCCTAGCAGGATTCAGGTTCTTCCTGCCCCAGGAGTCCTGATCAGCAGGACTCTGCTCCTAGCACTTTGTGGTTGAAGAGGGGCCAGCTTGGCTGGCAGAGATGGGCTAGAGGTAGGAGCAAGCTGGCACTGCCTTTGGATGCTATCCCTAGGGTAGGGGTGGCTTCAGTACCCAGCAAGGGTACAGACTCTGCTGGAGGCCTGGGCCAAGGGGTTCCATAGAAGATTGACAGGATCTAACCTTTTGCCTTAGGCCACCAAAAGAAGAAGGCTACCCCACTTACAGATGGAGACCATCTGGGGCTCCCGAGAGCTGTTTGTAGCATGGTTTCTAGTGTTGGCGGCAGGTGGTACTGAGCATGTCTACAGGCCCAGGTGAGCAAGACTTGGGCCTTGGGGTACTGGAGTCATGGATAGAGGCCCTTAGCCCTGCCCAAGGGGGACCCCAGTACTTGGAGAGAATTCCCTGTGGGCTGTAGCAGAAGATCCTACTCAGAGCAACATTGGGAAGCCCCATGCCCCATGTTTCTACATACCTGGGCTGGGAGAATCCTGGCTCTGGACCACCAGCTGATCCCATCCCCTATAGCCGTAGAGTGTGTGCCGTGGGGGTTTCTGGAAGTCCTGTCTCAGAGTCCTTTGTGCAGCGTGTATACCAGCCTTTCCTCACCACTTGCGATGGACACAGAGCCTGCAGCACTTATCGGTGAGTGAGTGCCCACTGCCCATCCTACCATTGCTAAGCAGAAGCAACCCCTGGGGCCCAAGAGCCTCCCTTACCCTGAGCTGGGGAGCTGAGGCGAAAGCAGTAAGGGTATCCTTGACATCAGGGACTAAGATGGCCTCTCAGCTTTGGAGGCTGGTACCCAAGGAAGCTATGTAACCACACCTAGCATCTCTCTCTGAGAGGATGTTGCCTCAAAAGGCATCTTCCGTATGCATAGGGGGTTCTCATCACATCTGTACCCTCCAATTTCAGAGTGTTTACTCCTTCCCAGCACTGCTACTTAGAAGTCCTTATCTACAGGGACAATGCTTACCTACCCAAATCCTTGTCATTCTGGAGCCCTCTCCCCATAATGACCCTAGGCAGATGCCCATGTAGACCTTCAGATGTTCCATCAGGCTAGCAGGACAGTCTGAGCAACCACGTGGTCTCAGAACATAGCCAAGAGGGCAGGTCCTTGTTCTGATATGGGGGAGTTCAGTCTCCTCCCTACCTAGGCACCCAAAAAAGACCTAGGTGCACGAGCTCTCTCCCCAGCTCAGGATACCAGATTTCAGAGGGTCCTGAACCCCTAAAGTTAGGGGAGCACTGGAGTCAGAACAGCTTTAGCATCAGCAGCCAAGAGCCCAGGAAAGGAAAGCAAGCCAGGTTCCAGCCGGCTCTGAAGTGCCTGTTGCAGGAAAGGGCCAACCCCGCTGTACTCCCTGGGCCTGTGTCCTAGGCCAAGTCAGGAAACTTGGTGGATAGAGTGGCACACACAGGTCTATATACTGACCCTGTCTGTCTGCCAAGCAAGCTGGGGCCCGGGAAGGGAATCTCTGAGACCCTGGGTGATGCTGGCGAGGAATCCACAGACAGGTAAGGTGGACAGGATGCATCCTGCCTGAGAAAGGCCTTGGCCTAGGAAACTCCTCTGCTTGCTCACCACAGAACCATCTACCGGACTGCCTATCGCCACCGCCCTGGGCCAACTCCCACCAGGCCTCACTATGCCTGCTGCCCTGGTTGGAAGAGGACCAGCGGGCTCCCTGGGGCTTGTGGAGCAGGTGAGGGCAGTGTATACTTACTGTGTGAGAGAGACTCCACTGCCCACTTCCCCTGCTGCTTTCTATCCCCCAGCAGTGCATCCATGCTGCAGGGCAGGGCAGCCCTTCCCTGACTGCTGCGGGGCTCTGTGAACCCCCTGAGTTTGGTAACAGACAGGCCTCTCCTACCCACAGCAATATGCCAGCCTCCATGTGGGAATGGAGGGAGGTGCATCCGCCCAGGCCACTGCTACTGCCCTGTGGGATGGCAGGGAGATACTTGCCACACAGGTAAGTTCCATTCTTCTTGAGGGGTCTTCTTGGTGCCTTGTATATCCTATTACTGCTTCCTGAAGTGGGTTCTCACTGATGGGTGGATCTTAACAGGGCTCTGTGGCCAGGACTTTGGCCTCTCTTGTAGACACCACTAGATTGACACCTTTATTTCCTACAGATGTGGATGAGTGCGGTACAGGACAGGCCAGTTGTCCCCAGCGCTGTGTCAATACTGTGGGCAGTTACTGGTGCCAGGGTTGGGAGGGGCAAAGCCCATCTGCAGATGGGATGCTCTGCCCACCCAAAGACGGGCCCTCCCTCGTGGCCCCAAACCCCACAACAGGTAAACTTGTCTTTCCGCCCTGCTGACTGACCTGGGTACTTGCTGGGTAGTGAGCAGTTTTGTGGTTGGAGCTGAGCAGGGAAGACAGAGGGCAGCTAGCCCTGGGAGGTGATCAGCACTGTGCTGTGAGGCCTGAGCCCAGACATTCTGGACTGGAGGAAGGTTCCTTGCCTGGGTGGAAGGTGCCACTTTCCCCTGAAGGGGTTTCTGGAAGTCATTATGGGAAGATAAGGCATACCTGGGAGCCTCATCTTAGCCAGCTGAGAGAAAAAGAGCCCCATCCTGGGTCTGGCAGCCTGGAGACACCGTGTCTTTGCCGGTGACAGCACATTATTACTTTTGGTACGCGCTGTGACACTTCAAACTCGTACCGTGAGTAATAATGCGCTGTCAGCAGCCCAGCGCCAGGAGTGCATCGGACCTGGGTAAGGACCACTGTCGGCATGTGAGACCCAAGACCTGGGGATGGGGTGGCCTCTGAGCCGTGTGCTTTGGCAGGGCCTACCTAAGACAGCGACTGCCCGAGGCTTTGCGTCTCCAGGCTCTGCTCCCACAGCCGTGGCAGCAGACATGGGTCTTCCTGAGGTTAAGAGCTCATTGTGGACAAGAAACTCCCTCCCTGACTAGCACCTGGATCTGCCCCCAGGAGTGGACAGCATGGTGAGAGAGGAGATGCACAGGCTCCGGTCTCGGGTTGATCTGCTGGAGCAGGTGAAGCATGGTTGGAAGTTGGTCTGTGTGGTGTCCCCAGACTCCAGTCTTTTGGGCTGTGGTTCCAAACCATGAGATGGTTAAGAGTTTTTTGGGGAAGGGCTGTAAGGATGCTGGCTTTCTTATTATGCCAGGCAGCACTGTGTAGGATTCCTCAGACTGGGAAGCACTGAAGCCCAGAGCCCACTTTAGCCTGTTATGTAAGTACAGGGACTCTTGCAAGTCTCATCAAGCCATAGACAAGCTCTCCTAGCTTGTCTCTGGGGTCCCAGGACCTTGTAAGCTAGGTTATGGATCTGTTACTGGCCTGATTCTACTAGGCCTTGGGCTCCCTCTACTGGCAAGCAGGGCACTGCTACAGCTAAGAAGAGACTTATCACCCCACCTTACTGGTCTTACATTTCCATGGAATAGAGGTGAAAAGGCGTCACTTGGGTTTTTGCATCCTTCCTCCCAAACAGAAACTGCAGTTGGTGCTGGCCCCACTGCACAGCCTGGCCTCTCGGGCCACAGAGCATGGGGTGCAAGACCCTGGCAGCCTGCTGGCCCACTCCTTCCAGCAGCTGGACCGAATTGATTCACTGAGTGAGCAAGTCTCCTTCTTGGAGGAGCAGCTGGGGTCCTGTGAGTGCCAATAAGACACCTCTCCACCCACAGAGATCCTAGGGAACCCATCGGGTGGATACCAGAGCTGGGTGGATGGAACTGTCACTGGGGATGGGCAGATTTACAAGGTTGCACCCTTTCCTCTCCTGCCCTAGGCTCTTGCAAAAAAGATCTGTGATAACATCTCACCGGTGGCCCAGGTTGGGCTCAGCCCAGGCTTTATCTGGTGGTGCCTATGAGCAGAAGAGCCTGCTTGTCTGTCCCTCTTTCTCAGGACGTTCCTAGGACTTGGGCATGGGAGTGGGGATTTGTGCGACTCCCCAGTGGGGTTTCCAGGAAAGGTACGAGAGCTCCCTGCCCAGAGGTGAGGTGGGGATTGCCCCTATCTTTGTCACAATAAAGCTGGGACTTAGGCTACTGTCAATGGGTGAATTGGGACTGCGCGGACACTGTAGTCCTGCCCAGGTAAAGGGAAGGGCTTACCTGTAAAAAGGAGCTACAGCAGGCAGTACTGAGGCCCCAGTTTTCCCTTGGTGATTTGCTGGTTCCACACACAACCAGAGGCTAAAAGGCAGTTCTTCCAAAGGCTGCCAGGCCCATGGTCTGCCCACCTATCAGTGGACCCCACACATTCACAAAGAAAAGCACTCCTGGCTGATCACAGCTCACCCCCTGCCAGCAATTCCAGGGGGTGGGGGTGGGAATTACATGCTGCAGCTCCAGAGAAGGGACTTGTGGTAGGTCATCTACCATCTTTATCGCCCTTTATCCCTGGATAGAGGCCTGGGGAAGAGCTCTTACCCACCCTCTGAAATAAACCCCTGGTCTCTAGGCACTTCTGGTAGTTCATTTATATATATGTATAAAAAAAGAACCAAGTACAGCAGTGATTTGTGACTGAAACCATCGGACAGTGCCGGTGGCAGGCTCTGCCCTCCAGTTCTATGTGACCCAGGCTTCCTTGAGGCTGGCAGACCAGGTTCCTCTTCTTCTTGATGGCCTGATGCAGGCCATGACCTGTTTCCTGAATGTTGATCCTGCACCATGGGGTGGGCCTTGGGTAGTGTGTTACCCACTCCTAGGTGTCCTGTGGTCTTGTGGGTCAGCCCACCTGCTGAATGGCCACACCTGGATTCTGGAGGCACAGGCATGAGGTGGGAAGTTATTAGATGATGGTCTAAGGCCTATGCCAGAAAGGGCTTCCTGTTTCCAGGGGCCAGTGAGAACCAGGCCAGTGTGGGAGCAGGATAAAGTGATGTTTGGTAGGTGGGAGGTTGTGGCCTTCTGCCTGTCCTCCAGTCTCTGCTTCCCACCTGCCTTTCCCCAGCTCCCCTGCCCCTGTGGCCTGGGCTACTGGGCTGGTATGACCCCAGGCTCCTTAATGGCACAGTTCTCCTGGGGCATCTTGGAAATTTGTAGAAAAGTGTCCCTCATGGACTGGTAGCAAGTGTGTACAAGCTTGGTGACATCAGCATCTGTAAGGCCACTGGTAGGAATAGCATCCAGCACTTGTACCCTGATTGTTCCTGGGGAGGAAGCAGAGGATATCAGGGAGTTAGCATCCCAACTGGTGCTGATCTCTCTACTCACCTGGCTTCCTGCTGCTCTGCTTCTTATCAGAGCTGGGCCATCCTCAATCCCTGGGCAGGGCACACATGTTTGAAATGGAGGCAACATGGACACATCTGTGCAACTCTACCCTCCCCTGTAGCCACTGCTATCACTCAGGACGTCTCTGCCCCCACAAAACTGCACTCAGTGGGCTGGAGAGATGGCTCAGTGGTTAAGAGCACTGGCTGCTCTTCCAGAGGTCATGAGTTCACTGGCTGCTCTTCCAGAGGTCATGAGTTCAATTCCCAGCAACCACGTGGTGGCTCACAACCATCCATAATGAAATCTGGTGCCCTCTTCTGGCCTGCAGATATACCTGCAGACAGAACACTGTATACATAATAAATAAATCTTTAAAAAAAAAAAAACTGCACTCAGTGACCTCTGAGCACCTCCTATCACACTTGCTCCTTTAGTCCTCCATGGTGCTGGGCACTTTTGTTGCTCACATGCTGGAGACAGAGTCTGGTCCATCCTACTGTCCTTAAACCTTTGACTCTGCCGGGTCTCCCAGGGTAGGATCACATAACCTGCATGCAGGCTCAGGGTTCCTGCTTGGAATCCAGTACTATAGTGGAAGAGGCTGCATTTGTGAGCATTTGTAGGGGAGCCTAGACAGCTTGGAATCCCCACCCCTCACCAGCAGGGGTCACTACAGGTCCCTATTTGTATTGCACAGCCTGGACCAACAGTGCTCTCGGGAACTCAACTACGTTTAGAACTTGTTTTTCAACTTGAAAAAATGGAAAATTCCACTTAGAAAGAGTAATGAGATGTAGCAATGGTTGTCCCAGACTCACTCATCATTCGTTCATTTACTAGCCAGAAGTGGGAACTCCGGGACTCTGTTGACTGCTGAATTAGAAAGGAAGCCTAAAAGGTGGGATTGTGGCTCAGTTGGGAGAGTGTCTGGCATGCATGCAACCCAGCACCACCTAAACTAGGCACTGCAATACCACACCTGTAACCCTAGCACTGGGGAGGTGGAGGCAAGAGGACCGAGGTCACCCTGGGCTACAGAAGAGGTTGTAGGCTAGCCTGGAGTACTCGAACCCTTGCCTCAAAAGTAAATAAAAGAGCCATGACAGGTAGTGAGTGCCTGTGTGGCTCTGATGGGCTCACCTGAGGTGAAGAGTTTCGTCTTGACATTGTAGAAGGAAGAAAAAGAGGAGTACACCACAGGGATGATGGGCACCTGTGGACAGGATGCATGCTGAGGGACAATGAAATGACACCAGGGTGCCTCGGCTACTGCTATGTGTCCTTGTGGCTGACCCCTGCATCCAGGTGTCCTGGGGTTTCACAGACTCATCTTGTCCCACATCACCTCTTCCAGGAAGCTCCCTTGGCTAGCACTTGCTTGTTGTGCCCCCTCCCCCACTGGGTCATAAAATATCCTAAAGGGAAGGGTGGGGCTTCATTAGCACCAGGGAAGTGGAGGGTGTTGATCCTCCCCTGCTCTCCCACCCTATTTCTCATTCCCTGGAAACTAAGGGAAGGGGCTGGACCTTGTTGGTATCCCTGGAAGGCCCCAGGGTCAACTCCAATGGTGACAGGTGGCACTGGGGGTAATAACCCTGGGCGCCAGAGCCTGGGCAGGAAGAGAGGTAGGCTGCACCCTAGGCAGGCCCTGGGGGAGAGGCAGGAAATGATAGGTCTGGATTCTTCTGTCCCCACCACAGACAGCCCCTAGCTTCTCTCTTTTCCCAGGATCTGCCAATGCCTCAAAGCAAGGAAGACCATGGCTTCAATTCCAGGCCCAAGGATCACTTGCTGGTCACTAGATGGGTTGGAAACCCCAGTGCAGTTTCCTGTTCCAGCCTGGGTTTCCCAACCCCTTGGAACCTCAGGGAAATGGTACATGCCATCTTGTACAGGGCTGGGCACCAGGGGCCCGGAGGCTGGCTGCCGCAGGGGTAAATGGGACTGAGGCTTGCCAGGCAACAATTGGTAATCAGGATAAAAGTTCTTCCCCTGTCTCCCCAGGGGTGGCTTTCTCCACATAGCAGAGACCCCTCTAATGCATGGGAGACGCTCAGAGACACTTCTGGTACACCCTACCTCCCCCGCACACAGGCTGAGGGGCAAGGGAAGTCCAAGGTCCAGCTCAGGGTTCATGTGCACTGCTCAGGACTGGCTTTGCTTGCTCCTCAGCCTCACCATAATCAAGAGCCAGGGCCTGGGCCATCAGGGGAATTTCTAAGTACAATCTGCCATATTACACTGAGAAAACTGCCCACTCACAGGGCTCCCACCGCCACTTTTCATGAAACCCCAAATGAAGAAGACTACCCACCTGGCCAGCTAGGGTATGGGGAGGGTAGTCTTCAAGCTCTCAGGGCTGCAAGTGGTCACCAACCTGCCCAAGTATTAGGGTCTGAGCTAGTGGATCGGCCTTTCCCAGTAGGATGGAGGAGGTCCCTGAAGGCCCAAGTCTAGCTAGGATATCATCTTCAACCTTAAACCACCCTGACCCATGTCCCAACCTCCCACCTCAGGAGGGCAGACGTTGGCCTACCTGGGCCTGGATGGCCAAGTAGAAGGCGCCTTTTTTAAAGGGCAACAGGTCCCCGTTGTCGTTGCGGGTACCTTCTGGGTAGATCCACACTTTGAGCTGCCAGTAGAAAGGAGAAAACTGCCTAGGCTGCCTTCGTCCCTGCTTAGCCACCCCAGAAAGCTGTGCTGCCCTCCTCTGAGTCCCACCTTACAGTGGGCTGTGGTACTGGGCTGTGGCTACACTCACGTTGTTCTTGACCATGAGGTCACCCAGGTCGGCCATCAAGGTCATGGCTGTTCTGGCACGCTGACGGTTGATGAAGTAGACACCCCCGAGGTACATGATGAGGCCCACAGGCCCTGTGAACAGCAGCTCACGCTTGGCGATCTGCACACAGTGCTTAGGGAGGATCTCCATGAGACCTACATGGAAGGGAGAGAAGAAGGGAGGGAGAGGGAAACAGTGAGAGACAGAACAGAGACATAGATGGAGACAGACAGATGTGGAAACAGTGAGAGAGGATGAGACATGGGAGAGACAGTTATAGAGGGAAACAGATAATGAGAGACATGAGAGAGACAGAGAAGCAGGCAAGGGAGAGAGAGAGGAAGTAGAAACGAGATGAGAAAGACTCAGGGATGAATACAGAGAGAGAGAGAAATACCAGAGACAGAGATTGAGAGACATAGCGGGAAATAAGACACAGGAGAGAAAGAAGGGGGGACAGACACAGACAGAGGGGAGGATGGAAGAAAGAGACAGGAGGAGAGTGGAGAGAGAGGCAGTGTGTGTGGGTGGGATGGGTTGGGGAAAAGAGCTTCAGAGCCCAGCTTGGCACTCCTGGGGAGGAAAGGCTGCTGGCCCACGTATCAGGGCCCCTGCCTCTAGCCTGGTCTTTTCCCTTAGAAATAGTCAAAGCCTGTGGTGCATTCTGTGTCTCGTGTCTGGGACAGCCTGTTGCTCTTACTGCCCAGCTTGAGGGAGGTCCGTGGTTAGAGAGATTCATGAGTCTTGTGCCCCACCAGCCCCAGCCAGAGGCCCTGGCCCACCAAGGGCCCCAGACTAAAAAAAGGTCACCCTGTCTGTGGCCAAGCCTTGGTGGCAGCCTACCTACCCATCATGTCCAGGATGCTCTGGTGATTAGAGATGATGACACAGGGACCATCCACCTCCAGCTTCTTCTGGCCTCTGACCTCAAAGCGAAGGCCATACACGTACTTGAAGGACCGAACAAACCAGCTGATGATGCTGAGGGTAGAGGTACCAGTAACCAAAACAAGCTCGTACAGCAAAGGGAGGGCAAAGCCAGGGAGAGGGTACAGCAGGGAGCATGGGACATGACACTTGGGCAGGCAGAGTCCTGGTGGCAAATTAGCCCTACCTTACAAGAGTACCTGAAAGAGACTGTCACTGGCACTGACTGTAGGACAGAGGTAGCCTAGTTCCTACTGTGCCTACTGGGGCAGGACATTTGCCCGTGATAGAGCAGGGATGTGGAGGTGCCACTGCACTGACCCCAACATACTCCATTTTACACATACAATAGTACACCCTATCACTGGTTGCTCAGAAGCCCTCACAGCACAGGTATAGCTATCTCTGGACAGTACAGCAGATTTAAAGCCGGTTCGTCACTCTGTTACTTCTTAAAAATTATGGTAAAATACATGTGCTATAAAAATTTCCATTTTTAACAGGGGATAACAATCCTACAAGCCACAGACTCAAAGGAACAGGAACCTAGCATAACTATCCTACGAGAAATTCCACCCAGCAGTAGAACAAAACAAATGCTGAGACACAGAGTCAAACATTGGTGGAGCTCTGGGATCCCTATTATAAGAGAGGGAGGAGGAATAGAGAGACCAGGAGGGGTCAAGATCAACCATGAAGATCAACAGAACCAAACAATCTAGGCCCTAGAGGCTTACAGAAACTGAATTACAAACCAGAAGAAGAAGAAGAAGAAGAAGAAGAAGAAGAAGAAGAAGAAGAAGAAGAAGAAGAAGAAGAAGAAGAAGAAGAA
>CAJQZJ010031933.1:8626321-8645848 GCA_907164525.1 Lophiomys imhausi | reverse complement strand
AAGAAGAAGAAGAAGAAGAAGAAGAAGAAGAAGAAGAAGAAGAAGAAAGCTTAGACTAGACCAAGACCCCCCTATACAAATACAGATGATAGGCAATTTTGTCGTCATACAGATCTCTTAGCAAGTTGTGGGGGGCAGTCTCAGTGATGGATTTTGTTACCTGTTAGCAGGACACTTTACCTTAGCTAAGTGGCACCATGTTGAGCCCCAGAGCAAGAGGAAGCTCTTAGCCTTCATGTGACTGATGAACTAAGAGGGGCTGTGGGGGCACCCCACACTGGAGAAGGATAGATGAGAGATGGTAGAGGGTGGGAGAGTAGGACTGGGAGGGGAGGAGGGAGGGGACTATGATGGAGATTTAACTTGAATTAATAAATGTTAAATTTTTTTTTTCATTTTAACCACCTTTATGCACACAGCTCAGTATGCTAAGGCCACCAGTGTTGGACTGCTACTGCCACTGTCTGTCCACAGAACATAGAATTTCCAAACTAATATGATGTCCCAATAACCCCTGACCCTGCCTGTCCCAGTGGAGGAAACTCTCACAGGGACCTCACACAAGTGGATTCCTGCAAGGCTTGACCTCATCAAGAACCAAGTGGTAGGAGAGCAACTCTCACAGATGAGGGAACTGAGTCAGGGGAGGCAAAATGCTAATTCGCATGATGACACGAGCCATTGCTCCCTGGAAACTTGAGGCCTCCCCTCAGCTCTCCCAGCTTCAGCCTGCTCATGCCATCTTGTCTTTGGGCCCAGCCTCCCCATCTCTTCAGGAACAGGAGACAAGTCCCAGGTCTTCATGAGACAGTGGTCACTGCTTGAGTCCCTTCATCCCTGTTGTCCTCATCTCTAAGTCACAGCTGCTGGGATCCCTGGGAAGCTCCAAAGAGGCAGGGAAGGTGACTTAGAGAAGAAAATGTGTCAACACAGGAGAACTGTCCAGTCTCAACAGACATTACAAAGCTCAGGTAGTAACCCTTTACTCAGATGCACACTAGAAGGACTAATGGCTGGAACACAGGCACTTGTTCCCTCTCTGGACTAGAGCCAGAAGTATCTGGAGGTCAGGTTGGTGGCTAGCTAGGTTCCCAGGAATTCTCCCTAAGGCAGTACCACAAAAGTGTGGAAATAATCAAGATTTGAATCAGGGAATTGGAAACACCTGCACTGTGAGGCAGAGGAAATGCAACAGTGATCATAAGTGAGTTGCTGAAAAAGATCACATGATTTATTGGAGGGTGTGTGCATGCTGGGGGTGGAACCCCAAACTTCTGGCGGCCACACCCCAAACTCAAGATGAAAACTGAGCATCCCCAAGCCTGCATCTGAAGTGCTCCAAAGTCCCAAAATTTCTAGACATGGTGTCACAAGTGGGAAGCTCCACATCTGAACTCATGCGACCAACCACAGTCAAGGGCAGGCACACTACAAATGCTGTAGGAAGTTACCATGTACACGGTAGATGTAACACATTAAAAAAAAAATTCAAGACCAAGATACCTCATTAGAAATGTATAAATCCTCCCAAACCTCAAATCATCTAAAATCTGAACAACTTTATTTCCAAGTTTTCTTCCCATCCTAACCCCTTTAAAAAATTTAAGATAGGGTTACACATAGCCTAGGCTTACTAAGTAGCCAAGGATGGACCTTGAACTCTTGCCCCTCTTGCCTCTACAGCTCTAATGCGGGGCTTACAGGAATGCACACCACACCTGGCTTTATGCAGTGGTGGCTTCATATGAGCTAGGTAAGGACTCTACTAGCTGAGCTTTCTTCCATGAGTATCTTGGATAAGGAGCAGTCAGTAGGCCAACCTGTAGTTTTCACTACACACTCATATTCCCTTGTCTTTCTGCAAAGGATGACAAAACAGACATAACATTTATCATCATGGGCTGGGAGCATGGATCAGAGGTAGAAAACTGGACCAGACTGCATAAGGCCCTGGCTTCCATCCATCAATTAATCAATAAGTGAGTTTTTCCCAGATAAAGGAGCCAGCTAAGCTCTACAGAGGCTGTGTAGCTGGGAGACCCCAGAAGTCACTCTCACTCTCATTCTCACAGGGGAGACACACCATCAGGTACCATGCCTAGGACTTCCATCATAGGGTTCTGCTCAGACATAGAGTTGGGTAGGTTCTTATACCCAACTCTACAAATGCTGCACAAAATAAGGTCAGCAAGGTTAGTGACCTGTCTGGAGGAATGAGGAAAACACGTGGACCCAAGTCCACCACCCAACATTGCTTCCAGCCAGGTGAGGTTATGGTCAGAGGGCATGCAGGGGCAGGATCATGACTCCCCATGCTGCCAACTGGAATTGTTGGGTTCCAGTAGCTCACCCTGAAGCTCTGTCTTGTTTCCTGCTTTGTTGGCTTGGCAGCCTGACTCCACCCAGCAAGTGGCTCCCCTGAAGGGATGTGTCATTCCCAGTATGACAACTTGGGCTGCCAAGCCAGTCTAGTCCTGACAATCCTATCCTTTCCCCTAAAGGAGCTAGTTCCCAAGCCCTGCACCTAGGATGAGGTGCCATGTCCTCCAGTTCCCACTCCATGTCGGTCTTTGCTGCCTCTCTAGGGTAGACTCTGCAGGGGCCCAAGTGTCTGGGGTCAGAGTGAGTGCCCAGTCTTTGGTCTGGAAGCATGAGTGCCAGCCATCATGCAGTGACCCCTTGAACGACACCTGAGCTCCTGCTTTGGATCAGACAGTCTGTAATTCAGAGCTTGGCTTGCCACATTCCATCTATGACCTGACCTCCCTATGTTTTTGTTAACACCTGTGCAAGGGGAAGGATGCAAGGAGCCACCTTGCATATGGGGCTGGTTGATGTAGTAACTCTGCACTATGGACCAGTATCAACAATGGTCTGCTGATTGGGACACAGGCAGAAATAGAACAAGAGAAACTCCAAGAAACTCCCACACCTGCCCTAGGCATCTGGGAAGCAGTTCAAGGTCAGGGCCTATACTACAGGCCTGGCTGTCCTCGTGGAAGGCCACTGGCTGACACTTGCCCTCAGTTCTGGTCTTGAGTTTGATGGGCAGAGACTTGCTAGATGAGATGAGAGCTTCCTGGGCCAACCAGGGCTGCCTTGCTGGTTAAGGGCAGATGGAGAGCCACTGATGGGTCTGGCTTAGGCAATGGAAGAGCCTACTAAGGCCCCTTGGCAGAGCAGTTTTCAGACAAGTGTCCAGGAGTGAAGAACAAGATGGGGACAGGAGCCTAAGGCTAGGATAGGACTTCTAGCCTGGGCAAACACCCAAGATAATGAAGGCCATGGTCAAGAGGAGAGAGCGCAGAGGAAGTAGGAGTAGGGACTGACTCATTGACCAAAGGCAGCCAGAGCTCGACTTCATTGTCCTCAAAAGGTCAAGGTGCCATACCAATGAATCAGGAGAGGAAGGAAGGGCCCCTCCTGCTAGCAACATTCTCTAGAACCCTATGCCTCTGCTTACCTTCAAATGGCCAGGATGATGCTGACTCTTACAGCCTACGCCAGAGCTAGGCAGTAAAGAAGGAGCCAGCCTAGCTGTGGCCATTAGGGACTCAGTTAGGGCTCAACGCTAAGAGTTCAGCCTAAAAACCAAGACCAGTTCCTGCAGGTCCTGGGTGTCCATCATCTCCCACCTCCACCCTGACCTTCAACAGATGCTTAGATATGACACAATGCAGTCACTGGGTGCATCACTACAGCTCTGGGTGGCCATCCAGGCCTGGGAAGAGAGGCCTGCCTCCCTGCCTTTTACTGGGGCCATGGTGTGTGTGTTTATGGCTAAGTTAAGGTGACTCAAATTTGCAGATGAGCAAAATCTGCAGCCTCCTTGGGCTTTACTATCTCTTGTCAAATAGTATAATCAAGGCCTCTGCCTCCTGTCCCCAACTCTGCTCAAAGAGAAGGGCTTCATGTGTACAGTCCTTCCTTGGCTTTAGTTCCTAAACCATGTCTGAAAAGTCAGACTTGGTCTCTACATTCCTGATGTTATGCCCTGCATCTCAGAACTTCAGACCAAATGCAAAGATTTCCTCTAGAAGCCAGATGAAGACTGAGGCAGCCCCTCCAGGAGCTCAGGATCCCAGCACTTGAGAGGCAGAGGTAGGCCGATCTGAGAGTTTGAGGCCAGCCTGGTCTACAAAGTTCCAGGACAGCCAGGGCTACACAGAGAAACCCTGTCTCCAAAAACCAACCAACCAACCAACCAACAAACCAAAACAACAATAAAAAGATTGTGGCCACAGCCCTTAGAGCAAAAGTTCTCAACCTGTGGGTCTCAAACGTTTTTGGGGGTGGGGGTCAAACGACCCTTTCACAGGGGTCAAATATCAGATATCCTGCATATTTATATTATAATCATAACAGTAGCAAAATTACAGTTATGAAGTAGCAATGAAAATACTTTTATGGTTGGGGGTCACAACAGCATAAAGAACTGCATTAAAGGGTCACAGCCTTAGGTTGAGAATCTTTGCCTTACAGTGACTGTATGCAGTCATGGGTAGCATTACCACAGCTGAGCTAGCACCGAGGGACGACAACAGAATTTATTATATAATTGCCTTCTGGGGTTTGACTCCCAGTGCTCCCTGTCCTTTCTGGGGGAGCTTGGGCCCTCACTTCCTTTCCTAATGTGCCCAGCCCCAAGCCTTACTCTCAAGTTCCTTCTCTGGACCTCAGTCTCATCTGTTGCCCAGGTAGCATCTGCAACCCAAACTTGGCTGGCCCCGCGCAGGGAGGAGAGGGAGGCCCCAAATGGGGATGGGTTCCTCTGTCTCCTGAGCAAGACTCTACCTCCTAGACACCGGGTCCCTCTCTCCCCCACTCACTCCTCTCTATGGTCACACCTGGAGGGTATCATGCTCACAGCCTTCCAAAGGTCCGGCTGTCCCTACCACAACTGATTGCCATTAGGAGGATTTAAGGCAGAGACACTGAGACAGGGTGGGGAAGTGGGGAGCAGGCCACCCCACCCTGTCTTGTGCACCATAAAATGTGCATAGCCGGGGCACTCCTGTCTTCGAGTGCACGGGTCTCCCCTGCCCGCCTGCTCCCGGAGCCTACTCCCTGGGACACTGGGTGGAGGCGATAGGCCACTACAAGCCCCTTAAAAATAAGACTGGGACCCAAGTAATACGGGTGGTCAGGACAGCTTCCGAACCCCAAAGACTAGCAAGGGCAGGTACAGCAGAGTCAGGAAACCATCACTCACGGTCCCAGTAACTACCGCCGGGGAGGTGGGGCTTCAGGGGCCACAAGGTCCGAAAACACCCGGCCAAGGCCAAGGCCAAGGCCAAGGCCAGGACATTGCAAAACCCACCACAGCCCAACAGTCCAAACCCGGCAGAGAGAAATGTAGCAACAGTCTCCTGGGAGTGTGGACGGGGAGAAAGGACTGGAGGCCTTTTCTCTTGGGCAGCCTCCATTGGCAGGCCAACCCAGCCTTTCAGGTACCTTCTGCCGGTCTAAGCTTCCCTGCTCTGGGGGACCGACGGAGGAGGATTCTGGCTTACAGCCCCCTTCCTTCTCCGCCGGCAAGCCTGGCCCGAAGGCATCTCAACCCCCATCCTCAGAAGACGAAGTCAAGGACTAGGGGAACCTGTGCCTGCACCTGGGCACCGGTGTCTTCCAACCTGCGGAGAGGTGGGAGCCCGAACCAGAAGCCCCGCGCCGGGCCTCGCTTTCCCGGCGGACGAAGCGGGGATTGGGCCTGTGCCCCGCTTCGCCCGGCCCCCTCCTTCTCCCAAAGCTAGCGGCGCGCGCCGGCGGGCTGAGTCCCGCGGCTGTGCCAGGGGACCCGGGGCATTGTGACGCGCGCTCATGGGGACCCGGGACGGGGGAGCCGCGTCGTCGGGGGGCTCCGGGCCGTGGGGGCAGCGGGGCGGGCGGGGCGGGAAGGAAAGAAGGCGAGGCGCCCAGAAGTTAGGGAAGCGGAAGCGCGCGCGCCCGCCCATCCCGGCGTCCGGCCCCCTTGCCTCATGTTATCCACGGTGCGGCCGCCGTGGCGCAGCAGGCAGACGACCGAGGCCATGGCGGAGAAGGACAGGCAGAGCACGCAGTAGAGGCCGATCTTGGCGTAGAACCTGGCGGTGCGGCTCAGCTGCACAAGCAGCAGCAGCAGCAGCAGCGCCGCCGTCAGCCAGGGCCCCAGCTCCATGGCGGCGGCCGCACCCCAGCCCCGACGGCGCCGCGGTCCGCCTCCCGCTGGCCGCCCGCGCCCCCTTTTGAGGAGCGCCGAGGGTAGAAGGCGGGCCGGGCTCTCAGCCCGGAGCTAGGTGCGGCCGCCCCGCCCCGCCCCGTCCCGCCCTGTCCCCGCTCCGCCCCTCCGGGCCTAGCCCTGCCGGGGGGCACCGCGCCCCGCTCCGCCCCGCCGCGTCCTCGGCGCGGACCCCGCCTCCCGCTGCCCTCCGGGTGTCACCCTCTCAGCCCCGCCCCGCCCCGCCCGGCCACCCTGCCGCCTTGCGGCAGGTCACTGAGGTTTCCTTCCTCACTCGTCCGGGGGCTCCCATCTCTGAGCGGCCGGGTGGCCTGGGCTCTGGCGCTGCCTCCCACACCTCTTCACCGCGGCCCTCAGCCACAAGTCCCCAAAGCCCGGCACCGCAGTTCCCCAAGCGCGTGCAACCAGCCCTGAGACGTGCTCATTATGCCAGTCTTGTCACCACACAAAGGACCATTGACCGGCTACTGAGTGACCAATGGTGACCTACCTAGGCCACCTGGCTGGCAGCCTGGGCCCTTTAGGTCCCCCTGAGCATGAGGCTGGAGCCCCACTCCATGATGCAACCAACTGTGGGAGGCAGAAGGATTAGTGAGAGTTTAGAGCAGGAGTGAGGGTGTCCCTGTGGCAGTGTGTCACTGGGGACCTTTGGTGCCTGGCCAGCAGTGTGGATCAGGCGATTATGTTCCCATGCGCTCAGCTCAGCAGAACGGCCAGCCTAGCAGGGCCCCTTGTGGTTGGTGCTCACTGGGACACTTGTCACTCTTGTGGTAAGAGGCTATCTGCCTTAGGCTTGACGAACAGGGACACACACCCTTCCTGATCATGCTCTCAAAGCAGGGGACAATGACAAAATGCATCTAGCTTCCTTTCTGGAGAGGAAAAGGCACTGCACCCAGGAGTGGGACCCAGCGATGACTGCTGATCGTGATGTGCCTACAGGTTTCCCTGTGTCCAGGCATTCTGAAGGCATCGCTGGCCCCTGGCTTTCTCAGACACCAAGATGATAGTTGTAATATCCACCCACATAGCTGTGCTGAGCTTTAAAAGTAGGGCCAAAAGCTGGGCCAGCATGAAGGATGGATAAGGAACCACTCTAAGTGGGTCATGAATGGTGTTCTCCACTTTCAAAAAAATATTAACACAGTGCCTTTTTTCATCACCTGTGGGCATTTGAGTCTAAACCTGTTAGTGTAGTCTTTCCTTGTCGTGTTCCAATCTATCCCTCAGATATCGTTCCATCAGCTTGTCATTTTCCACTCTTGAGACAACCCCAGCTCCAGCCCTGAGGTGGGGCTCCTGTGCACATGAGGTTGCTGAGAGGGCAAGCTGCAGGATTTTCAGTTTCTTGGGAAGCTCACAGAGAATGCTGGAGGAGCTGCTGTGCAGCTAGTTGCTAGGATCCCATCTGGGAGGGCTGAATCCTAAGATCCCCAAATGGCATCCAAGAAGCTCTGTAGCCCTCTCAGGAAGCATATGCTGCTTCCTTCTTGCTCTTTAATTCTAACCCACCACTATTTCTATTTTTATTTATCAATCTACCATATTTGTGTATTTCTTTAAGTTTTAAAGATTTATTTTATGTGCATGAGTGTTTTCTGTGGATGCATGTATGCCTGATGCCCGAGGAAGTGAGGAAGTCAGAACTTAAATTGGGTCCTCTACAAAAGCAGCAAGTGCTCTTAACCACTGAGCCATCTCTCCAACCCCTGCTTGTTTTTGTAGACTAGGCGGGCTTCAAACTCCTTACCTAACTGAGGGTGACCTTGAACTCCTCAACTCCTACTCCCACCTCTCAAGGGCATTTCCCACAATGCCAGGTTGATGGTTGTGGGGATCACACCCAGGGCTTTGAACATTCGTGCATGCTAAGCAAGCATGTTATTAAACGTACTCTATAGTCCCAACCCTGACCACTAGTTACTGTCTTATTGTGTTCCCAGCTGGTCTTCTCAAGCTCCTGGACTACAGTGGTCCTTGCCTCATTTCCCAGGTAGTTCTCTGCATCTTGATGTGGCCCTCATATTCTTGGTACTCATTCCCCTCTTGGGAGGGTCTCTCTCAGTGTTTGTTCTCTTCCCTCTTCCCTCCTCCACATGGTTCTGCCTTAACATGTGTAACAGTTTTCAGTAAAGACTCCTCACAAGAGCTGAGGTACTCCCCATTTTACTGATGAGATATGTCACCAGCCAGCGAGTGATGGGGGAGGAGGCTGGCTCCACAGACCACCCAGGGTTTGGAGGCTGCCCTGCCCTTCTGGTCCCAGGGAAAGAGACAGCTTGAAGCTGGGGCTTTGGCGCTTTGGCAGAGTCTGTGACATTCCCAGAGGTAAGGGGAACTCCTAAGAGGCAGTTTGCCCCTTAGAGAGGCCATGCCTTGACTTCTCTCCGGTCCCTTCCTCCTCTTAGCCCACTAAGTGTTGAAAGATGGTGTCCGGATTTCATCCTATGCAAGGGGAAGGGTTGTTGCAAGAAAACTTCCAATGGAGTCACATTCTGAGGCTGTGGCAACTTTTTACTTTTGAAAGTGAAGCCTGGAGGATCGTGGAGGGCTGTTGGAATATACTAAGAGAGATTTCCCCTAAGTCAAGTGCTCTCAGCCACTTGGGGGGGGGGGTGCTGAAGGTTTTACTCTGTTTACCCAGAGAGGGGTAGAGAGGAACCCTTTGGTTAGCTTGGGTAGGGAGGGTGGCTCCCACTCCCCTGGAGGAGCTGTCAACTCTGTCCCAGCCTGAGGACAGCTGAGAGCCCTCCTGGGCATTTGCTGGGAGGCAGCCAGCCAGCACATGACACCAGGTGGCATTGCCAGGCCAGAGCTGCCTTCCTTCCTAGAGTTCTGGGCCCAGAAGGGGATCCTCTGCTGGCAAGAGAAAGCCCGAGAGCCAGGTGGGGATGTCCTTGCACTGGGAGTAGTACACAGCTAACTAGAGGCTGAAGCCAGCCCACCTGTCCCCTTGCGGTGTCCTCCCCAGGACCTGGTGAGGCTCTTAGGTCTTTACATTTCTCCTAGGGAGCAGAGGGAGAAAAGGGCCTTAAGGGGGAAGAGCTCCTTACTTCCTGGAAGCTGAGGTAAAGGGCTGGGTGACTCCTGACTGGCATACCAGGCAGGAAGGGCAGGGCAGGGTACTCACTTTGAAGTCCTGTTGGCCTGGCTGCCAGCTCCAAGCTACCTGTTGCACACTCATGAAGTTTCCTCCTATGTAAAGTGAGGACGCTAGCCTCAACTAGGGGTGTTGAAAGAATTCAAGCTTCTCTGTGCTCCTGAAGTATCAGGTGGGGGTAGGGGTACATGTGAGGGTTCTGTGACCCTGCCCAGGAGAGAGAAGAGCCTGGGGTGGGACGGAAACAGAGTAGGAATGCCCTCTATGAGTCCTATTCTCTCTGGAGGGACACTCCAGGGGGGGTTTAATCCTTAAGGGGGAACTCAGACTAAAGGAAGCTGGAAGATAAAGAAGAGGATGAGGAAGAGGAGGAGAAGGAGAAGGAAAGAGAAGAAAGGGAGGAGGAGGAGAATGGGGAAGAGGAGGGGGAAGGGCATGAAGGGGAGATTAAAGAGGAGGGGTAGGGGGGAAGGAAGGCTGAGGAAAGGGAACTTGGGCAAAGGAGAAGGGAAAGGGAGGGGAAAAGAAGAGAGCAGGTGGAGGAGCAGAGAGCGCTGAGAGGAGCTGGCTCTGGCCTCTCCCCTGTGGTCCTCTGGGAAAGCTCTGGCCTCTTGGTGGATGTGTCACAAGAACACCAATGCCATCCTTGCCACCTGTAAATAAAGCAGCCTGTGAATGTTTCATGAGCTTGTGCTTAAAAATAAATGAAGTGAGGAGGTATAGGGAGTTCCTACCTAAGCAGGGAAGAAGGTGTCCATAAATTTCCTAGGGACCAGAGGGTAAGGAAGGGTAGGGCCGGGGAGGGTTCCCTGAGGCCTGGGGATGTCATACCTCTGGAAGTACTGTTCTGAGCTCTGGGTCTCCAGGCAGGGAGTGTTACTTTTCTCATTGCTGTGGCCACAGTACCTGAAAAGAAGCAATTTAAGGAGAAAAGGATTATTTCAATTTACAGCGGAGAAGATACAATCTACCACGATGGCACCAGGTGCTTCAGGCAGCTGGTCACATTGCTTCTGCGGCAGGAAGCACAAAGAGAAAGTTGGTGCTCAGCCTCCTTTCTCCTTTTTATTCAGTTTGGAGTCAAGCCTGATGGGTGGGTCTTCCCGCCTCAGTTAGTTTAATCTAGATAATCCCTCACAGGTAAGCCCAGAGGCTTCTCTCCTAGGTAATCTTGTCAAGCTGGCAATTAGTACTAACCATGGAGGTAGGGTAGGGTGATACTGAAGGACTGGGGAAAGAGGATAGCCCATAGAGGAGCAAGGACTGGCCTGGAAAAGGGGGTGCAGGACAGGACGAGAGGGCCTTTCTGTAAAAGTGATCCCCTGCCCAGAAGAGCTGGATTCTCCCTACTGACACCAACTTGCATCTAAATGATACTCTCAGGCGACTGACAGGAGCTGGAGTGAGGGGGACCCTGGGGACCCCAGTCTTTGCTGCTCCTTACCAGTGCTGCTGGCTTACTCACTGAGCCCCACACTTGGATAGGCAAAAGAGGTCTAGAAAGGTGAGTAGACACCCCCATGGACCCTAACAAGTTAGGAAGGGGCTTGTTGCATAGCAAAGACCCAAAGCCTAAAGCGAAGCCACCCACCCCTCCCACCAGTCCCTTAGTTCCCTTCTAGCCAGTCCCACTTCTCTACGCCTTAGGGTTTTGTCTATGTAAAGGGGACAGGGGCATAAATGCTTTGGGACATTGCACTGGACAAGATATGACTTAGGAGGTTTCCAGCATGTGAGGAGGAGGCAATGACAGATGTGCCAAGCCTTTGGCAGAGCATGTTAAAGCCCTCAGGCCACCTGACCTCTGGCCCAGCTGGCCTTCACAAGGTAGTCAGCTGTACTGGCTGCTTCTCAGGCCAGCTGGAGAGGGACAGGAACAGAGCCAAGCAGGCAGTGATATCTCACTCCATGCTCCCCACAAGGGAGGGACTGCCTTTCTCTGGCTAGTCTTGGGGTGTCTGGTTTGGGTTGTAGTCACCTGGTGGGGCTGGGAAGCCCCAATCTCTTTTCTATGTAGCCAGCAACCTGCCCTGTGAGTTCTGCTCTCCTGCCTGTATGGATTCTAGAGGCCAAGTGGAAGCTACCCGAAGTCTGGTCCCATTCTGTGACTGAGGTGGGAATGAGAGAATGGTTGGAGGGGCCTGGTCTGGTAGGTGTGTAAGCATATGGCTGCTCCCCTCCAAGCCCCTCCACCTTTCCTGCAGTCTGGTCAGGGACAGACAGCAGGCTGTTTCCCACCCCTGAGCTACAACTGGTGCTTTCAACAGCTCTGGCCAGCAGCCTTGTCGAAGGGCTCACAAGCTTTATGGGACCCACCATCCTGGCAAGATGAGGTACAAGCTGTATCAGGCTTTCAGCTTCATAGTCTGAAGCCTAGCCTGGGTCCCACATACCTCTTCTGACTAGAAGATCAGGTAGACCCTTTGCCCCAGGCCTCTGTCCCCTCTTCTGTCAAGTGGGAAAAATGACAGTGATGTCACAGCCCTGGTGATATGTGCTGAGACTATCCTTGTGCAAGCTGTTATTGTGGTCTTTCCCCAGAGCCCCACTTCTAGTGTGACCCCAAGTGGCTCATACAGACCTTCCATGGAGTCCAGAGAGGGCAGAGTAGACCTGCTGTCTTTGTTCTTCTGGTAAGCTAGGTCATACTCTGTAAGCTAGGTCATACTCTGTTGTGGGACCCATGGTGCCTGTGTGGGTACATCTCCAGGGTCCTGCCAGGACCTGTTGTTAGGGGCAAGTGGTTTCTTACCCAGTCCGTCCCTGCCTTGGTTTATACCATCATCTCTCTTTCTTCATTTGATTCTAACAGCTGCTCTGTGCCTCCCCCAACTAGCCCTTTGGAGAAGGATTGAATGAAGGATCTTCCCTCCCTCCCATACATTATAGACTAGGAAGGCTGTGAGCCTAGGTGAACCTGGGAATGTGGAAGTGTCCAGAATTGCTGAGCCAAGCCCAGAGTCCACAAAAAAGGGTGACTGGGGGACTTAAAGCCATGTAGAAGAAACTTTAATATGGCTGGTGTGCTTCTGGGATCAGACAAGTATCCAGACATGCGAATGTAGTGTTCTCTTAAGGGGCTGGGGCACAGAGGCAACATAGGACCACAGTATTTCTGTCATTCTTGTCTGATCCTGATCCTGCAGTTCATTCGTTTTTCTTCTTTGTTCTATAGAGATTCCTTCCTAGGAACTAGGGTCTCCAAACTCATCTTTTTCCCCTGTGTGATAGGACAGGTGGTTCTAAGGCAAGTAGCAATTCTCAAAGGCTGTAAAGGTGACTCAGAGCTCCTGACTCACATCAGAAACCCAGTAAATTCCAAGTGGATTCATGACTTAAAAGACCCAGAGAGACTCCAACTGGAGGATAGGACACACACACACACACCGCCATGTTGATTTTAGGAGCCCAGGCAGGCAGAGATGAGGCCAGGTGTCTGGGTGGAGGAGGGTGCTGTACAGCCAGCTGGGCTAGCTGTGTGCTATTCAGGACGAGGGGTGTCAACAACAATGAGCACAGCCATCTCAGAGCCAGCAGACCCACTTTTCTGGTCTTTGACCAGTACCATACCCTTTACAGCATGAAGGCCTCAACCTAAGAGTCCTCAGTGGAAGCCAATGAGCTAGGTCCTCTCTCCTCCAGTTAAGATGTGAGAGGCAAGGTCCAGGAGCTCAGCCCTCAACACCACCTTGCTCCACCTTGCCCCCGCCCCTGCTGACAGGCACCAGAGTCAGGGCTAGGGCAGTGTGTCCTCTTGGTGCACCAACCCAGCTCCAACTTCTGTCTCCTGCCACTTCCCCAATTCCTGAGAACCACCTTCAGTTCTTGGGGTTGCTTGTGCAACCTAGGGAACTCACTGGAATTTTCAAAGAAAAGCCAGACCTGGTATGGCTTTGATTTCAGATGGGCATGCATACTGCGTTTATCTAAATTCAAATCCAGCAGGCACCCTGTACTTATCTGGCAACCCCTTGGTTGGAGCCAGAGCCAGGACTAAGGGGCACAACACACTGTCCTCTATTGGACAGGTATAGGACAACAGGTACAGAGTCAGCCAGTCCTCCAGAACCCCATGAATCTAGACTATTTCTAGAAACAGGCACCTTCAGAGTTCAGCATTGCCTTGGAGCCAGTGGGGCCTGAGCTTTTGGTGCCTACCCTGGAGCTGCTGAGTCGGTGACCAGAGGTCACTATATAGACCAGGCTGGCTTCAAGCTCACAGAGATCTGGCAGCTCCGTCTGTCTAACAAAGCTACAGGGGTGTCTCCAGTGGTTTGGGGTGCACTGGGTTGCAGAGGGCCTCTCCTCTAGCCCTTGTGTGTGTTTGGCAGCTCAAGGCCCCTGCCTGTGGACAGAAGGCCTATCCATCCCTATGTCCGTCTACACAGAGGAGGATGGAACTCTGCTGCCCAGAGTGGTGCCCTGCACCCTTGCCCTCCCTCAGTCAGCTCTGGAGATACCGGGCATGACCTCTGTCCTAGTTTCTACAGCTCCTAGGAGTCACCCTCTCTCCTCCCCTCTCTCTTTCCTCTTTCCTTGTCTCTACCCAGCATGGCCAGTGCTCCCCATCCCCCAGATTTTTGGCTGCCCAATAGCCAGATTTGAGAAAGCCAAAGCTGTAGCATGACTTCAGGGCGCCCTATGTCTCCACCTTCATGTCTGTCCATGACCCTTACTCCACAAAACAAGAGTGCCACCCTGTCCACACAGGTACCAAAGTGAGCAAAATCTTCCACTCTAGGTGATCATTTCTCCCCCTCTTCCTCTCTCTCTTCCTTCCTTTTCTTTCTTTTTCTTTTTTTGAGACAGAGTCTATTTAGCCTTGGCTGGCTTAGAACTCACTGTGTAGACCAGGCTGGCTTTGAACACACAGAGATCCTCCCGCCTCTGCCTCCCGAGTGCTGGGACTAAAGGCGCGCACCACCATGCTCAGCAGACCTCGAACTTCTGATCCTTCTGCTCCCACTGAGTGCATGTGCCATCACTCTTGACTTCTTTTCCTTTGATTTTTTTTTTTTGGTTTTTCGAGACAAGGTTTCTCTGTGTAGCCCTGGCTGTCCTGGACTCACTTTATAGACCAGGCTGGCCTCGAACTCACAAAGATCCACCTGCCTCTGCCTCCCAAGTGCTGGGATTAAAGGCGTGCGCCACCACCGCCCGGCTTTTTCCTTTGATTTTTAAGAGACGAAACATTTCCATCATCCATTCTGGGTTTGAACACAGCTTAAATTCACTAAGGTCCCTGGAGTCAATCCACGTTATTCCATGCCAGGCTCGTCAGGTGACTGTGTGTACCTCTAAGATGCTGTGGAGTACCTCTGTGTCTGGGCATCTGACTTCATTCTTCTTACTGGGTGGGTAAGAATAGCTCCCCACTCCCTGGCTCTCTCAGAAGGGCCTCTCTACAACCCTGTGGGGATTGTCAGGAACTTTAGTAGATCTTCCAATCTCTGCCCTAGCCCTGTGCACTAGGGGGAGGAAGATGAGTGGGCCCTATCTGTGCCCTTGCTCAGGGTGGCATCTTACAGTGCCAGCATGTTGTTTAGGGGTGGTGTCCACCACCTCAATGAAATATGTCCAGTCTAGCTCACTGGTCCCTGCTCCCAGTGGCACTGGCTTGCTGTTAGCTAGCCCTACCTCAGTGCGGAGGGAGGGGCTTGAGAGTCAGTCTCATGACTGTTAGACCCAGAATTCTGTGTATGGCTCCAGACAATTTCAAATGTGAGTCTTGGTCTTTCAATCTGCAGTATTGCAGGCCAACAGACCTGAGACTGGTCACTTTTACTGTAAGTGGCTTTCCCAATTCCAGGAGGTCAGACTCAGTGGTCAATTTCCTCACAGGACTAACAGGGGACAGTCCCATAGGCTTATTCTCCAAGGATTGCCTTCTTTCTTTGCTTCTTCCTCCCTCCCTCCTTCCCTCCTTTCTTCCCTCCCTCCCTCCCTCCCCCTCCCTCCTTTTCCTTTCCTTTTCACTTATTTATTTTTGTTTTTTTTTTTTTGAGACAGGGTCTCACTGTATAGCTCTGGCTTTCCTAGAACTCACTATATAGACCAGGCTGGCCTCAAACTCAGAGATACACCTGTCTCTGTTTCTATCTACCTTGGTTGGGATTAAAGGCATGTGCCACCAACACCAAGCTGTCCAAAGCTTTCCACCTGCTTCCTGACTCAAAGGTGAAGGTCCTGTGCATTTCCCTGAACTGTATTAAAAAGTTGTTCAGCTAGGCATGGTGGCACACACCTTTAATCACAGCACTCAGGAGGCAGAGGCAGGCAAATCTCTGTGGGTTTGAGGTCAGCCTGGTCTGCATAGCGAGTTCCAGGTTGGCCAGGGCTATAAAGTGAGAAGTTGTCTCACAAACAAAAATAATCTGTTCTGGGACTAGGGCTGTAGTTCCACAGTTAGGGCATGAAGCCTTGGGTTTGATCCCCAGAACCGCTTAAACAAGGTGTGATGTCACACATGTAATCTCAACACTCAGGTTGTGCCAGCAGGAAGATCAGAAGTTCAAGATCATTCTTGGCTACACAGCAAGTCTGAGACCAGCCTGGGATACATGAGACCCTGTCTCAAATATGAATCTTTTTAATGGGGTTACTTATGTCTTTGCCTCCACTCCTAGGGTGTCAGACATGCATGACTGAAATGAGAATGCTCATGAAATGAAATACTCATCTTTGACCTGGGGACATCAGTCCTGGGATCTGTACTGGCATGCCTGTGCCCTGTGTGAGCACAAAGGTCCTGACTTCTGGGTGGGCTCTTAGCACTTCCCAGCTTCCTCCCTGGGCCCTGAGCTGTGTTGTAGAACCACTGGAGCCATGCCTGACTTAAAAAAAAAATACTGTCATTTAGCAGAGAATGGGCCCTCATGGTGTCTAAGGACGGACTGCACCTGGTGTGGTAGGCAGGGCCAGGTACCATGTGTCCCTTCTGTTACTCCTCCACCTGGGTCCAGGACATCATTTGGGTTTAGAGAGAGGCAGAGAGACAGTGAGAGAGATGGAAAGAGAGACTGGAGAGACAGACAGCAAGACCCTTCCTGTGTCTCAGGACCCTTACTGGCCACTCTTAGGACTGAAATGGCCTTTGCACTTCTCTCTGCTGAGGCCTCAACTTGATTCCTCCCCACCAACCCCCAGACCATGCCTGCCTATTGTCTGTCTCCAGTGGCTTTTTCATGAGTTACTGATTAGAATTCTGAGAACAACAAGAAATTCTTTTTTTTTTTTTTTGGTTTTTCGAGACAGGGTTTCTTTGAATATCTCTGGCTGTCCTGGACTCGCTTTGTAGACCAGGCTGGCCTCGAACTCACAAAGACCCACCTGCCTCTGCCTCCCAAGTGCTGGGATTAAAGGTGTGTGCCACCACCGCCCGGCAACAAGAAATTCTTGTTTGCTGCTGGGTAGTTTGAGGACTCAGAAGTAGGCCAGACTAGAGCTGTTCCCTTCCTGCTGCTCTTCATAGCTCTTCCACCTGCTTGTTCTCAGTCACTCCTGGCCTTCCTAGACACTCCCACTGCCTACTAGGAAAAAGCAGACCCCAGATTTCCAGCTCCGGCCAGGGTTGAGAGACCAGTGCATCTCTGTAGAAGGTGCCCTTGGCGACCGGGCTGATGGATGCTGGGACACAGGGACCTAGAGTGATTTGTCTCAAGGGATGGAGACAGGCCAGCTGGCAACTGCTGCACATCCCATGACCAGGAACCCAGGACCTTTAGAAGTGCCCAAGGGCCTACAGAGGGCTGGGCTATCTGATCCCACCTCTGCTGCCAGTCCCCCTTTCTTCTCTCTCTCTCTCTCCTGCTTCTCCTGCTCCTTCCCTTCCCACCTCCGCATCCTTATCCTCCATGGCTTCTGCCGCCAGAGACAAAATCCAGATCTCTTAGCTTCTAGACTCTGGGGCTCAGGGCTCTGATCGTCTGCCAGTCCTTTATCACAAGTCCACCCCTCCTCTCATCACACCCTGTATTCTAGCCTGGGGTGACTGGTCATGGGC
The DNA here is from genome assembly GCA_907164525.1 of Lophiomys imhausi. Taxonomy (NCBI): domain Eukaryota; kingdom Metazoa; phylum Chordata; class Mammalia; order Rodentia; family Muridae; genus Lophiomys; species Lophiomys imhausi. Next base: position 8,628,529 of record CAJQZJ010031933.1, on the reverse strand, counting down.
TGGTCCTCAGCTGACTGGGAGAATTTCACTTACTCTGGTCAGGCAGGGACACCGAGTATGTTGACAGTCCCTGTACAGATCTTTCCCACATGAGTCTCCACCACAGAGTTCTTGTCCCTCTGTAATTACAGTGAGCCATCTGACCTGTCTCTCTGCTATCCTGTGAGGTTCTGCTTACTCATCTTCCCAGCCCAGCTCCTGGGTAAGAAAAGTACTAAGTATAGAACAAATGAATGAATGAATGAATTAATGAACAGATGAGGGAAACTAAGGAACAGCGTTGATGCTTCCAGGGACTGGAGGGTCAGAGGGTCTGCCAAGGCCACTCACCTTTTATAGTTACAGAATAAAAGAAAGAAAGGTGGGCTACAGCAAAGTGGGGGGAAACTTTTCTAGGTCTTGAAAGGTATCTGATGACATTCTTAACTTTCAGGTTGGTGGAAGCTAGTGGTCTGTTAATACATTTCAAAATGTTTCATGTGACAGTCACAGGAATGTTAGGTCAGACACAGGAGAGTAACAAGTGGCTATTATAAGGGGGGGGGGTAAAGATAGCCCAAGGTAATTCTGCTTCTCAATCTGCAACATTTCAACCCTCCACAATCATGCTCTTCAGCACAGTTGTAACTTCTCTTCCTCCTGTGTGTGTGTGTGTATACAGGTATGAATGCATGTGTGTGCACACATGGAGGCCAAAAGGAGATGTATATATATATATGTATGTATAAATACAACACATATAAATTATACATAATAATGGACTTAATTATGATGTTTCTGTCAACTTGACACAGGCTGGTGTCATCTGGGAGGAGGGATTCTCAACTGAGAAAATGCCTCTATTAGACAAGTCTCTGTAGCATCTTCTTAATTAATGGTTGATGTAGGAAGACCCAGCTCCGGTGCCATCCCTGGACAGGAAATCCTGGGTTATTTAAAAAAAAAATCAGACTGAGCAAGTCAAGGAGAGCAAGCCAAAAAGCAGCATTCGTCAGGGCTTCTGCTTCAGCCCCTTCCTCAGGTTCTTGCCGTGAGCCCTGCCTTCCCTTGGTGATGAACTGTGAGCTGTGAGATAGTAAATCTTTCCTCTCCAACAGAAAACCCATGCAACTTGCCATACATGCGCCTAATGGGTTTTGATTATACTCACTCCTTGTTACCCTCCCTGGCCCCTTCTCACTTCCATTGCATCCCATCCTTTTCCCAGGTAGACCCATTTCTGCTTTCATGTCTGCATACAAGTCCTTATGCAGGGGTGGAGCTCCAGATGACCCTATTACCTTTTTTTTAACATAATATTTTTATTGATTATTTGGGAATTTCACACAATGTACTCCGATCACACTCATTTCTCAGTCCTCCCAGTCTGCCCCCCATCCTTGTGATGTTCCTCTCCAAAAAAAAAAAAGAAAAAAAGACAGGCCAAGCATGGTGGCACACACCTGGAATCCCAGCACTGGAGAGGCAGAGGCAGACGGATCTCTGTGAGTTCAAGGCCAGCCTGGTCTACACAGGGAGTCCAGCACAGTCAAGATACACAGAGAAACCCTGTCTTGAAAAACCTAAAAAAAAAAGGAAGTTTCCTTGCCTTTTACAGTCAGTGGGAACTCGGATCTTGGTGACAGCGTGGAGCACAGACACCCACATGGTCTCTGTCATTAGCATGCAACTCTGAACAGGTGTTGTCTATGGTGGCAGCACGGCCCTCGGACACCTTCACAGCCCTTAGCGGCACCACGGCCCATTAACATATCAACACAATTTCAGGCTGCAGCACAGACCACAGACATTGGCATGGCCTTTGGTGGTGACATGGGTCACAGACATCAATATGGTTTCTGGCTGCAGCAGTGTAGCAGGACCAAGGACCCCTAACATGGTTCTTGATGGCAGCTTTTTGTTGTTTTTTGTTTTGGACAGGATCTCTTATTGAACTTGCTTAGAAAGTTAGAGCTTAGAAATTTGGCAAACTTGGCTAGCTAGAGAACCCCAGGATCCCCCTGTCTCTGTTTCCCCAGTGCTGGGGATAAAGGCATGTGGCCAATGCCTGGCTATTCCCATGGATGCTGGAGATCCAGACTCAGGTCTTCATGCTTCTGGGGTGAGCGTTTTACCCTTTTCAACTGAGCCCATTTTGTTTACTTCGTGGGCGCGCGTGCGCGTGTGTGTGTGTGTGTGTGTGTGTGTGTGTGTGTGTGTGTGTGTGTG